>JAXCHB010000175.1:0-600000 GCA_036926305.1 Uropetala carovei
TCTACCTTTGCGGGAGGGTTTTCATCTTCTATTTAACGCTCCTCCTCGAGTGAGACAGAGATGAGCCCGAAGAGTTCTCGCTCGTATTTCACCAAGATGTCCTCCTCAAGCACATTGTTCCTCCATCTTTTTTTCTCCCCCTTCTCATTCTCTCTCCCTCTGTCTCTCTTTCTCTCTCTCTCTCATACCACCGTGGCACTTCTCTTAAGTTTTCTCCGAATCCTCATCCTCTTCTACTATCTCCCCTTTTTGTCCTTCCCCTTTCCTCCTCCTCTCGACCACAGTCTTTTCCTTTATTCCTTCGTCCCAAACTCTTCCTCCTCTTCTTCCTCACACTTCCTTTAAAGCTTCGGATCTGCCTTTATGTCCTCCCAGAATTCCTTTTCCTTTCCTCGGGCGCCGCTGAAAGCTTTACTCACCTCAATCCAGCCCATTCCGTTCTCTCCCTCTTCTCCCTTCCATAACCCTCAAAAAATCTCCCCCCCCCCCCTTCAAGCACGCGTGACTCTTTCCTCAACCATGCGCCCTAGTCTCGATCACCCCTTCGCTGCCTCTCTTTTCTCTCTCTCCCTTTTTCCTCGAACCCTCCTCTCTCTCTCTCTCTTACCTCTCCCTTTCTCTACCTTTCCCCCACACTTTTCTCTTCCTCTGTCGCATTATTCTCCATCCACATTCTCGCTCTTTCCACCAAATCTACCGTCCAACTCTTAAGCCTACATCCTCTCCGCGCCTTCGAAACCAAAACCGTCGATACTATAGTCGCTCTTTACAACTTTAGAGTACACAAGCACATCCTCACCGTGTTCAAGACCCCGCTCTTAACAATTCGACTCGCTTATTCCCTCACAATCTCCACCAGTTTCGCCACTCGAGGGAATCTACCCGTTCAAATGGATCGGACGACATCTGCTGATCCACAAAAAAATACTTGTTCTTCTTCACCGAAGGGATGTGTCGCTGGATTTGCCTCGATTAATTTATTCTGCTTTTTTGAAAGAAAAAACCATCAAATGAATACAAGTTATTTTCCAGGCGGTCGAGATAATTTCTCACTAAGTAAATTTATATCAAACTTTAAGATTTCTCCTTAAGTTAAAGCTTTCTTCCAGGAGTGTCAACACCTAAAACTGTCACGGGTTTTTAAAACGGTATAAATACTATTTTGTCATTTTTCATAAAAAATGTATCTTATTTTTCATGTTAATCGCACAAATGACAAAGACTTCCTCTCTAACGTCTGAGTCAGAGAAGATAATGAATTTCCAATGCGTAATCGACAAGTCATCGAATAAAGCACTGTTCGCTAGTTAAAGGAATGTGTCACACAATTTCAAGCTCTCTAAAGAAAAATATTTTGACTTTCATTAATGCAAGACGCAAGAGAGGCACGTTTTTCTGAAAATTCCAATATTTTTCGTAAAGATATTTTACCTACAGACTTACTTGCATGGCCTCTTCTCTCCACCACGACATTTCTACCTCCAGGAGCACCAATCTCTTCCCAATATGGAAATAGGATGATACGTGGACGTAGAATAAGCACATTTTTCGAAGTCTCCCCTGATATATATCATTATATCATGACGTCATACAAATTATTAGTTAGGCCACTATTAGAATATGGATCCATGGTATGGGATCCTCACCATTTAGGGCAGCTGAGAAAGTTAGAAATGGTACAGAGAACTGTAGCACGATTCGTTCAAATTAATTTCAAAATAGGAGAGAGCGTTTAAAAAATTATCAATAACTTAAGATGAGACTCGCTGGAGCGTAGGAGAGATATAGATAGATTGAACAGAATCTATAATGCTTACGTTAAGGAACAATCTTTGAGGGACATAACCATTAGAACTCACGAACCGAAATACCATGGACGTAGGGGTCATAAATACAAAATTGAACCTTTACGACAGAAGATTGGGGGGATTACCTGCGGATATATTTTCCTTCATAAATGGGTCTCCTCGAGACAAAGATTGCAAGATCAATCTAATAGATGTTTTGAATTTATTGTAATATTAACATGTAAGTGTCATATACATTTCCATATTTAACGACCAAGTGGGATATAAGTATAGCAATGCTTGGCAGGGTGGGGACTTTTTGGGTCATGTGACCAATACCGTAGCCACGAAGGCCTGTCATAAACCCGTGAAAACATACCACTGGAATGTGTGTGTATACACACACACTAATACATGGCTCAAAAACGATAAACGAAGGCTGTACACGTGGAAAATCCCAGGAGATAGAATGGGATGCCAAATAGATTACACCCTAGTAAAACAAAGATTCAGGAACAGCATAAAAAATGCTAAGACATTACTAGGAGCAGACACTGATTGAGATCACATCCTAATAGTCGATGTAAATACAAAGTTAAAACAAATAAGGAAAACGAGAAGAGATAGACAGACTTGGGACCTAGGAAAACTGAAATAAAAGAATGATGCATTCAGCAAAAAGTTGGAAGAACGCCTTAGAATTTAGAAAACAAACCGAAGACCCTAGATACAGAATGGGAAGAAGTGAAAGCCAGCATCAAAGATACATTGAATAAAGAGATTGGGAAACAAGAGAAGAAAATCAGAAAACCATGGGCCATTAAGGAAATGCTGGAGAAAATGGATGAGAGAAGAAAATGGAAAAATGTTGACAGTGAAGAAGGAAGAGTCAATTATAGACGCATAAAAATGAGCCGAGAAGGGTAACAGATAAAGCTAGGGAAATTTGGATAAAAGAAAAATGTGAGGAAATACGACAGATGGAGATGTTAGGACGGTACGATATGATGTACGCTAGGGCACTTGAGTTAGAAGATAGGAAACCTAATGGGATTCGAGGTAAAGGAATTATTAATACAGATGGGAAAATAGTCGCAGAACTAAAGGATGTAGAACAGGTAAGGAACTATACAACAAGCAGGCAGGATCGGTACAATTGGAACTGGAAGAAGAGGATTACATTGAAAAAGACAACTTGGGACCAAGTAATGAAAAGCGAAGTAGAAAAGGCGATAATGGAACTGAAGAAAGGAAAAGCTACAGGCAGCGTTGGAATACCGGCAGAGGTACTTAAAGTCATGGAATCAGAAGGACTAAAAGTGATTACGAAATTAATTAAAAAGATTTACGACTCAGGAGAGTGGCCTCAAAATTTCTTAGATGTAACAATGTTCCCTCTAAAGAAGAAGCCAAAGAAAATGCAGTGTAACGAGTTCAGAACGATAAGCCTACTGCCACACACTTCGAAGATCATCACGAGGATTCCTAATAAAAGGCTAGAGAAAAGGGCCCAAGAAATGCTAGGCGAAGATCAATTCGGCTTCAGAAAAGAAAGAGGAACCAGAGATGTTTTCTGTGTAGTGAGAATCTATCAGAAAGGGCAATAGAGTACAGCCAAGGTTGATGCGGAGAATGCAGACACCAGCGGAGTAAATATCGGTAGAGGAGTAACACAGGGCTGCTGTCTATCGCCGATCCTATTCAATACATATGGAGAGAGGCTAATGCAGGAAGAGTTAGAAGGCACAGGAGATTTAAAAATCGGAGGAAGGATTATAAGAACAGTGAAATACGCGGATGATCAAGTACTTATAGCAAGAAATGAAAATGAACTCCAGAAAATGATAAATAGACTAGTGATGACAGGTAGAAAATACCGTATGGAAATTAATAGAGAAAACTCCAAGGTTATGCGAATATCAAGTAAAGAAGAAGAAAATTTGAAAATAAGTATTGGATGAAAGCCATTATAACAAGTTTCACATTATAAATACCTTGGAAGTATCATAACGAGAGAAGTAAATGTACCGATGAAATCAGGTCTAGAATAACGAAAGCAAACGCCGCTTTCAGCAGAAAGAAACTCCTACTTACGGGGAATACAAAGAAGGATATCCGCAAGAAGTTGATAAAATGCTATATATGGAGTATAGTATGGGGCAAAAGCATGGAAGCTAAGGAAAAATGGTATTAGATATTTGGAAAGGATCGAAATTTGGGAATGGGGAAGAATGTTGAAGACAAAATGGACAGATAGGGTGAAAAATGAGGAAGTACTACAAAGAATAAGAGAAGAGTGAACGATTATACAGACTATCAGAAAGAGGAAGGCGAACTGGATTGGGCATTACTTGAGGAGAGAGAGCAAGATTAAAGAAGTGCCAGAAGGAAAACTGGATGGAAATAGGGAAAGAGGTAGGAAAAGGTTTCAGCTATTAGACGACTTGAAATAGAAAGAGAGCTATCAAGACATGAAGAAGACTGCGGAAATAGGAGTATATGGAGAACCAAGTTTAACGATGAATAATCACGGATCTGTCTACAGATAATCTACCTATGATGATGTTGTTATTCATATTTTTTCATTTTATTTTTGATTAGTCTATATATACAGGGTGTACTGAAATTCCACCGAAAAACTTCTAGGGCTTGTTGGTGGGTTCGAGGTATGATCCGAAAAATTAGTCCGAGTTGTCTGCGTCGCTTCATTACCGAGATACAGGCAGATGAATGTACCGTTGCCCCTGTAGGGTTTGCAACCGTCCCCACGCCTGTCGCCACTTGTAGTTGTGACTGCTATGTGCAGTTCGACGTGACTGATCTTGCCGCATTGAACTGCACTCCTTGTTACCTCGATCAATAACTTGTTAGTCTGGCACGCGCCACCACGTCTCTGTTGTGAGTTTGTTTGTATTAGTGTATGAGTGACTTCAGCAATAGATCCGTATACGTGGGAAGAAATGACAGATATGCTCCTTGCGTATGGTGCAGCAGACGGATATGGCAGGAAGTCTCAGCGGCTGTATCAGGGACGCTTTCCTAATCGGCGACTTCCGCACCACAGCACGTTTGTGTCCATAAATCGGGGGCTAAGACTCTTTGAAGGTCAAAGGTATGACTGTAGACGTAGGAGGACTGTCCGCAGTCCGCGCTTTGAGGAAGCGGTCTTGGATATGGTTGCTGACGAACCGTCAACTAGCACGCGCCGAGTTGTTCACGACATGCATGCATCCCACACTGCCGTTTGGCAGATCGTGCATGAGCAGAAGCTACACCCATATCATCTACAAAAAAAATGCAGACAATGAGCGCAGCAGACTACCCCAGGCGACAGGAGTTTACTCAGTGGTTCTTCCAGCGCTGTGCTGCAGAGCCCCGGTTCCCCAGCATCGTGCTATACACAGATGAGGCATTCTTCACCCGAGAGAATATTATCAGCAGCCATGTTTGGGCCGAATAAAACCCTCATGCGACAGTCAGCAAAAATTTTCCATCAATGTCTGGTGTGATATTGTTCATGATTTTTAATAGGCCCCTACGTACTTCCTCCACTCTTGACAGGACCAGGCTACAAGGATTTTTTGGAGCAGTCACTGCCAGAACTGCTGGAGGATATGCAATCACGGTATTGAACACCTGAATTGCTAAAATTCGTTCACTTTCGACAGAGGTTGGAGGAGGGTCAAAATATTTCTGTGCAAGATTTCCTAACGTGGGATTCTGCTGCTTTCATCATTGCAACCAAGTTATTGGACATTGCTTTTTTTAAAAAGTGCCTCACCAAGGTATTGAATAATCTCCTGTTTAACTCTGGACACACTTGACGGATTGGTTGATACTGATGGAT
This sequence comes from Uropetala carovei, assembly GCA_036926305.1. Lineage (NCBI taxonomy): Eukaryota > Metazoa > Arthropoda > Insecta > Odonata > Petaluridae > Uropetala > Uropetala carovei. Next base: position 5,635 of record JAXCHB010000175.1, read on the forward strand.
ACACTATTTCGTTGGAACAATCCCATAAACTGACATAATCCCACGAAGCATTGGTGGCGAAACTTCCTTTTGTGTAGGCAATCTGTCGTACATATCTGTGCCATTTACTGCCTACGTTTAAGGATATCTTAATTTTGCAAATTGCGTTAGGAAAGTGAATAGAAAAAACCGTTCTCTCGAGATAACTCGGAGGTGACATCGACTTCATCTACATGAAGCAACAGAGACTTAGATCCATTCACCCTTAGATTGCTGTAGCATCGTCAAACTTTATACATGGCAACGTAAATAACATTCAGTTAACTGCGTATGGGAAGCGTTTCTAACGGTTTAATCAAAGAAGTTGAATCTTCATTTCTTCGTTTGAATCAGGGCATCGAACCGGAACCAAACCGAAAACCGAAACCGGAAAAAACCGTTATTTTTCCTGGAGTGAAACCGAACCCGAACCGAAAAAAAATATTTTCCTGAACCCGAACCGAAACCGAAAACCGTTATTTATTTCGTTCCATATTTTTCGGTTCGCATAAAAAGTGGGAGCGAAAGAAGGGTTTTTCCTTTTGCTTTAGTTTGAGTCTTTCTGAAAGCCTCACGTTTAGAAACCGAATAAGAAAAGGGTTGGGTTTTTCTTGAGAACACATTCTCCTCAGCCTTGGGAAGGATGTGTCTTTGTGATAATAGTATCTGTTGGCTCAATAGTGGGATTTTCCATGTGCATCTCAATACACAGAGAGAGGGTCTACAATACATCCTGCTGAGATTACCTGTTAAACGAGGCTAATGGAAAGGAACTTGGGCGGTACTTTGAAGACAGCCTCTAATTGTCTTGCTACCCTCCCCCCGAGCATACCCCGTAGAGTGTGTTCACGGCAAAAATATTTCCCGATTCTTAACTTGGATTATCCTTAAAGTTGGAAATATGGTAATATGTAGATGTACGTAGATCATTTTTATTTGCTACCGGGTGAAAATCACATGCTTTCGCTTAGTAATAATTTTTCGAAACGGTACTTATCATTTCAATTTCATGAAATAATGATTCTCACACTACTTAAGTGATTAAAAATATTCAGTCATCGTAAATTTGTATCATTTTAATAAACATTTCTCAGCCTTTCTGAATTTTCGGACCCTCAATTTCTGCGGGCTTCTTCCTCATAGATATTTTATTGATTTTTTCACCCATTTAAGTAATCTCTGAATGAAAAAATTAAGCCGTGCATTTACAGTTTTTACTATAATACGAGCAGTGGACGTGATCTACAAATTGTTAATGAAAATAACGTAATATCTTACTCAACTTACTGGCACTATTGAGATAACGCGATCTCTTATTTTACCGCACGATTTGTAAATAAAAATATTAATAATTCATTATTAGGCATTCCAGCTTTAGCGCATATTAGCTTCGGTCTGTCCGTTCTTCTATCAGGATGCAATTTTTTTCCGTAGCTATTCAGCGGATTTTGATAAAATTTAGTACTAAGAACTAAGCACAGTAAATTAGAAAATGAGATGAATGCTTTGCATAACATAATATGTTTAGAATACTCTATCGCAGAAAACGTGCTCATTTATAATTTACTTTATACTTTCCTAATATGTTGAAATCATTTGAGGCGCATGTATGGTTTCTAAATATTCAATTCAAAATATAATCTTAAAGAAATAAGATACATACTAAATATTCACATTTAAATAATTTATTTTCGTGTTTTGAGTATGTTTTTTAAATATCACTATTTTTATAGTGAAGATGTATTTGCTTTAATAAGAAAATTACTTAATTAATAAATCAATTCTTGAAAGTTTCCTAAAAATATTTTAAGGTCGGAGCGAAAAAAACCGGTTCGAACCGGTTTACTGACGCTTGCCGGAGCGAAACCGGAACCGAACCGAAATATTGTGTTTTGAGTGAACCGGAACGAAAACCGGAGCGAAAAAAATTACGGTTCGATGCCCTGGTTTGAATGCTGGAATATTACATTTTTGTAAGTATAACCATTATATTATACATCTATAACGCTTATTAACGCAAATAGGCTCACGCATAAATTTAAAATTAGACACATGATTATCTTGTCTTCATTGATAATCTAAATAAACGGTTTCATTGATTTTTATATTAAAAAAATAAAGGACATATAGTCCAATAAAAATTACCAAAGAAAATTAAAATCACAAAATTTCGCGATCATTTACTGCGTAGCATTAATTTTCTCTCAAATATGACTTTTAAAATGCAGATTTCTGACTGACTTCGCATAATAAATTGTCAATACGCACACACAGCGAGATTTGAACCCGCGAACCTTATATTGGGAGCCAAATACATTAAATTCCCATACCGGGGAAATGACTTTTACAGTTAAATGTGAATTATTGAGATCAACTTATTTCACACACATTATTTTTTATAAACGAATTGAAAAAACGCGCAAAAATTGCGCAGGTACAGCTAGTTTAACCTAAATTTATGTTTAAAACAGGCAGCACTGGTAAGGATAACAGAGGAAGAACCAGATTGAATAAAATTATGAAACTGAGTAAGGCAAGGATGTCCACTCTTTCGAACACAGTTTAATATTTAAGCTCAAGAAAGGATAAAAGAGGTGCGCGGGAAAATCTAAAAATGAAAATAGGAGGTAACTTAATGAGACCAGTTAGATTCGCATAAGACAATTCGGAAAACGCCCTGCAGAGGTCAGTCAACTCCTCGAATGAAAAGGCAATGGTATTCGGGATGGAAATTAATATGAAGAAAGCGAAAGTCATGAGATTTACCAAAACCAAAATAATTGGCCAATGTTAGAGCGAATGAAGAAAGGTTGGAAAGAAGGTGAAATGATTCTAATTTTAATAGTTGGTACTTTTAGATAGGATGAAGGCTGTTTTAATAGAGTTCGGGGCGAGAATAGCAAGAGATAATGAGACATTTAAGAGACGGTGACTGTTTATCACACGGTGTTTGGATAAAGTATTTTTAAAAAAAATATATATATATATATATAGGTGTGAGACATTGACAATGAGAAAAGAAGAGATGATCAGAAGAGGAATTTGAGATGTGGCAATGGCGTACACTGGAAAAATTATTTAGACCGAGATAAAAACAAATGAAAGAGTTTTAAACAAGTTAGGAGGTCAATTAGAATAATACGAGAAAGGCAAAAGACAAGCATTGAGATTTCCCTTCGAAAGAGGCCGTAAAGAGTAATATATTATGGGAAAAGTTGTGTTAGGAAGACAAATATTGGATATATAAAAATAAATGGATTTTTATGATAAAATGAAGACTTGAATGGAACAGATGACGTTGTACCAGCCTTAACACCTTCAAAAAGGTAGTAAAATTAGGATGATGAATTAAACTAAATGAAATTTTCAGATAAATAAACGATACAGTAACTTGGTCATGATAATAACACTGTGGATCTGAATCTTAACTATTTTTTCCGTTTTCCAAGGTGTCCATAAAACATTAATACTGCTGAATGATTAATTTCTGAAAAACTACAGGTGGCAAAATTTTGCACCTAAAATACGAAAATTGAATGAAAAGGAGAGTTTTTTATTAGAGTCCAGCCGGTAAGAAAGACAAAGGAAAATGGATTTACGAAGTAAACTTTGAGAATATGATAATTCATAATATATGTAATGGATCTGTGTACATCTAGATAATATTTCTGTTGTTGTATGTTGTTTGGAATTATGTTGTGAGAAGTATAAAAATAGATACAAAATAATTAATTTTTATTTTACAATAAATGAGTTATGAAATTTTTACCATAACATGATTTTTTAAATAAAAATCCTTGTCAATTCTTTAAAGAAAGTATTTATTATTCTTGTTCGAAATATATTTTATTATACTCTCTCGGAGAGAAAGTCGAAAGATCGTAATCCATGATACAGAAGAAGCGATCGTCTACCAAAATGAGCCGTGGCAAACAGTAGAGAAAGAGGTGTAGAGAGAGAGAGAGAGAGAGAGTGGGAAGAAGTGAAGAAGAGAGAGAGAGAGTTCTGCCGAATCCTTTTTGCTCTTTAAATATTGCAGTGCGTAACTTATCGTCAACTCAGCCTCCGTTAGGTTCGTGGCAGTGCGGAGCAGAAGGAGAGAAAGATTTGATGCCATACTGGAAAGAGGAAGTCTATCTCAGCGGGATGAGATAAGTGGATTGCGGAGAACGAAGAGAAAAAAACACTCTGCTTTCCTCTGGAATCGCGTTCTGGCCTCCACATATTCTGCCATTCTGTGACAATTCAGGAAAATAAGAACTTTACTGGAATTTATCTTTTGCTACACCGCTGAAAATAACGTTCCTTGAACTGATAAGGCGCACGGTGCCGATAAACGCGGGATAAGATCTACCCGAAGAAGACGCGGATGCATCCTTATTAATATTGCAGCCTATCGAAATATTCAAGCCGTACGTTTTGCGGGGGAGAAAATCGAAAGATTATTTCGCATTTATTTCTTCTCGTGATATCAGAGTGGGTTGTTTTGAAGCGTGTTGCATTAGTCAACTAATCGTTCTGAAGTTTACGTTTCTTGGAAAAGACTAAGAGGAATAAGTTAAATACGTTTTGAAGAAACAAACAGTTTTTGAGCGTAGAGAAGATTCGCAGGACACTTAGCTAATGGAGTGGATGGTCGTAGCTGTGAAGGAAATACTCTCATCTTCCGCAAAGAAAATAAACTTCTCACTTCGGTATGCTACTTTCTTCGGCGAAGGGCGGAAGCCATAAAGCCACATCCCTCCATTTCTTCTGTCTCTCCGGAGAAGAGAACGCCATTAGCTGAGTGACCCTCGGTTCCTATAGCTACTCCACGTTTATTTTTATTTTTTCTGTTGTCCCGCTTACTTTATCATAATAGAACGTACATATGTATACGCGTGAAACATTTAGGCTATTGCATGAATCTGCAGGCAGGGGCGGATTTATAGGTATGCGAAGTGCGCGCAGAAGTAGGGTCCCGTGCTGCTGAGGGCCCCCCGAATTCCAAAATTACCTAATAAAATAGGGCCTCAAAAGGGCTGCGCGCAGGGCCCCACTATCCATAAATCCGCTCCTGTCTGCAGGTATGTTCTATTACATTATATTATTCCAAGGAAAGAAGAAAATGTCAAAATTCTTATAATATCTCGACAGGAAACAGAAAAGCGTCAGCTTCTCGGTATTATACAGAGCCTTTTCTAAGAGTTTAAAATTAAGTCGACTGAGATGAATATTGCATTTCCTGCCTTGATTCTTGATGGGAGAATGGGCAATACGTGTAACATTTGACATTTGTACTATAGAATTATAAATCATCTACTTTTTCTGGGTCATTGAAATATCCGAAAACCGCCATAATCTCTTTGCAGTAAATAAGTGGAAGATAGAAATAATTATGGAAGATTTAATCTATAAAACCCATTATGCGAAATTAATTATTGAAATTTACAAATATTCGCTCGATAAAAATGTTAAAATTGAAAGAAAATTGCTACAAACTCTCAACAAAATGTTTGAAAGACAAGGAGGAAACCAAAAGATAAAAAGTAGGCCATTAATTTATCTTAGAACTTTAACAAAAACTGTAGAATAAAATCTTGGAAGAACGAAGGCTGCGTCCAAAAGATTTTTATTGAGACCAAATTTCAACTTTTTTTCGCGCAAAATAAGTAGGCAGCCGAAAGACCGTAAAAAAAATCATAAAATATAAAATTAAGAGAAATCCATCTGTGAGAATATTGTGTGCTTTTTACTCGATAGATATGATGAATATATTTAGTAAAATATTTATAATCCTAGGATGCATAGCTCATCATAGGCATACCTTTAGACAGTAATAAAAACCCACCAGAAAAATCATATAGTATCTATCATAAAAAAATGCTGTTTATATTTTGTATACGCTATATACATATTTTTTCAAACTATTCCAGTTTCCTGAAAAGCCAGTTTTCGATCAATTATTTGCGATTTATTTATTACATCTAGATATTTTGTTCACTACTCGTATAAAATTCCGTGTTCTAAAAATTTTATATCTGTCAACAAAAATTCGTAGTTGTTTTCCATTTACCTTATGAATTCGTTTAGATGTGATTCCTTCATTTCTAAATTTAAAATAAAATGATGGATGTCCACGACCATTAGCGAACGAGTGTATAATTATCTTACGAACTACAAATGAAGGAAAGGCTAGAATACGCGCACACACTCTCAGACAAACGATTGATATAAAAAAGTTCTAATTACATAATTGGCCATGGACCAAAAAACTACTTGAAGTTTAAAAGAAGAGGCTTCTGCGAAGAATTGAAGACTTTTATCACAAAGAAAATCCCAACAAAGATTCCTTTCTTCCGGTCTCTGTCAACTGGTATGAGGGAGCGAAAAGAGATTGATGGTAGGCCATGAGGGTTGACCCGGTCTCCTTTTTCGAAAGTGGTGGGGATAAAAAAAGGTTTAGATTCGAATGAGAGATAGAGAGAGGAGAGAGAGAGAGAGAGAGAGAGAGAAGTGGGAAGAGGAGAGGGGAGACAGTAGAGGGAAAGAGAGAGAGAGGAAAGGGGACAGAGGAGAGGGGAGGGAAGAGGGGTAGGGAAGGGTGAGGTGAGAGGGGAGGGGAGGGGAGGAGGTGAGGTGAGAGGGGAGGAGAGAGTGGAGGGGAAGTGATAAGGGAGGTGGGAGATGGATATATAGAGACGGAGCGAGACGAAAAGAAGGGAGAGAAAAAAGAGATGAAAGCAAGATAAAGTCAGGGGTTTCAGATAAAAGTTAAAGTTCTCTGCAAAAGTGGTTAGGAATAATGGATTGGATACGAGGGTTGGAGATACGTGGTAAAAGCGTCCGCTGGTAAAGATCTTCGCTAGAATTTTTTAATGCTGTTAGTCATCGCCATAAGTTTAGAGGATGTAATCAGGACGAATGCCTAAAGTTAAAGATGCAGATGTAATTTGTCATGCGTGCTTTTGGCCAAAGTTCTTCCTACGTAGGCCAAGATTCTTATTTATGCTGCATACGCGTATATTACTCGGATCCACAAATAACCTCTCAATTTTCATAGTTGCTTCCTTTAAATACGGAAATGTATACGAGGGGCATTTCAAAAGTTCTGCACACTGCGCATGCGCGGCCAGTGGACTGATGCAATAGTTGCAACCTTGGCGTCAGTTGTGAGCCAAACATCTCTTTATAACACTGTATGGTCATTGGCTGCTTCAGGTGTTCTAATTGTGAATGGTAGCGGTTCAAAATGGAGGGTGAAACTGGTTCAGGTCGGATATCCCGTGGTGACCATCGTTCGTACATCAAAATTGAAACCTTAGGCGGAAAAAACCCTACTGAAATTCACAATGGTCTACTTGAAGTTTGTGGAGATGATGTAGTGGATCGCAGCACAGTATCACGGTATCATAGTTCTCCATGCGTTCTCATGGAGTACAGAATTTACGCCAATTTTTAACTAATATACTGGAGTTTACGCAAATAACATCCAAGCGAATTACATTTAATTAGATTATTTTAACCAGACGTATCCATCGTGTAACAATAGTAATATAATTAACTACTTGAATGTTTTTATGAACAGATAAAACTGGAACGAGGTTTATGTGGTTGCTACTGTTGGCTATCTAAGTATATAAATCAATCTATGAACGATTTTCGTGCATCGCAATACAGCAGATTCATATAAATTTATCAGAAGAAAACTTCACATGCGCATCCCCCTCCAGCAGACAATAATTTACCCATTTTTTTAAAATCGCCTTTAAGAGTAAAGGCTATGGTTGAATGAAACAAAGTTGAATAAACTATTGAAAAATGAGCGCTTGTTGCCTAAGAGTTAAAGAATATATGAATGTACGTCTATATTTTTGTGCTTGTATATATATAGTTATTTATATATTTTTACAGATATTCGGAAGGTTTTTCTAAGCTCCCACAAACAAAATTCCTAATATTTAAATTTGTTCGAAATAATCTGGGTAAAGCCGCAGCTCCCTTTCACGGATAAAGAACAGAGCCTTCAAGAAATCCCATCTTATTGTGTACCAGAATGAGATATGGTTATATTTCAAGGCCTTTGGAAAGAGGATGAAGGAGCGAGTTTGGCTTTTAATGGAGTGTTTCGAGTGGAAAATGGATGCGAAATGGATGCGTGGGGTTATGGATTTTTGAAGGCTTGTCCTAAAAGGGAGAGAAGAAGGAATTCGGAGGAAGAGTGGGATGGAGGAAGAGAGGGATGAAAAGACGGAGAGAGGAAGAGAAAGTAAGAGATAGACAAAAGTGTTGCGAAGGGCGGTTGGTTTGAATAAGTATTCTCATCCCAACACGCTCAAGATCTCTCCTCATCTTGGTTGTGTGTGCAGAGGGTAGCGATCCTGAGAATTTGTTTTTCGATTCCCCGGAGGGAGGCGCGGCGAAGAGGCAAGGGAAAGAAAGGGTCTCCCGCTTATGCATCGCCGTCTATGCGTCCGCCTCCCGACGTACGCTCCTCTTATTTGCACGGGATAGGAGCGCACCCAAACGAGATGAAGGAGGGAGGGAAGGAGAAATTGAGGGGGAAATGAGGAAGGGAGAGGGAGAGAGAGAGAGGGAGGAAGAAATGGAGGAAGGGAGAAATGAGGAAGGGAGAGGGAGGGAGGAAGAAGTGGAGGGAGGGAGAGAGGGAGAAATGAGGAAGGGAGAGGAGGGAGGAGGAAGAGAGAGAGGGAGACGTAAGATCAGACCGGCTGAGGACGGATTCAAGTGGAGATGAAATCTCTCCTGATTGCTTTGCTTGGAATAATTGGGACACTCTTATTTTTATTGGAGTCCACGCCGCTTCTACTTATTCTTCTGCTTCACACTTCCATTCCAGGGAATAAGAATTTAATAAGCCGCAAGTGTAATAAGATTTATTTTTTCTTCCCTCTTTTTCGATACGATTTCTCAAAAGGTTTCTACGACAATAATCTTGGAATAAATATAGTTCCTTGAATAAATTATGTAAGTTCATTTTTATGCAAGCATAATATAATATTTACTTGCGTTTTATGGATAATTAAACACATTTTAGCTTTGTGGATGGAGACGAGTAAAAATATAAATCAGGAAAAGTTGTAACTGCATCGAAGTAAACAGATAACGTAATATCTTGCATAAATCTAAAATATTTGCGCCAATCCGTGCACATGAATTTTTCCACACAGAATAACGAATGTTATTATGATTCGACATCAGCGTCCTCAAGAGTAATTATTGTAAATTACACTTGTGTGCAATTCTACAACACTGAATAATTTTCGCATTGAAAAATACTTCAAATCAATTTACCAATGAAAAACAATAAATAAACAAAATTGTTAACTGTTGCTATGGTTAACAAAATATCTGTGCACAATGTATACCCTTGGCAGAGTAGGCATCAGTAGAAACAATTAGAACATTTTATAATTGCAACGGAAACAATGAAAACATAAATTCAGGCGAAAAATCCACAAATCTCTTAAATAACTCATTTTATGAATCAAAACTTGTAGATAATTATATTTATACTAGCATAATTGCCCGTCAATATGACGGGATATGTTTAGTTAACCTTAAAATAGTTGCCTCCCTCCCCCTCTTTCTCTCTCCTTCTCCCTCCCTCCCCCTCCCTTCCTATCTCCTTCCCTTCTTCCCTCACTCCCCCTCCCTCTCTCCACCCCTTCCCCTTCATTCCCTCTCTCCTCCCTCCCTCCCCCTCCCTTCCACCCTCTCCATCCCTTCTCCCTCTTCCACCCCTCTCTCTCTCTCTACCTCCCTCCCCCTCACTCCCTCTCTCCCATTGCATTACCATCCCTCTCTCTCCCTCCCTATCGTATTAAAATCATTCAGAGCACGCTTACACCCATAAGGATTGATACAACAATCGGATTTTGAGGTCTCACAATATAATTAGTCACCGTGGCAACATTCCGTTAAATGGCAAGATTTCCATAAAATAATAATAATAATAATTTATTTAACACAAACAGGTTTCCCCAATTACATGTGTTGTAATACATTTGTATGACAAGCACAAACGACCATGCCCTCGGCAGGATTCGAACCCGCGACCCTTGCAGTTGGAGTTAGACACGCTAACCACCCCTCTATGTAAATTAAACATTTAACATGGGATATTTCGAAATATGGGCGAAAAAAGATGAACAGAATAAGAAACTACAATTTTTTCTTCAAAATGGTTCAAATCCGAAGGTCGTAGGTAGCGATTGCAATCCCGGAGGAATTTCACAATCCCGGGATTTCGGGATTCTAAATTTCCGATCCCGGGATCCCGATCCCGTCTTATTAAATTTTATAAAATTATTAAAACTGTGGTTTTAGCTGCAGAAACTAATGTTTTATTTATCCCATTTCCATAACGCATATAAACTGCTTCACTGTAATAAGTGAAGGTAGAAGACAGCAACACAGGTGAAACAATAATAATAAAACACACTATGTATTATCTTATAAAATGCCAGTGGTTTTACTGTATGCTACTATACTAAAACGAATTCAATTTACACTTTCACTTTATAATCAGGTGCACTTATATTATAAAGCACGAGGGGCGAACAGCAACGAAGATGTTGGGCCGAGCAACACCAAAGAATGCCACCAACTAGCCATAGCAAGCGTTCTATCTTAAATGTGAGCAAAGCGTTTGAGAGAGTAGTTCCTTTTGTTTATACCGACGTGATCGGCCAACCATTCTCCAACCGCCACAAGAGCGAAAATATTTTCAACTTACTAGAGCTGGAGCAGATTTTCGACTATGAAGTGCGATGCTATGGGAACCCAGTGAGAAAGAAAAATGAAAAAAATACTACATTATATTCACAGACATCTCGGAGCCACATAACCAATAAAGAAGATACGAATTCGTTAAGAGTATATGAGAGATACAGCACTTGAACTCAAGAGCTGAAAGAAATATTAAACTGCCACAAAGCGGTACTATGGGAACTCGAGGGTAAAATTAGAATATGTAAAGTAAACAAAAACATCTTAAATGTAGTCGGACTAAACTGAAATGAAGATTCGTTTAGGGTACTCGAGTATGAATGTGATTAATGCCTAAAGATAAGCAAAAAAGCAAAAGATCTGGCCCCTTTAGAATGGAATTTGAGAGCGGTAGGTCTCAAGACTAGGACAAAAGTGATATTGTATCAGTCAAATCTTACACGCCCCAGTTTGGAAACCACTGACCTAAAAAACGATGTTTGACGGAATTCGTAGAATCAACTAATTTGGTGTATAGAAGCAGAGAAAGATCCGGATGACGAAGCAAAGGATTGTGAATGCTTATTCGTTAACAAAAATTTTTCGGTTCATTTATACATAAGCTTGAGGCCGAACAATGCCGGATAATTCTTTATTAGCAATTAATATAAATACTATAATAATATTTTCAGATTAGTCTCGCTATAGAATTGAACCATTGATATGTTAAAACAGCGAATCTCAGCACAAAAATGACTAATATTAAATATTCGTTAATTCCGAAATCCCGGGAATTCCTTGATAAGAATCCCGGGATTTCCTTGATAAGAATCCAGGGATTTCGGCACTCGGATATTTAACGGGATCTCGGTATCCCGGGATTGCAATCCCTAGTCGTAGGTTAATTCCTTCTAATTTTAATTTCCAAATGAATAAAAGCCTGCACGTCGAAAAATCGCGTTTTACATGTTAAGTAATGGGAAATGGAAATGCCTCCATTGGAGTCGAACCAAGGAATTTTTCGCGATTTAAATTCGTCATCACCTGAAAAAGTGTTAATCAAGCACCTCTACCAAATTACGAGTTTCTATCTTCATTACTTCTCGAGTTATTAGCGTTTAAGTTAGCGTTATAGACAGAGAATTGCTTTTTATTATAATGACTAGACGAATGAGCCCGTTTAAAACGGCCTTTGAAATCAAAAAATATAAAAATAAAACCAACAAACAAATGATAAAATTATAAAGATGAATAAGATTGGAAAGGGCTAAAAATGAAAACAAAGGGAGTTTTAAAAAATGAAGAGGAAAACAGTTTTATACCTCAATAATATTATTTTAGCTATTCAGTAGCTCTCTTATAACGACGTTCCTTGTAAATAATCTTTCGTTTAACAGCAATTGCCCTGGATTATCTTTATCCTTAACCCAAAATTTCAAATTATGTTTGTCACGTGTTCTATTTATGGCTACATACAGCTGTCCATGTGAAAAGCAACATTTAGTAAGTAATCACAATCAATCGTTCAATTTCACTAAATAGCAGTTAAGAACAATCTCAATAGATATCTCAATACACACGCAATCAGCGAATATACCTTATTTATTTAGATAACAATGTAATCGTTGTTTGGTTGGTTACCCTACAATTGGATTGACGCGAATTAAAAATAAACAGCACGAAAAAAATTATTTTCATAATATCTGTTTTATTCAGATAATGCGAAGGCACGTTAAAACATCGTCGAATTATTTCAAACATTAGCATGTTTTAAAATACGTAATTTACCGCATTTATCCATCCAATTTACGTAAATGAATATAGGTTTATATGAGCATATATGGCTTGAAACAACAATGCCCGTTTCCAAGGCGATCATTGATGAAAATAAACGATTTTTCATACATCGGAGAATTTAAACGTAAAATTTGTTAAAGTTTTACCTGTAGGTGAGAAAATACGAACAAAATTAAACGGCCCGTTTATTTTTCTTTAAAATGGTCCTAATTTGAAGGTCGTAGATCAATTCTTTCTAAATTTAATTTCCAAAAGAGTAAAACTCTGCACGTTGAAAATTAAATTTTAGCGTGTAAACTTATGGGCCGAGATATGAGATTTATATGGGATGTAAAACATCTCCTGGCGTCGAACCCGGGACTTTTTTGAAATTTTTTTATAGCATTCGCTTTTTGAACGTATTCATAGCAATCCTACCGAATTTGGCTGGACTGGCTAAAGAAATGGCCGAGATATGTTGAGATATTTATAACTAACTGATGAGGCCCCCTAGAGACACACCGACAAAGACATTGTGTTTTATTATAGGAGATTATATTTACATTACTAACCGTAAGACCTTAAGGAGATATTTGGGGAAAACCCGGAAAATGACAGTGTAAACCTTCGCTTCCGGTGGACCAGTTTCAGCCAAAACCTTTCCAGAATTACCAATTAAAATCTTAAGCATAAAGATTTCTGATTAATAGTTTTTGAGCTTAAGCGCCCATAAAATTCCTATCACACACACACACATAGACAGCATCGATAAATATTCAAAACGTACTCAGGTGACCTCAAAATGTGCATTTCCGTTCAATTATCAAATTATATTGTTTCACGAGTACAATATTTTCTCTTGTGCCACGTATGGACTAGGGCAGATTTGGGGAAACTACGGCCTGCGGGCCACATCAGGCCCGCTGGAGCACTTTATACGGTCCGCGATATCATTAACAAAAACGAACCATGAAATGTAACAGACAATTTTGTTTTTTTTGGTTAAAATTAGGGCAGGAAAACCTTTTCTTGTGAAGATAAGACGATAAAATATTATTAATTATCAATTTATAGATGTAGAAACCTTCGCATTCTCTCAAATAACTTCCGATTTGGACCCTAATGTGGCCCGCTGAAGTATTTTCATCTGCTAATGCGGCCCACCTAAGCAACCGCAATAGCTAATCGTCCAAAGTTTCCCCACTCCTGGTCTAGGGGCCCATTCCCAGGAAACCAAAGAAAATTTCAACCCGAAACCCGAGAAAATGATTGGGTTTATCCCGGGAATTGATATGGGGCTTATTCGAATCGATGGAAGTTGTCCTGAGGAAGTTGCACAAGAATTAGTGAAGAAAAAGTCATGTGAGTTCAAGTTAAGAGCTTCCAAAGATATAATGGCATCAACTACGGATGTAGCTTTTGTGATGAAGGAATTTGGCCGGTTCTCTTTATTTCCACACCCATGCGATGATTCATCTTGCGGTCGTTGACACCCTTTACACTAAAGTCGATACCGGGTCTACAGAAGAAGAAAACATGAGCGAAGATGAAACTGATTGTTAGGATGACCAACCCGAAGATAGTATGCAGGATGGAAAAGAATATGAAGAAACTCGATCGGATATTTAAATCGACAGATTTAAATAGTCCTTATTTTACTATTAACCACTATAAAACCAACGAAATTGGCTGTAGAAGCGCTGGGGTGAAGAGACGCCTAACTAGCGAGGGCATTTTAAAGTATCTCTATGATGCATTAAATGAACAAGATTGCAGCTTATCGCAGGAACTATTCCAGGTAATCAATGTTCGCATATTATAATAAAAGATAAATCAGGATGTCGTATCATTGATTATATACTTGCACAATAAAGATAACAATGCTAATACTACTGAAGAATTGCCATTCCCGATGAAAACCAACATTACAAAATTGGTTAAAATATTGATGGACAAATTAATTAACATAATCGAAGTAGTCAAAGATACACAACTTCGATTTTTAAGAGTAAAATTTTACTTCAAATTTTAGCTTGAATAAAAAATAGAAGATGCCATTAATGCATCATTGACAACGAAGCTACCCGATAAAGTTGATTTCAACAAAAAAGAAGTGCTGATTTACGAGGGTGCCGGCAAATTAACTGAAAATCTATCCAAGTTATTGGATGCCCTAAAAACTATTCAACCAGCCAAAATCCAAAGAGAGTGAACTGGTCTTTTGGACATCTTCGACTTTTTGTTCAAAGAAAAGAACGCGTTTGAGTGAAAAATCGCTCAACATACTATGTTTTTTAAAAAGTTATTTTGTACGTGATGATAACTAAATTTTCTTATATTTTTATAAATATGTTTGAGTTTCATTGAAGATATTTAAGTTGTAAATGGACCAAGGACGTTAAGTTTTTATTCAGGAATTGTTATTAATCAAACTACCCTTAAGGAAAAGGGAAGGCAAAAATGGAAAATAACATACAGAATATGATGTTTTATTTTATTATTCTAAATCTACAATATTTCAGCTTGGCTCTCTAGGAAAGGCATACAAGTTTTTTTTTATTTTACTCAAATATTTTTTAGCTTTCAGAATAAGGTAAAGCATCTACAAAAGTAGATAATATAAATGGATTTCAATGGCTTTACGCACCTCAGGAGAAAGAGGAAATATCGGCTGTTAACCCGTCAGCGTCGTCATGCGTACTGGGAACGTCGGACGGAAACTCCACATGCGGTCGTCATGCGTACTGGGAACGTCGCGGAGGTCGCTAGCTTTCTTTATTTTTTTGACACAGGAAATTTTCTTAGATATGGATAACCTTTATATATTTTAAAAGAGGAACCTTTGGCCTTCCTATTGTGCTTAATGCTGTAATTTTTACTCTCCTTCTTTTTACTTTTATTATACGTTAAGTTTTGTGATTAAACTTTCACGTAGATAGGAGAATTGGGGAATTTTGGCTTCTAAAAAAGCTCCTATTCAACGAAATCTTTGCATGAAAGCAACTGTGAGGTGTAAGAAGAGGATATTGGCCCCATTTGTCTGCTATCAGACATCTCCAAGTTCGGAATCAAGACCTTCGAGCTCTGTGATTTGACTGGCTACTTATGGTCATTTCTTGTATACACGGGGAAGGATACTGTGTTTCATTCGCCCCTTGTCTCAGCTAATGTAAACAAGACCATGACAATAGTTTTGAATAGGTAGGCCAAAGGTTCCTCTTTTAAAATTATGAAGGTTACCCATATTTAAGAAAATTTACTGTGTCAAAAAAATAAAGAAAGCTAGCAATCTCCGCGGCGTACCCAGTACACAGTACGGCGCTGAGGGGTAAGAATCCTTATTCGAAGGTTTTTTTCTGAAAAACTTACGGGGAAGAAGTTGAAATCCATGATAAAACAGTAGATGTGAAGTACTCCGTAAACTTTGAATAAAGAAAAACTGAGTAAATGGCTTCCGTGATTGAGTGAAAGAATTCATAGAGGTATTTCACGCGAATAATAATAACAAAGACGGTGTGAAAAACATAGGTAAATATGCATAGTTTTATGTAAAACCTCAAAAAATTTCAGTCAAATTCCATAAATATCTAATAAGTTACGAATTTTTATATGGTTTCGCGCAAAAACTGCGAATTTCCCTAAATCTCTTCCGACCTGCGTGACGTATTATAGTTAAATGTCCTCCGCGCTTGAGGGGTTAAGGGGACGATTCGTACATACGTTAAAGTTTAAGTTTATGTTCTTTTAGCCGTCGCTTCAGTGAAGTAATGTCGCATAAAAATTGAGAGCGACAATAATTCAAGGGAAAGAGATGAAAATAAAGGAGATAGAAAAGCTTGAAAGAGAAATAATTATAATTCAGAAGATCTGAGAGATGAATGCTTAGAAAAAAAAACGAATTTTGGAAAATAAGTGAATTCGGTAAAGCGCAGTGCAAAAAAATGTAGATGTAAGAACAACAAAGCGATAAGTGAGTTGGGAGGGAGAGAGAGAGAGAGAGGAAAAAGGAGAGAGAGGGAAAGCGGAAACGGGGGAGGGAGGGAGGGAGAAAGAAGTGACAGAGTAGTGGAGGGTGGAGAGAGGAGCGAAAAGAGGAGAATTGCTCGTAAGGAATATTGCAGAGAGATGTAGCACGCTCTGGAAAAGTGCACCTCCTAAAGGCAGCTTTTTCTTTTTTGTCAGTGCGCCTCGTCCGCCGAGATTAAAGAAGAAGGAGAGGGAAATAAAGAGGAAGTGGAGTGAGGAAAAGAGAGAGGTGGAAACAAAAGAGGATTTCCTAGAGCGGGAGAGTGAAGAGAGAGAGAGAGAATTTGAAGAGCGGAAAGAGAGAGAATGAAAGGGGTTTAAGACGATGGAGGTTTCTGCAGTGGGGCGAAAAATAAGGGGAGAGAAGAAAGGAGGATATATATATATATATATATATATATATATATATATATATATATAGGGGAATTGAAGGAGGGGCTAAATAGTGGCGGAATTGTGGAGGGGGGATATTTGTAGGCAAATAGAGAGGAGGAGAAAAAGAAAGAAAAGCATGGAAAATAGAAGAATGGGCCAGTCGGGTGAACGAGGAGAGAGAGAGAGAGGAGAATGAAAAGAGAATGGAGAGTGAGGCGATCTAAAAGTTGTCTAAGGAGAGGGAGCAGGAGGAATAGAGATGGAGCAGAAGGGGGAGTAAGAGGGAGCGGGAGGGAGAAGGAGGGGCGGAGAAGGAGGGACGGGAAAGGAGAAGTCCCTTCAAAGGGAAGTGTGACTCTTGATACGGAAAAGTTAAGAATAAAGGGCCCCTTAAATGAGACTGTTATTTCCTCGGGGAAAAAGAAGTCTCGCTGTTTTTTCATATAAATTCCTTGATATTAAGAGAAACGTAAGCTTTTATACTGCGATTCGGCGTGTTTCGAATGTATTTAAGTAAATTGTGATGTTCGTGCTACTGTAAAGGCGTTTTAAATTGCGTGCGCCAAATGCACGAAAAGGGTTAACTCGTTAAATTTTTAATGTCGACGTGCTAGGTGAAATTTTATTTTAATGATTCCGTTTTAAAAAATTATAATTTTAAATTCTCTGATACGATCGAGAGAAGGCCAACTTCCGGTAGAATCATTTGTTGAATCCAAATTATCCAGTGAGAATGTTATAAAAATGAATATTCAATTTCAGACGAAAAGCGTTTTAAAAGACGAGAATTAGAGGAAATATATCCGTATTTCATCGGATTTGAGAATATTTAAATATTACAGAGAACATTTAAAAATGTCGATTTTGCTTACATATATTTTTAGCTAGGTAGATTTTTTTTAATGAAATATTTGACGGAAACCGAAAAAACCGATTATTTATAAATAATTCCTAAACAATAACTGCTATGGAAAATTGTTTCAAATGAAAGTTGTAGGAAATTACATTCTCTATAACTTTTGTATAGAATTGTATATACAATAATGATGTTTTAACGGAGAAATATCGCAAAAACCGAATCGGGTTTCGAATAAATCTTGACTTCTGATTAACCTGTATTGTCCAAAAACTAATCAGTTCTGTGTGCTTATGCTAAAGTGTTATATGTGAAGTTTGGTAACGATATAGCACGTACGTTTTGAGTTAGAGCGCCCACAATCACATACATTCACACACACACACACATCATTCCGAAAATAGTCTAAACGTGTTCTAGAGACCTCAAAAGGTGTATTTCCGTTCAAATCTCGAAGTCGATTTTTTTGGTGATCACAATACTTTCCCATTACTATGTATGGAGAAAGTAAAAATTGCAACTTTTTACTTTAAAAAAATAATTATTGTCTTTGTACTTACTACGTATTTTTTACTTATTGTTAGCGAAAGATAACTGGGTTTTACGCACGCGTATCAAATACGATATTTTGCCTTTGAATAACTTAATACCTGTATATGTGGTGAATTCATGTTAAATCACGTGAAGATTTCATGGAATTGCCAATGCAAATAGTTTTACTTGGCTTCGCGACATGATTTTAGATTTTCATTAATGAAAATTTAAAAATTTAGACGCAAAGGTTTAGGAGTATTAATTACAAGTTTACATATGTGTGAAAGTCGAATCCCAAAATGGTATGTTAAGTGCTAAGCATAGCATTCGTTATTTTATGTGCTGCTGTACAACGGATTGAAATCTACATTTTGGTCTCAATGTATTATCCTAATGGGCCATTAACAATCCATAATTTGTATTATCATGATTAGCAATAAAGATTCTATTGTACAATCTCTCATTGGTAAGGACCAGTTTCAGATTTATTAATTAAAATTAATTTTGTAATTGTATGAGTAATAAATCTAATATTATCTGAAGAACATACGAAAAAGTTGTATGAATCATATTTCATATCTAGTGAGTTTATTTCACGCCAAAAACAATTGGAATGTGAGTTGATCCAAACTCTGACTCAATCTCTGATATTATTCGTTAACTTCTCGATTTATTTTCAGCTTATCTTCCATTGCTTACTATGAGGGATAATCAAATTTGACCTGGACTTTATTTTTGTATTAAAATCTTGTATATAATACAATGAGCTGATGAGGTGTGTACATTATCATCATAATATTGGCCAAAAAATATGTTTTGTTTCCATAGCAATCCATGTCAGAGCTAACAAAGATGGCATCTGAACGTGTTTCTAATTCAGTGGAACAACGCATTATTGTTAAATTTCTCTGTAAAGAAGGTGTAAAAGGGACTGAAATTCATCGGTGACTTCGAGTACAGTATGGAAAATCCTGTCTGTCTCGATTTTGTATGTTTAGCTGGTATAAATCATTCAAAGAGGGTCGCAAATGCGTGGAGAACAAGAACGCAAAGTAGGACCAGCAACTGCATTCAATGATGTGACAATTACGCAGACTGGTGAACTCATTCAGAGGGACACGCGAATGTCAGTGCGTGAATTAGCGTTGCAAATTAACACTAGTATTGGTAATGCTGAGACTATACTTCATTACAACCTTAGGTACAGTGAAGTCAACGCTCGATGGGTGCCCAAACAGCTGTAACCAGAACTGAAGGCGATTCGGATTCAAATTTCAGGGCTTCTGAGTAACGATTTCTGAGGGAAGGGGCTGATTTTTCTAATCGTATCATAACCACGGACGAGACATGAGTTTATCACTTTACTTCAGAAAACAGCTCTTTCAGTATGGAGTGGAGAGACAACAATCCTCCTACACCATGTGGATTTCCTGGAACAAGACCAGACAATTAATGCTGCTTAATACTCAGCGCTCCTAAAAAAACAGTATGAAACCAGTTCTAAGGAAGAAACGATCAGGTTTTCTGTTCAAAGGAATTTTTTTTCTCCACGACAGCACCCAGCCATATAAGAATAACTTGGGCTTTGAATATACTGGCTGAATTGGAGTGGGAAGTTCTTCCCCATACTTCTTATAGTCCTTATTTGTCAACGTGTAACTTTCATTAGTTTCCGCCGCTGAAAGAACAATTAGCAGGCAATAAATGCAGTTCGAATGGCTAGTGAAAAATGTATCCTCAACATCAACCGAAAGATTCCTTTTAAACTGGTATACAAAAACTACTAGGACGCTGGATCAAGTGTATTCTGAAGGAGAGAGAATACATAAAAAAAGTGACTGTACTATTATTGTGCTGAGTTACTTCTACGATTTAATAATAAAGTCCAGGTCAAATTTGAACACCCCTCGTATTTACCCTATCGGATTTATCTTTCCCCCATCCATCCTCAAGCTCGCCCTTTATCTATATAAATAAAATTGTAACCTCTGTCTGAACATTTGTTTTTTTGTCGGGGTTTTACTTTTTTTGTGTGTTTTGCATCACAAGAAGACGTTTTAACCGGTTTGCAGAATTGTTGTCTGCCTGTCTGCCTGTCTTTCTGTCTGTTTGTTTGTTACCGCATCACGCAAAAACGGCTGGTCGATTTTTTATTAAACTTGCAGCGTATCTTTAGACTGGTCCAGCTTATAATATAGGCTATGTGGTGTGCCACAAAAAAAATTTTAAGTGGGGGTTTGGGGAGCTTTGATTTGGTTTTTCGACGATAACGTAGGAAGTTCACATTTTATATTTGTCACTTTCAATACAAGTATAAGATCAATCTCCCATATATTTATGAAAGTTTGTTTGTTTGTGCATCTATATATTTCCACACCGTTAAAGCTAGAATAATCAAACTTTCAACAAATACTTTCTTCACAAATAGGAAGATCGAAGGCTACTTTTTAATCCCAAATGTTTTATATTAATTGTACAAAAAGCAAAATAACTTTGTATGGTAATGCATTGCCATCTAGAGATGGGTCAGAAAGAACGGGAAAGTTCTTTTCGAACTGTTCTGTTGCCTAAACTGTTCAATAAAATAACTGTTCTCATAGACTTCCTCTTCTCAAAGAACAGGTAACTCTACATCTTATACACAGTGAGGAAGGTGGGAAACGATTACTTCCTTATTCGTAATTGGACGACGGGGACTGATTAAACTACGCGTATTTTCCCAAGTCCTACTATTGATTTGAATCAAATTTGGTACGATTGTGGAGGGCTCCCAGAAATAATTCATACGTGGTTTTAGTTTCTCTCTGCCCGTTTTATTCAAAACGGCAGCCGAGTGAATTCTTAAATACCATGTACCATCAAGAATTCCGATCGTATTTGAACCAAATTTCCCCGGGCAACGCCGGTAATTCTGCTAGTCTATAATATATCCCTTCTTTATTTCCGAACCCATCTCTTCCGCGTGTTACATCCTTAAATTAAAAGCCCCAAAGGATTCTTACAAAATGGAATCTTTATCTTTCCTCTACGCTATGCCTCCCTTCCTACTTTTCACACCTTCATGCTGAATCTTTTAATGATGCATTCTTTCATGAAATAATAAACATAATCTACAAGTATATAAATATATATTTCCCTAAAGGTTTCATTTAAATTTTATGCGCTCCTCTAAAAGTTAGTTAATCTCTTTGCAACTGCAGCCGTTAAATACATTCCCATTATTTCTTAAGATTCCCTCCATCTTTTCGTAGATTTTTTTCTCTTGTTTGTACGTCAAA
Source organism: Uropetala carovei (assembly GCA_036926305.1). Lineage (NCBI taxonomy): Eukaryota > Metazoa > Arthropoda > Insecta > Odonata > Petaluridae > Uropetala > Uropetala carovei. The sequence continues at coordinate 27,208 of JAXCHB010000175.1, forward strand.
GGAAATGGTTACAGAGTTTATCTCCATCTTAACGACTCGCAAACACTAGCAACTAACAATACATTTATGTTTTTCTAGTCCCTTCCGCAACGCGAGGGTTAAGTTCTTGGAAAAATACCGCGTTGCGCAAATTCAATACCTTATGGAAAAAATCGTGCGTCCGTATAGACCAGCGTTTCCCAACCTATGGTCTGCGGACCACTTGTGAACCGCGAAGGTTTTGTCGGTGGTCCGCGGAGGTTTACAAAATGCAGTTTTTTAAGGCCGAACCTCATATTTAGTTGTAATTTTTTATGGGAAAGTTTAAGTAAGTTTTACACTATGACAGGCATCAAGTATTGTTCTTAATGGCATTTTTTATTGTAAAATTTCAAATTATGGTATGGTCGAATTTTTCCAAAATCGAGTTTTTAACCAAACAGTTTCAAGTTTTTTGAGTCAAAATTGATCCAAATTAGAGAGGTAAGGGAGTCGTGCTTATTCATAATATAAGTAGATAAAATATGGCGTGAAATGCAATTTATTAAGTTTCGAACATTAAAAGTCGAATCGTTCTAATATTTGCCTATTCATGAGTGGCATTTTTAAAACTCTTATTTCAATCTACGTAAAACGAATGTGTCCACTGACGTCATAAAATATAGATTTCTAATATAATATTTGATATTTTGATTACGACGGTTATGTAATGTCTGAAGCGTCTCCTCCTCTTCCTATTGTCGTCACTTCCGGCGACACCATCCCACGCACAAGTGACCCAATTAACATCTGCGTGTGAGATTTTTAGCGATTATATCATTATTATTGATCTTCATCTAACAATAAGTATCGTTCTCTCCAAGTGGAAATTTCCCCATTCAAATTATTGCGAACCTTCAGCTACGGATCAACCGATACTGATGCTGCTTACATGCAAAGTATTAAGCTATTTATTTCATATTATTATTGTCCCTTTCGTAAGCATTAATAGTTTCGATAAAACACCAGTGCTTCGGCTAAGTAGAGAATCCCGAATGGTGTGCTGCCCCCTAGACGGTTTTCATGGCAACCATTCGCCGTAGAATGGCCTTCGGGACCTCCCGCCCATCCTCCACTCCACTTGCAAAACAATCCTCGCTAATGGTATTCGATCGACTACTCTTTCTTTCCTCTCTCCATCTCTTCGGCTTGTTCCGTTGCTTCCATGTATCTCCGATTTCAGATTTTCATCACTTCGCTGTTTCCAAAAACTTTTCCAACGCAATTCTTCCTCTCCCAGTCTCTCTTCCTCTTCCTCGCAATACATAACACAGGCATACAAAGAAGTACGTTCAGTTGACCAATTATTCATCGATATTTCGCGTGCACTCACACACACTCCTTCGTTTTTTTCCCCTCTCCAAATTCCTCTTCTGCCTCGTACATCCCCCATCACTGAGAAATCTTTCCCCTCTCTCGCTCCTCTCCCTCTCGTCTCTCGATCGCTCTCTACCACCAACATATCCGCCAACACAAGCGAAATGGCCGCTGTTCTCCGCTGCCCAATGATGACACAGGGTCTAGACTGGACCAGAATGTACACGATTCATGTCAATGTAATCACAATAATATGAAATTGACAAACTTTCACATCGTTTTGTGGCATCTTTCGACAATTATCATCGCAGAATCGACTAGATGCTTAATATTGCATCTAAATTATTCTCCTCCCAGAAAGAAATTGTTTCGCTGTTACGCATGCAGTCAGCGGCACAAATTTCGCGCATCGCTAAAACAATAAAGCCTTTACATTTAAAATAAACCGTTAACAATGAGGAGAGATTTTGAAATAGATCCTTTATTTATTAACTCGGGAGTAATATTGCTTACCGTTGAGTTCTGTATGGTTATACAAAATAACAGCGAGAGATGGACTGCTGGTATATATATATATATATATATCATAGGTAGTCTGTCCGTTGACAGGTCAGTGATTATTCTAGGTTACACTTGGTTCTCCATATACTCCTATATTCCGCAGTTTTCTTCATGTCTTGATAGCTCTCTTTCCCTTTCAAGTCGTCTACTAGCTGAAACCTTTTCCTACCTCTTTCTCTTTTTCTATCCAGTTTTCCTTCTAGCACTTCTTTTATATATATATATATATATATATATATATATATATATATATACATATACTTAGGTCAACTCATCACTACTGATGGTTCGCTTCTTGGAGAAATCAACCGGAGAGTGAAGATGGCACGGAGTGCTTTTGGCAAGAATGCGAACATCTTTAAATCAAATATTCCAGCCTTCCTAAAAAGGAGACTGTATGACCAATGTGTTCTGCCTGTTCTGACATATGGTTGTGAAACATGGACCATGAATGCCAGAATGATACAGCGCCTGCAAACAACACAGAGGGGCATGGAGAGATGCATGTTAGGGATCACCCGAAGAGACCGCAAGAGGAACGACCCGGTAAGAAAGAAGACGGGAGTCTATGACGTGATTAGAAGAGTGAAGGTGCTAAAATGGCAGTGGGCGGGCCACATTGCTAGAAGAAATGACCAGCGTTGGACGTCCAGTGTCATCGAATGGATCCCAAGAAACATCAAGAGACCAAAAAGAAGACCGAAAGACAGGTGGGACAGAGAGCTTGTTAAGTTCTTGGGGCGAACTTGGAGGAGGGAGGCAGTTGACAGGGAAAACTGGAAGAGTCTGGGGGAGGCCTTCGTCCGTCAGTGGACTGAAAAAGGCTGATGATGATGTTGATGATATATATATATATAAACTTACGGAAGAGGAAAGGTAAATGAGGATATTAGGGCAACTAGGTGTTGAAGGAAATCCAGTGAACACTTACCGGAAGTAGAGCCGCTGACACATTTGTAGAAGTTATTGGAGCTTTCGGGATGATCCCTTCATCAGCACAAGAGAGACACAACTGATTTGGCAGTGACACTGGGGTGAAAGTGTGGGGGTGGAAGGGAAGGGAGCGTGGAAAGGTCTCCTTCCGGTAAGTGCTCACTGGGTTTCCTTCAACACCTAGTTGCCCTAAACACACACATACATATATATATATATATATATCCGTCGCTGAAGAAGGGCGTCAGCCCGAAATCTCCATATTTGTGTTGTTTTTGTGTTTTTCATGTGTCCTCAGCACCCCCAGCGGCTCTTCAATCTAGGTAAGTGTCCACTGGGCTTCCTCCAATACCTTGTTGCCACCTTATATATATATAGAGAGAGAGAGAGATATTTACCCCAAAAGAGAAGGACGGGGTGCATATCACCGTGGAATGACATCATTGTGCTACTTCTGCTTTGAGCGAACCTATACTTAGGACTTAATACAATGTCATAGATTAGCACAATCCATCCCATTATTCACCAAAAGAAGTACTATGTACAACGAGAAAACAAATTCCCCTAACTTTCCTCATTTTTTTCACGTACTACAATACTTCAGATTTTCCGATTATCGCTTTTGCCGCGTTTCGAACTTTAATTTGGGCCTTAATTTCTCCATAAACTGCCCAAGTTTCACTCTTAAGCCATTTTATTTCGGCAAAAACATACCACTCCTTCTTCTCTCTAGTGTTTTTATTTCCTCATTTTCCTCCCTCCCTCTCTCCTTCTTTCCTTTGACCACGTTTTGGGCTTTCATTTCAGTCTCCAATCCCATTCCAACTGGCTCCGCTTATACTTTAAATCCGTATTATTCCGCCGAAAAAGATCACCCCCCCTCCCTTACCATTTTCGCCTCGCTTAGCATTTTTATTAACTTTCCCTTTTTTCTTCCGAATCTCTCTTTAAAGTCTCTTTTGTTTGTTTTATCGGTTCATTTTCTGTCATCGTGGGAAATTATGCATTCATGCTCACTCGACAGCTACATGGAGATATCGTGGACAGTCAGTGTTTCTCTATTGATTGCTAGGAGGGAAAATAGGATTTCGGTTATTTGTTTCCCCCCTTTCATTACAAATTTCGCCAGTATACTTTATTCTATTCCGGTCCAGTATTTGAAGTAGGTTCGAGATGTTTGGCAACGCTGTGCTACAACAGACGATTACCTCTTTAAAGAGTGATAACTCTACATATTCCATTGGAAGGATTTGGTCCTAAGTCAAAATTTGTCTTGAATTTATCATTCATGGATATATTCTAGGCGATTAATATTTGTTCTAAATGCGTCGTAGCCGTAGACATCAGCAAAAATTTAAACTCCGTTAATATTTAAAAGTGACCAATGCGAAAATTTCTATTTAGTACATTTAGACTTCACGTTGAATTTTTAATAGAAATTAATAAAAGAGCTACAAATTCTCATAAATCCAAAAGTACTGAATCCTAATAACTCGGTAGTTTGAAGAAACTTATTCAAATAGTCTTCCTCGTATCGAAGAGAATTTCTTTTTGAAATTAATTCACTCTGTGTTCTACTGATTCTTCAGGAAACCACAAGGCGAAATAAACTATTTTTTGATGAAATGGAAGTTTAAATATATTTATCATCACGTCTATGCTGAGTGATTTGCAATGTAAATCAATAAAATTTCATATAGTTAAATATTTTTCAAAAGAACCTTAATGTTGTCCACTCTTTAAATTGGTAGTTGGCGAAGAGAAAAGAATGCATGGCGATATTCAGTATTTTTTCTTCTATTCACTAAATGTTAGTAAAGATGTAGTAATTAATGCAATTTTCTAGATTATTTGTTTTATTTAATTTTTTTCTGTTAAAACATTAAAGATTCCCTTTGTGACATTATTCATCAAAGAATTTTCCACCATGTGGAGCTCAACCCAATATTTAGAGAAAATTATTAGCCACGCTCAAGCTACCACCTGCACGTATTCAATATTACCCGTATGTACAGGCTCTTCGAAAACATACCGTGTTTATGGATTTAAAAAAGTTATTTTTGGCGTTAAATTAAGTGCAGGTTGCAAATGTTTAACGGAATCCTGCAAACACAGAATTATTTTTAATCGGCGGCATGCGTTCCCTCAGAATTAATGTTTCACGAAGTGAAAGGTAAAATTGAGTGTCATAACTGTGTATAATATACAACCGTATACATTTTTTCCTGCGAATACTTCATTACTAAAAAATAGGCATTAAAAAGATGAATTTCTGCGATGCGTGCAATTAAGCCACTTTGTAAAACGGGAATTTTGTTTTAGGATATTGGTCCGGTGGTGGCCTTTCCTCCTCTACCCCCTTACTCTACCCTCCCTCCCTCCTCTATCTCACTCGCCTCCCCCTCCCCTCCCCCCAGGTACGCACCGCGACCCCCTTCATTTACCAACCTCCTTCCCCTTGTCCCTCCATCGCACACCCCTCCCCCACTTCCTTCCAATATCCATTTCCCCCTCCCCCTTCCCTCCCTCTGCCGCATTATGACAAAATCGCCCTCGTGGTCGAGATTAAAATGGAAAGAGAGGGGACCAGAGAGCGTTGGGAGAAAACTCATAATGCGAATGATTTTTACCTCCGGCTGCTTGAAAATGTCATCAACCGGCCGCTCTATGCAAGCGACCACTCGTTGCGGCTCTAAAGTTCTGCGGCATTTTGAAATTTCTCTTTCTTTGGGTGCGAGGGATATATAGGTAAGCTTCGCATTGAAACGCCTAGTGAACGGCGATTCGCCTCTGCATATATTTTTGCTCGAGTATCCGTGTGTTTGAGGCATGGTATTGACCGGATATTCGTCTCTGGTGTTATTTTGTTTTGAATTTAGTCCCCGAGTCTCTCCTCTCGTTCGATTCCATATTATTCTATATTCAAAATGCATAAGAGTGGTTGGAAATCCGGCGATGAGCCGTGAATCTGATGAAGATTTGATTGTATTTCGGGGATCGGTTGAGATTTTTTCCAAATGAAAAACTGTATGACAAACAGGTTAAAAATGCGATGCTTTATAATCCCTCATGACGTGTTTTTTGCGCAGTAAAATTCTCTCGGTAGCGTTTCTTTTAAATATTTCAATTTTTCTCTCATCAGAATCATTCATGCACGGAGACATTTTATCTACAGCAGTATTTTGAAATTTCTGATGAGAAAATATTTCCTGATCAAAGATTTCTGCGAAAGAATAGTTAATGAGACGGTCGGTCGTTAATTACCTATCTATTCAACTATGAGAAATATCTCCTTCCTAATACTTCGTCACTAAAATGTAATGTATAAGGAAAACGCTTCATCGAAATACTACACTACTGTGTCCATAATTGAATAATGAAACGCATGAAACAATCTTAAGTTGTTTTTGATATTATGCTGGGCGAGAACTTTAATGCCTTAATATCATAGTTTGGCAACAAATCCAATGCAGCTCATATCTATTACGAGACAAATAATATCGATTCTAAATTCAAATTTAACGAGTTATTTCGAAAAAAGCGGGTCTGTTCACAAAAGTACAATATTTTACGCACCATTATGTAGACATGAATTTTATGGAAATTTTTCTTTAAAACGTATTAAGAATAGATGTTGATTATTTTCTCGTTCAGAGTAAAAGGAGGTTTCACACGATCCTTCTTCACGAATTATTCAAATCTACATTCCAATTTTTCTCGGACCAATTTTGGATACGACCATTGACTAGAGGCACCGCAGCACCAAATTTTAATGCAGCATGAAAACATTCCCGTTCCTTCTCCAAATTTTAGAACCTAGTTTTAACGCGAAAAAGGCCTGTATAACTTTTTTTCTCGGGCCGTTTATCTCCTAGAGACTGTCAATGAGTCATTAATCTTTTACGGTCTACAAACGATAAACGATTCAGAAAAAATAAAAACTTACCCGCCACTGCCAAAGCATTCCCGTCGAGCAGCGCCACATTCGCAGTCCCGGCAAAACAATTTTTCTCCCTTTTTCCTTTGTTCGCCCCTTAGCCGTGCACCACTCCACTCCTGCGCCTCACTCCACTCCTCTTGCGCCTCCACTCCTCCGCCTCGCCGTCCGCGAGGGAAGGCCTGCGACGCGGTCCACACCAACTTCTCCGCTTTGCGAAAGGGACCGCCTCCCTTTCGCAGCTAGCGCAGCTGGTTGGGGGAAGGGGAGGTCACCCCCACCGACGATTTCGTAATCACACATCGGGTTAACACCTACACATTTTTTCGCACCACGTCAACGCCGTTGCTTTGCGCTGACGTCATGCCCACATCACCTCCACGTTCTTTCACAAATTTCATGTAGTCGTAAAGACTCGACTCTGTCGCCAAATATTTCCGAGGAGCAATTGAAGTGACTTTCCCTGTTTTACCTGTGCAATTTTCCCAACATTTGTTGACTGTGAGTCCTTCCGGCCTCTCCTCCCCGCCATTCCCTTTCCCTCCCTCGCTCCCTTTCACTCCCTTTCCTCCTCCTATAGTATAGCTCCCTTCAATTCCTCGCCCCCTTCAACCCGCACGTTCCTTTCCCTCCAACATAGGGATCCGCAGTCCCTCCACCACCCACCCACCCACCCCGCTATCTTTCTGAGACTAACTACTTTTCTTCTGCTCCATTAGAACTCCTTCGCCACCTGCCTCTCTGCGAGCTTGCACATTCAACACAATATGTATATCGGCGCAGCCAGGTTCCTCATACCTCCTCTTCCCTCGCTACAGTTAACACCGTTCGATGACCTTTTACAAGCGCTGCATCTAAAAATTTAAAAAAACACGCTTATTTGCCGTCGGCATTCACTCTATGGCCGACTGTACCGCGCTCGAAGCTTATTCCGCAAATTCTCCCTCCTCCATCTTTCATAGTAACTCCCTCCACGTTCTCTCCTCTTCTAACTCCCACTCGTTTTTTTTCTAGAGCGTATAAATGGTGGCATGCCGAAATAAATTCCACGCGTTATTGTAATGGTTCGGATTGGACGACATTTATGCGCGGGTTTTCTGGTGCGATGGAGGCGCTCTCCAGGGGCAAAAAAGAGTACTTGTGTCCTCGGTCCCGGTTGAGGCGGGAGATGGAGATTTTCGGAGGGGAATTCCGGAGGGAAAGTGGGATGAGAAGGGCAGGAGGAGTGCTCGCTTAGGGAGTGGAAAGAGGGAAGACTGAGAGGGAGCGTCGGCAGCGAGCGGTAGAGGAGTCGGAGGAAGGGGGGCATGCAGTTCTGTCCCACGCCGCCGCGCGCGCGCGCGTAATTTCGGGCTCAAACCGCTGTGACGATGGGAGCGCCTTGGGTTTAAAAATACAAAAAAAGAAGAATAAAGTTAGCGGAGGAGTAGGAATGAGGAGATGACGGAGAATGAAAAGTTGAAAGGATTTTGGGAGAAAAGTGGGGAAAGGGATGCCTTCGGAGGGATATTTTCGTGCGAAAGATGCCTTTTCTCTGGGCGAGCGAAAAAGGCTCTCTCTAGCGGGAAAGATAGTAAAAACATTTCCCTTTCCACTGTCCTACCGAATTTCATGGTTTGTCGAGAATAGATTAGCCACGAAAAATTAATTCATCTAGCTTCATCTTGCTTTATGATTTATAGCGTTTATTTTTGACGATAATGATAGAACCAAAGCATTGGTTCGATTATTTTCGATAAGATGTAACGCTGCAGATAACCATTCCCGAGGTCCAGAACATGTTTATCGATTGATTGTTTTCGTTCCCATGGAGCACTACGGCTGAGAAAACACTCCCTGAAACACGCATGCGTTGGAATAATCTCATTATGCAAGACGTAACAAGTGTTTATTTACTAAACGAAAATTGAAGTAGGTTTCCTCTTTACTGGTTTCCTTGTTAATGAGCAAGTGAGCCAAACTCAAAGACGCACAGTGGCCGCATTTGGCGATAGTTGAGAGGGCCGCATTAGTGTTTTCGAGGAGGGCCTTAATGGAAATTTGTTAGAAAACGATTTTCTTCATCCCAGTGCAGTTAGTTATTTAAAGGCGAAATAGTGATTAAAGTAACTCTCCGTTGCTTTTAAAATAGGTAACGCACTAATAATTATACGTAATATTTTCTATGAACATTATAATACGGACGGCAGGAAGATCCATTTGCCGTTATTATTACATTTCTGCTGCTTCTACATACTTCCCTACCAATACTGTGATGGGCTACTCGAAGTTCATCACAAAATCCTCTTCAGTAACCTTCCCTTTGGAGGTATCTTGGAATTTCCTGTATTTCAATCAAGAGAGTTCGATTTACTTCGATTCAGAAAACAATCAAGTACCACAGGAGTGACGTTTCTCCTATATAAACCAATATATAAGGAAAAAACTCAAATTAAAATATATGTATTACAGAATCTTGAAAATCTTTGTGTTTATACATAAATAAATTTTATGTATACATACATTTATATATAATTTATTTGTGTAAAAATACATTTAGCACTTATTCCCAACCTTAAAAATACCACTTAGCTCATAGCTAATTGTATGCTAGGTTACGCGATTTGACCGAACGAAAAAAACACCAAAACACAGCAAATACTTTGAACGAGGCTTAGCATAGGTGCATTCTCCTATGAATAGGTCAGACGCACACTTTACTTCGGCCTGCTACACAAAAACGCTTTTCAAGACTTCTCTATGGATTCCCTTCACGTGTCTGCGCAAGTGTCGTCTCCGGATTCGATACGTTAGTGTTTCAACCTCTCCTCCTACCCTCCTCCTACCCCTTGTCCCTCCCCTCCTGACCCCTTCTCTCAAAACTACAGGAGCTCTTACCCATTGGGTTTAATCCACGCTTCTCATTATCGCGGTGCCTGCGAGGTGTTTTAACACCCTCTCTTTTGTTTTGTAATGAATCCGATCTCGGCGAAACGAGTACCCAGATGGCCATTTTGTTTTCGCCTAGTTTTATTCTTTTATTTAAATAACTCATAGCTTTCACACGCACACACGCTCTACAACAATATCGCGAAGGAAACGCAACCAAATGAAGCACGGGTATAAAACTCCACTCAAATACGATTAAAGCTGTTTGCTCTTTTTTATCCTAATTTCCAGTCATTCCCTTTTCCATCGACTTTAGCTGTATCCAATTAAAATCTTTTTGCACGGCCGCCATTCTTGTGTTCTCCGCTGGATAAATCGCTTCAATGGGTTCCGAATATTCCGTGACTGGATTTTCTTATAGAGTTCTAGAGGATTAAAGATTAGCACACTGTTGAAGGTAAATTCCTATGGTTTCACCTATTTAGGTCTAATTTGTTAATTAGTATTTTTCCAAGAAGTTTGCAACACGCTTTATAGTACATACTGTGAATTCAGGAATTTCTTTTCATTATCATTAAAAATACGATTTTAGCCTGGCTACCGATTATTTTCAAGTAAGCTCCTCAAAATCCGTGAGACATTTTCTCTTTGCGAAAATTTTATTGCATCTTCGTATCTTTGGTTTACGGGTGAAAATTGTAAAATTTGAACGATGTGAAATCAAATGACATAATCTTTTTTCGATTATATTAAGAAAAATTTGAATTTTTCAGAAATCTTCAAATTCAAACTAATAACTCGGAATTGGAAAAATAAAAAAAACTCGGAATAAATATTCACACCTTTCTATAATTCCATTGATCAGTCACATTCAAAGCCTCTAAACAAATTACAAAGCAATGAGACTATAAAAATAAATATTACGATTATAAGTATTGCGAAATTGTTATCTGGACAATTTCATAAAAAGCTTTGCAAATTCAGTTATTACAAATTCCTAAATCTCATGTGTAAGTCTTTATTATACCTCGACTCTGTTCTATTACTTCTATGGAAACCCCGAGTCCAAAGAAGAGCAGCCGTGCAAACACTAAACAGCGACCTTAATTGACCTCTGATGAAGGTTAAACAAAATGATACAACCCAATGAACAAAACGTTATAACAGAATAATTAGGAGATGAAATTTAGCAGGAAATGCAATTACCTACAAATCGTCGCGGCAGGCAACCCTATTCCCATGCTTGTGCTCCATCCCCCTCCTCTCTCTCTCTCACCCCCCTCTCTCTCTCTCACCCCCCCTCCCTCCCTCCCCCATCACCCTCCCTCTCTGTCTATCTTCCTCTCTGCCTTCTCTACATCCCTCCCTCTCTCTCACCCCCCCTCCCTCCCCCATCCCTCCTCCCTCTCTACATCCCCCCCTCTCTACCTTTTCCCTCCTCTACCTCTCCCTCTCTGCCTCCTTCCCTCTGCATCTTCCTCCCTCTTCACCTTCCACTCTATCTCCTCTCACCCTATCTCCTCTCACCCTATCTCCTCTCACCCTATCTCCTCTCACCCTATCTCCTCTCACCCTCTCTTGCCATAACTTTCCATCGTTTTTACCGTCCCATTCCTCCCCCCTTTTCCTTCCAACCATCATCCAACGAGTAACTGGCTCAAATTTAATACGGAGATTAATCTACGCGCGCTGCGCTCCCAACCGTCTTCTCCAACCCACGTTCCGTCGCCCACCCAATTTCCTCCCGAGTCTTCCCTTAAACACACTTTGCTCTCCTTGACTTCCTCATAATCCGCACATTTTCACTCCTCTTTCCGTTCTTGCCTCTAAAGTTCATAACACAGTCATGGAAATTTTTATGACTGTGAAAATACAGGAAGAATCACAGGTTTATGAAAATTCTTTTCGATACCTCTCACATAGAATAATGTGAAATATTGCTGAGGCATTATAAAACCTATTCTTAAATAACAAAGTATAACAATTAACTCCACACAAGCTTTAATCATTTCCGTAAGTAAAACGAATTAATTCAATGCATTTAACGCTAAATACATTGCAGAATGGAGAGCAGATCGTGAACCCATAAAATCCAAGGACTAGTATGTATACTATGAAACTCATCGTGGTCGTTATTCTCGTGAAATTAGTACTCGCCTTGAAACCCCCCCCCCCCACCATCATTCTCCCTCCCTCCCCATACCTTTCCTAATTCGCGTCTAATCCGCTTTTCTCTCTCTCCAATTCCCATCACATCATTTATGTCTCTCCTTGCGAACATCCAAGTCTTTTCCTTTCCTGCTGCCACTTCTTAGAGAAGCTCATTCAAAAACGATAGGTACGTTTCGCCTTTGGTGCATGTTTCCCTCTCTCTCTCCCTCTCTCTCTCTCTCCCCCCCTCTCTCTCTCCCTCTCTCTCTCCCTCTCTCTCTCTCCCTCTCTCTCTCTCCCTCTCTCTCTCTCCCTCTCTCTCCCTCTCTCTCTCTCCCTCTCTCTCCCTCTCTCTCTCTCCCTCTCTCTCTCCCTCTCTCTCTCTCCCTCTCTCTCCCTCTCTCGCACGTTCACTTCCTTCACGTTCGAGTCGCTCTTGTTATTCACATCTCCGGGGACGGAAGAGCTTATCTGGAAATATAAGTCTTCGAAGGAAGGCAAGGTGGATCTTCTACGATCGAGGTAATAATTTTGAAAAAGTAACGATGCCAATTGAATCCAGATTGTAACCCTCTTCTTGAGAAACGATTTCCTATTATATTTTGTAATCAGAGCGTGAAATCCAGGTATCATTATTTTAACAGGCTAGATAGAAAATTTTGAGTGCAAATTTAAGGTTCATCAAATTTAACCTGCTCAAATTTTCAGTGACGAATCGATAAAGCAATACTGTATTCAAAATTGGTCTTAAAGATACAATTCTCTTAAAAGCATTTCTTTAGGATAAGTGAAATTTATGCGTTATGTGTTTATTACTAGAATATTACTCAAGTGCAATTACGACTTCACTAAGTTGCTTCAAATTCGTTAATCTCGCAGAAAATATTCGAAACGGGAAATTCTTCTGTGAAATTCAGGTACACACAATAAATAGAAACAATATTTTTAGGAAGAATATCTAAATTTAATTTAAATTCAGGGGATACATTTCATTTAAAACAGCGGATATGCGGTCTTTTAAGAAATCTCATTCTTTCATCTCAATCAATCATTTCATATTCTTTTCATTTCCCACTCGTGTCATCTTTCCCACTCCTGTGATATTCAAATAACTTTCGAAACATTTTTAACACATCAAATAATATTATTTTCTTAAAACACTTTCAACTTCGATAGCATGGATCACGTGTAAATATATCTTTTCATATTCCCCAAATCATTTTTAAGGGAAAAAAATATTTATAGGAAGCTTGGCTCATCCATTCCTTTAGGTTATGAAGTGGACCATATAATTAAATGTCTTTCTCATTAAAATTGTCTCGAAGAATGTTCCTTGATTCGTCCATTCTCGGGCAAATTTTAATATCAAAGATTTCAGCAGGTGCATCGCCTTGAATTTTGAATTAAAGTTCACAGTCTGCTTCCAATCGCACGATAGTCATTATGAGATATTACCCATTTTTACTGACAAAAAACCAGAGACAAACATTTCTACTCCCTTCTACAATTCAAAGCGTGCCCCATTCATACCAACTCACAAATTTTATCACTGTTATAATTTTTGGAAATCACATTTAATTGCTCGAGATTTTTGTATAATTTGGATTTCATTTAAACACGGTTTCCACCTTCATTTTCACATTCTTTACCAAAATAGCCTGAGGAAATTGATGCCATATACGACGGTAGGTTGCCATTCTTTTTACACGAATTCTGTTAAATAGGATTTCAAGTTTTAATTTTTAATTCAAAAACTCCTCAAAAAGATGGAGGCAAAAAGAAACAACGAGCCAGAGGAAATTTCAAACTGGAACATGAAGGATGTTATGCATAACACCATGAATTTAGTATTATATACACGAAGATATCCCAACTAGGTCCATTCTTTTGTGTGGGCGTTTGCCATTTACGCTAGCATGCAACCAAAATCCAGAAAACAATCACTCCCGCATCATTGTCTCGGCAAGGACAGAATATTTACCGCCCTCTTCTTCCCGTAAGGCCTTCCTCGGCAAACTCACAAACTTTTCTTTGCCCGCAACTTTCTCCTATCCATCCGTTACAGTTATCCCTAGTCCACTTATTTTAGCCAATTTGATGGTCTATTATCGTTTCTATCCTGAAACAAATGAATATCAGACTGGTAAAACACACTAATTTGTGGAAACGAACTGCGTCAGACATTTTAATAAGTCACGCATGCACACTTCTCCAGTTCACTTTTTCGAATCTCTCATCAAATTAGCCGCATTATTGGGGAACTCCAGTTAAGATTCGCCAATCATAGCTACAAACGTCCGCAACACACGCTCCCACAAAACATTTCACCTCAGATGAAAACGCGCTTCTACGCATCGTACATGTTCACCAGAGTTAAAAGTAGACTCACGAAGTGGATGATGGAATTTGGAAGGTGTTCTCGGCGTCACAGAGAGGTCGCTAGGAGACTCGACCCTCTTGCCATCTGCACGTATCTCCTTCAGAGCGATACGAACTCTGCCGGCAAGTTGGTGACCAGAGGAGGCGGAGGTGGAGTCGGAATATCCATCAGGATAGAATCTGCCCCGGAGGCGCGTCCGCCGCCCGCCTCATCATCCTCCGATTCTCTGCCTCCCTCTTCGCCTCCGTCATCGTCGTCCTCTTCCGACACGGTCCCTTCCGGAAGGGATAGCTTCGAACTGCCATCGGCCGTCACCCTGGGTCCCATGTTATCGTAATGGGGCCCCACCCTCACGATCGGACCGGTGTCCACCACGGCCGCTGACACTCCCGCCTCCAAAACGCCCATGGGTTTGGACCGTTGTCTCCTGGGCAACGTGGCGAAGATGGTAGGCCCCCGAGAATCGTTGACGTCTCCGGGTCCGCAAGGCTCTTGGAAAGGTTCGTCTCCGGCGTACTGAATGGGAGCCGGAATCGCGTAAGGTCGTCCGTAGCCGTGTTTGGGATGCGCCGCAGGCATGGCGCAGTGGAGGTCTTGGTGGTAGAAGGGAGCGTGGCACGGGTACGAAGAGACTTCGGAAGCTGTCGAATTGGCCACGCTCACCGCAACGGCGCCGCCTCCGCTGGATAACTGTTGCTCCATCTGGATACCTGTAGCCCCCGAAGGGGTGGCCACGGCCCCCGCCGCTCCTTTCTTTCCCCTTCGCGGGATGTCCAAGAGGTCGGGATATCTTTGAGCCGCAGATGTCGGATCGTCGGACTCCTGGCCGACGGACACGGAGATAAATATGTTGCCGAAGGCCCCGGTCGGCAGGCCGGAGGAAAACTCGGGCGGCGGGGCCAACGTGGTACCGCGCGGCGGGAAGGGACCTCCCATGTGTCCGGAGAAATGTCCCGAAGAGGCAGTGGCGGCGGGATGCGACATGGGTGACTCGGCGATTCCCGAAGCGGCGTGGTGACTCTCGATGGTTATGTGTAGCGGAGGAGGAGGCACGTGCTGCTGATGACTGGGTCTCATTGTCTGCTGCTGCTGAACCTGATGCTGGTGTTGCGGTTGATGCTGGGCCGTCGGAAGGCCGGACTGCTGCTGCACGGGCACGATGATGTGCTGGGGATCGACCAATTCGCACGTAGACATGTCTCGACTGACGTCCAATAGTTCCATTTCGGTCTGAGAGGTAGCGTCGAAACTGGCGCCTGCAGACGCTCGCTCTGCGCTGCTCGCGTCCAAAAGCTTCTTTTCTTGTTCCGTCAAACTGGAACTCCCGGTCAAAATCTGTCCCTTCCTTTTTCTCTTTCCACCTCCTCCTCCGCTGCTCCTCTTCCTTAGGACCGTGCGTCTTCCGCAAAGACACGCGCACACGATGGCCCCACTCAGCGCCCCCAAGGCCGCCGCCGAGGCGCCTGCCAATATACCGGCCCACACCAGCCAGGACTCAGCCTTGCTCAAAGTCGTGGCCACCACCACTTCCGGTAGCAGGAGGGACACGTTAGCTGTGGCCGCACCTCCAGAGTTGACTGCGACGCATGCGTAATCGCCTGCGTCCGTCTCCGTGAGGTTAGAGATGGTCAAGTTGGTCCACTTCTCCAATCCGGTTTCTTCCTCTACTAACAGCACTTGGTCTACGGCCACGTCCACGTCGTCCGCCGAGTCATTGAGAGGAGCCCAGGGCGGAAGAGGTCTTCCCGCGAACAGCCACCTGACTTCCGGCTCTGGATCACCTTTGACGAAGCAGCTCAGGGTTGCGTTTCCTCCCACTTCACCCTGCACCATGTTCTCGCTGAGGGACACATGCGGCGAGCACGCGAAGTCCATCGGCCTCGTTTCCTCCCAAGGTCGGTCGGCCAGCCTCTCCGGCTCTACGCAGATCAAAGTGAGGGAATAGAGTTTGCTGGACAAGATCCAGGAGCGAAAGGCCCTCAGTTCGCAATCGCACCTCCACGGATTGCCGTCCAATGATAACGTCTTGAGCCTCGTCGAAGATAAGAAAACAGCTTCGGAGAGTCTCTTAAGTCTGTTGTTGGCCATGTTGAGCGTCTCCAGGGCGACGAGATTTAGGAAAGCGTCTCGATGGACGTTTTGTAAGCGGCAGTGTCTCATCTCCAGGGTGCGGAGGTGCGGCAAGGAAGGGAACTGCATGCGCTGCAGCTCCGTTATGGGGTTTCCGTTAAGGGTCAAAACACGGAGGCGATCGTTCCCGGAAAATGTTTCCGGGTCAATAGAAGAGATACGGTTATCCGAGAGATCGACCTCGACGAGTATCGTGAGATCCCTAAAAGCGTCTCTGTGAACTTCTCGGACGCCAGCGCTCCTCGCAAACACGCGCTGCAGATTGAGCAATCCGACAGAGCGAAAGGCGTCCCTGGGCAGAATGGGGACGTCGTTCCCGGCCAGGTCGAGTACCTGGATGTCGGCGTTGAGGGTAGCGGGCACAGCGGTGAAACCCGCCTCTCGGCACAGGGCGGTCTTCTTCCCCGATATCCACTTGCAGCGGCAGCTCGCCGGGCAATCCGTCCAGTCGGGGGAGGCGGAAGCGACGAGACCCCCGGAGGCCAGCAGTAGGAGGACGAGGAGGCGGGCGACCACCGCCCCGCCCGGCTGGGACGCTCCGGAGGGCGGCGGCTGAGGCGAGGGCGGCCCCGGGGGCGAATCGGTCGACCACCACGTCTCGAGAGGAAGTCTTCCCACCGCCATCTTAGCCGGCGTCGCGCGCCGACTGTCCCGACGACCGCTCGGCCAGGGCCACGTGGCCCTCGCGGCCCGCAGCTACGAGACGCCGCGACGCGTCGGGAGTCATCGTGTGGTGGCTGACGCCGCGATCCCACCGCTGTCGCCGGAGCCGACGGTGTGATCGGCCTCGAGGACCACTCCCCCGCTCCTTCGCCGAAGGAACAAGCCCAGCATCGAAGCGAAGACTCCTCGGGAGAAGGCTCCTGCGAAATGTTGAACGTACGATGAAGTTAACGCAATCTGACAAGTAAGATAATGACCGCATATTATGCAAGCCGTAAAATTTGCTCATTTCCATCATGCCATCAATTTGAATACAGCTCGCGTTAGAGCCGTTAGTTAAAATGATGACTTTTTAAGTCTTTCTTTAAAATATAATCTCAAAGCGACAACAGTTTGGCAATGTGTGGGCACACGATACTGGATTGTGACCTATAGATTTATCATAAGTAATCGCGGTCCCCCAAAAAGGAAAACCGGCTGTAAAAAGAAACACAACCATTTATCTTCTGTCACATCAACAAGATAGGAAAGATACACGCATTATACGTGCAAATATGCAAGACAAAGGTATTCTTAAAGTGTTATTTAATCATGTCAGAAAAATAAATATTAATGACTAAGCATAAAATTTAGGCATTGCAGAGTGGTATGGCAGGAGTGATGTCACGGAATTTTTGTTTTGCCGATTCATTTTCTATACATTTATAAGTAATAAAACAATTCAATTTTTTTAAAAACATGCCTTGCTTCAGTTTTTCACTTACAAAAAGCTTTGAATCTTATATATTAAAATCCGCCGATGTCTATATGTATGTGGCTATCTGGCATTCACATAATTCCAGTGATAACTCGACAACTACATTAGCTAGAGAGATGCGGTTTTCACAAACAGTTTCCAAATTCAGTGTAGATTTGTCCGTTCTTATTATAATTTCGAGAAAATGCGCGGGTTCGAGTCCAGGCAGCAATTCTTTTTCCCCATTTAAAAAGCATTGAGACCTAATTACTACTATTATTAAGGGTAACCATGGAAACCAGTATTTACTGTTAATCGACGTTACAAAGACTGATCTGGGTATCTTTCCGAGCATATTAATATTAAAACGGTTGTTTTGAAGAATTAGAACGATTGTTTTGAAGATTTTATAGCGGCAATTGTAAGTATGGCATATTATTTTCATACTTTAAACTTGTGCGCTTGTATTAAATGATATTGCATGAAATTGTTCCTATCGTATGAAATGCAATTTTTACAATTCGAGGTGAGGTTATAACATATCTGTTTCTGTTTTTTTGCAGGTCTTCTGGTTCTTGTTTTTATTTAGACCTTTCGATCTCTCGATCTGGAAATATTAAAATCCAATTGATTCTCAAATTTTTCCTCAGTTACTATAAGTATTTCGTTTACATTTTCTTAATATCGCCTTTATACCACTTATTTTCAGTTACAGATTAGTTTATTTGGTTTGATTTAATAAGTTAAAATTGTTTTTAGTTTTTCTTTGTATATAATGGCCCCAAGACGAAAACGAAGCTTAACTGGAAGAAAAGAATCTGATAAGAAACGAAAGGTGGTAAAAAAAAAGAGCAATGCAACTGAGGAAGGTGTATCTTATGAAAACACAGTGTTTAGTATAATTTCTATTCTAGGCGATGGAAACTCTTTGTTTTATTCTGTTTCCAAGAATTTATTTGGTACTGTGGAACATCACTTACAACTCCGCACTCAAGCTGTAGATTTTGTATTGACCAAATGGGATGATTATCAACTGTTTCTCTTAGGTTACGAAACCAATACTGGTGCTATAATAGATTATAACTAAAGTTAATCATTATAAAGCTCATTACAAGCTCATCGTGCATGACCATGTTACTCTTAACTATTGTTAAAGAGTTGCCAGAGCTTCATAGTTACATAACACTTTTGATTATTCATTGTGAAAATCATATATTTTATTAATTGAAAATGTTACATGAAATTCCATATCAAGCTTCAGGAAATTCTGGATGGTCTAATGAAAAAACATTTTGGGAGTTCCTCTAGCTATGGTAATGGTAATAGAATTTCAAAAAAGGGGTTTGCCTCTTGCCCATTGGTTTTAAGAGATGCTGATAAAATCCGAAATTCAGATGATGTTGATAAAATTGTTTGCGCAGAAATTTCAGATCCAGATACACAACCCAGACTGTATAACACTGTTAAGTCTTCAATGATGTTCTGGTTCAATCGTTACACGCAGAATATCTGCGTATGCCTGCTAGTACAAGAAATAAAATTGAACGTGTTTCTTTGCATAGACTTGCTATAGACTGTGTTCGCAGAAAAGTGTATTAAACGCATTTACATAAGATAGGCTTTCTTCAGTTATTACGAAGTTTTTTTTCGTAGGCAACAAAACAAAAACCATGCAAGAAATTTTATATTCAAAATGAAAGTTGACTTTATTGTTTGTTTTTCGAGTAAACGGGTACTAGGTCGATGAAATGTACGGAGAAATAAATACTTAGCTAACGAGTGCTACAAAACGTTTTTGAAAACATTTTGGTATGAGCAATATTTTACAAGATACGGCGAAAAATTTATGTAACAAGTAAAGTGGCACTCCCGTTTAGGCTATATATTTCTATCGTCTTCTTATTTTCCCTGCATTAATTACAAAATCTTATAGTAATAGGCCTTGTAGTTGGGAGAGAAAACATGCGTATTGCCAGACTATAAGGCGTTCATTTTTTTTACTTTCTTTAAAAAAAACTCACAAAAATCATAAATACATAGAATCACGACCCAGAAAAAGGGGTCGATGACAAAGACGGAGAAATTCAATTAGATTTCAGAAAGGCGAAGTGACAGGGGATACATACAATTAGCGTGATGATAATCATAAGAGAATTAGCAATGGAACACGGACACGATTGCTTCGCTTCGTTGGTTGGAAGAAAGTCTTTTATAGAGGAAATCTATGTGAAACGGAAGAGGAAGGAGATTGGCGTAAGCTGAAATGAAATGACTTTCAAGGAAATTTACATCGATCATGTGGTTAACGTCCGAGTAAGATGCTAGAACTCGACATTATATTTAGATAAGTCTGTTTCTTCTCTGGGTCTATTAACTATACAAGAGATACCGCATAGCATTATTATCGGTTATTGTTATCAGCAAATGCTGTAATGAAACCGAATCGTGTTTAAGAAAATCTCACGTTTATTATTATAAGCCGCTAAATTGAATCAAAATGAACTCAATTTAATCAGATGGAGCGACATCTACTTCGTAAATACACATACTAGTGCACTAAATACAAATTGAGCATCTGAGGATTTTAGAGTATATTATAACATAATCCAAGTAAACGGTTAACCATGTAATTCCAACCATAAAAGTAAGAGCTCCGGAAATCAGTGATTTATTGCTGTCAACCAAGAGAAAGTCTGGAATTTAAAATAAGTTTAAATTTGTGAGAATATTGGAAGACGAAGAATGTTTTAAAACAAAGGATCGGTTGAATTGAGCAGTACATTTGGAGAATAATGAGGATAGATGCAAATCGGAGACTTATTAGAAGAGTGCGCCTTTAGTAGGAGCGAATGTCTATTAATAAGGAAAATAAAGAGCAATGGAGTAAGTTGGTGAAGCGAGGTGGTGCGAAGCATGGAACCTGGTCGATTATGTGTAACCACATGAAACACTTGGAACGCTTTTAAACGTTGATCCGGTAAAAAAAAATAAAAAACTAAAATACGCAATGAGGAATTAAAGCGAAGAACGGGGAAAACAAAATAGAAACGAAATGGATGAAATAAGATGTTCTGGAAAGTTTTTTTCCATCTAATTATATTCTTTTTGTGTACTGAAATCTAGGATTAAATTCAACTCGATTTTAATAGTTTAAGTATCATTATTTCGTGTCTGAACTATCCAAAATGGAATTTTATAATATTCCCCTTCGTGTATTTATAAGAAATAACGGTTTTGCCTGATTACAAAGTTGAATTTTATTAGAAAATACAAAAATAGAAAAAGTACAACAATTTTATGATTATTTTATATCACTGCAGTTGGATTAGTAACAATCAGTTACGAAGAGATTTTCTGGCTGATAATGAAAATAAGGTTGATAATATCAGATTTATGGCGGTGATTATTTGAAATCCGAAGGACACGGTCTTTCTCTGGCATTTCGTGGTTAAGATACCCTAACATAATGAAGTCTTCGCATTTACGACGTAGTTAACTCACAGTTGTGACACTTCAGTCGCGGTAATCAGCTGGAAGTGAACATAATCGCCATTAACTAATTTTTTATAAACAGCTATCACGCGTCATCCTCGTGCGCAAGAAATTTGTTCTACGGAATTTATTCCTTCCTACGATTATTCTTCTGCTATTTGTACAATATATATTTTATTATTTTGTCCAAAATGAGTTCGCCGTTTTTTAGAAAAGACCAAGTGGTCGAGAAGTTGCATCTAAATACATGGCCATAATCCCTCCGGTCAGGTGAACACATTACAACACCGTTCCAATTGGATTACAAACAGCGCATATCCATGAACCTCTAAACGCGAGGGATGTCTATTTCGCCTAAATGGACCCCGTAATGCCTTGGCCTCTCCGGATAGTGAATCGCGCCTTGTTATGAGATCGCATCAAAATTTTAATATAATTTTTTGGCGATTTTTTACAAATCGCTTATGTATTCACTTTCTCTGTTTGTCTGTCCGTCCGTCCGACTGTGCAGACGATATCTCTGAGACGGTTAAACTTAGAGAAACCAAATTTTCATGATAAGTTACTACGTGTGAGAGCTACGTGTGGCAAGAATTTGGTGGGCCGGTATCAGCTGATGGAGGCTAATTTTGCCTAATTATTGTCTCATAAGAAGATGGTGAGGTTTATATATTTGGTTTTTTATATTATTTCCGTCAAGATTCGAACACAAGACAAACTGTCCGAAAGTTTAGAAATTGTAGTTTCTTATTTTTGAAGACGGAATACTGTAGCTTTAGCGTGCATTTTTGGTTTTTATCGGAAAAAGTGGGAGTTTTTCTGGGTCTCAACAATCGACTACCATGGCAACGAGTTCAATTCTTTCGTATGGGTAAGCTTTTCATGGGATTCTGAGGGCTATATTATAATATCAATAGCATTAAACAAGACCAATGAATAAATTTATTTTTTGTACAAAAATCGTTTTATAATATAAGCTTTTGCAGTACTTTCCTAACTTGTTATTTCCTAGGACCGTATATTTCTATCGGCGGAGGATCATCGAAAGAGGGAAACGCTATCTAAAATATCTCCTGGATACTAATACGAAATGGAATATCTAAGATGGCATTTTAAATAGGACGTCTGGGGAAGAAATGTGTTTACAAAGACCAGAAGATATCTTGTTATCCGCTACATCCGTACACTTTATTTATTGATAATTTCGTTTTATGCGCATTTTCTTGTAATTTTTTTAAAGTCAGCAATTAAATAATATGTACAAGACTCGAATAATTACTGATAAAAATTTTGCATCGTAAGTTACACGTGCAATGGTTGGAAAGTAAATCATACCCAGGATTCGAAAACGTTTAAACTGCACGCAACATGCAGAATTTTCCCTTATCTATCTGTAACAAAGTAAACATAATTTACGCCAGCAATGCATTTAAAGCTTGATTAAAATAATGATCATATAAAGTTAAACTAAAATTCAAGAAATAAAGATAATTAAACAATACCGCCTGTACTCAGAAAATCAGCGGAAAAAATATTGTGGGTGTTTACTAGAATAAAAATCGGTACAACATACACTGTAAAAACTTTCTCATATACTAATGCGTCATTTAGTTATCTTTTGAAAAATGCGAACTATGTACAATCATTGTAAACATCAACTTAAATAATTATACAATTTTTTAAAAATCGTATAAGCCGTTTTTTAGATAATCCAATTGTTATTAAAGTTGTCCAATAATAAACTAGCCTTATATTCATTTTTTGAGAAATATGAACTGTGTAGTATTATTGAAGACGAAAACTCAAGTATCTGTAAGAAATTTTATCAAAATCGTTGCAGCCGTTATCGATAAAATCAAATTGTTGTTAAAAATGCGTAGAATAAACTTCCCTCAATTATTGTGCAATGCCAACCATTTCTCCGTAGCTTCTATTCTGTATGATAAAATGCCGAAGTACGAGATTTCATTCATTTTCGCTATACTGTTTAGGCTCTAGAGCCGCGAACAGACAAACCCACAGACATGCAGGCTGCATTGCGAAAACCACTTTTTCGGACTCAGGTACAACTAAAACGTATATTTCCATCAAAATCTCGAGTTCGAATTTTTTCGCGATTACAGTATTTCCCAATATACAGTAAACTCCCAGTTATCCGGAATGCCTGGGGAACTGGGTTTTCCGGTTAAGTAAATATTCCGGTTACTTGAGAGTTTTATTGGATAGGCTTCAATAAAGCATTTGGATACCAAAATAAGAAACAGATGACGAATTGTGCATTCACCTTGGAATTGCTAAACTTTAGTCTAGGTGATCGACTCAATTGTTCTTAAATAATTGCTTGACATTCAAGAAAGTTATGAATCTCAAATATACAAGTATTCAACACGTTTAATTGCAACATTTTAGTATTTAATAACTTCATTACATCCTTTGGAATTTCTCGTATGCCTATCGCTATTAACTTCTCTTTTGTTCTAGTAACAACGCGAGGTAAGGGTTAACTTCGTCCAACCTTTAGGATTTTACGACAAAAAATTGTTTCCTTGTCCGAGAAAAGAAGAGAAATTATCCTCACACAACACAATGTATTATTGTTGAGGCAAATTGATATTAAACAAAGGAGAAGCTAATAGTGGCACGCAATCATGACACCATCACATACAGTGCAGTTAGTAAATACTAAAATAATACAATTAAACGTGTTGGATAATTATACATTATTCCTTAACTATTTCTTAAAGAAGTCACCAAATTTATTGGCAGCTTCTTGGTCGGCCGATTTTTAATCACCCCAAACATGTAGACGTCTGATCTTAGCGTTAGTGTAAGCCATCCATCTGAAAATGCACACGGTTCACTAATTTCCACTTGTTCATAAAAATCTTTGGCCTTTTCAATCAACATTGGTCCAAAAATAGGAGCCCCCTCGGAACGCTTTATAGAAAACCATTCATAAATCCCAATATCCAATTGCTCAAGTTTCGGCTTATGAAGAGTGCGCCGATATTCAACTCTTTTAGGTGTCTCAGAATACGTAACGAATTTCATTAACTGTGATTTCAGTGCCTTAATGTCGTAAATAGTGGAAGAACCGGCATTGAACTTTTTCATTAAAGCATTGCGCTTCTCTAAACGTTTTATTATACCAAGTTTCTGGGTGATGGTTAGCACAACCCGTTTCCATTTATTGCCTGAAGCGCATATTGGAGTTTTAGGAGGCATTTAAAAAAGGTGTACGAAATATTTTATTTAACACAAACACCGAGTTCAAGAAACATACATAATTGTGTATTGCGACTGCTGGAAACGCAAATTTTAGCGGTAACATTCCGAACTAGCTGTAATAAAAAATCGAGAGGAATATTAGAAGCACCTTCTTACATGGGTAGGCACGATCACGAGGATAAAATACGAGATGTCGACTGTAGGACAGTGCGATATCAAAGTTTGTTTTTCCCAAAGACCATACGAGATCATAACAGGAGAGTGATTCCCGCGAGGGTAGTAATTAGGTAGGCCTCGTGCGCTGCATCCCCTGCCACCCACCAATCTGGTGATTTGTAGGGTATCATGTAGATGTAGATAATGAAGAAACGGCACCTCAAAAGAATATTTAAGGCCTAAAATTACAAGTTTAATAGCGCATACATCATCCATACGAATCTATAATAGTTAAATAAGTCCGAAGGAAAGTTTACTCTCTGAATCGACTTCGAAAACGAAAAAATAAAAACATTACTCCCGCATATGAGTCTACCGAATAATTTAGCAATGTTATCGCCCATATTCAAAGCTGTCTCTATAATATTACTGGAATAAAAACATTTAAGTTACGATTACGAGTAAAATATTTTAATTGTCGACTTACGCGCATTATTAATGCATCCATGCATATTTTGGTGATTCTATATAGCCTCTAAAGAGACCTTACGACTAACTGTTCTCGTTGCCGCTACCATTAAACACGAAACGTTTTTAAAAAGAAATGCAGCGAATGCGCATGAGAGCCTTAGCAACTTAAGATAATGATAGAATGAACAAATGCGCATGTAGAATATTTTCGATTAAGAAATATATTTGACTCAAGTATTTCCCATTTTCTAATTAAGGGAATTTATCGCCAACGTTCAAAAAAACGAACGCGGTGCAATAACAAACTTTCTCATATCTGTACGCTTCTAGTCCATACAATATTGCCACTGCTTATATATTACTTTATGAAAAACTTTGATGTATCTGGTAAAAAAAACTCGATGTACTATAATTTCACCGGACCCTATGTAGTTATGCTTATGTTGTTTTGTCATAATGATCTCTGTCTTTCGACGAATTTTGATCAAAAACCTTGAGGATATTTTTGACTATATCACCATTTTCTGGACATTTACGAGTAAAAATAAGAAAAAACAAAAATATATGAAATATACGTGTTTTCACCATCAGTAATGTAGGCCATGAAAATGCGCTACATCCAAAATGGATTAAAAAACGAAACACGAAATTTGAGCTAACTTATACAAGTAAATATTATATTTTCACTACAAGAAAAATAAGCAGAATATTCCATTTTTAGAAAAATTTTCAGCAAGACAATGTTCCATTAAAGATATTACGCCAGTAAAAAGAGAAAGTCAGCTAGGAAGAAAGACTGCAGGTGTAAAAAATTGGCTTTATTAAGAGTACATAAAAGTGTAGAAGAGAGGCAGATTCGTGTAATACAAGCAAAATAACCTTGCATGCTAATGCACTACCATCTAGAGATGGATTAGAAAGAACGGGACAGTTCTTTTCGAACTGTTCTGATGCCTAAACTGTTCAATAAAACAACTGTTCTCATAGACTTCCTGTTCTCAAAGAACAGGTAACTCTACATCTTATACACAGTGAGAAAGGCGGGAAACGACTACTTCCTTATCCGTAATTGGACGGCGGGGACTGATTAAACTACGCGTATTTTCCCAAGTCCTACTAATGATTTGAATCAAATTTGGTACGATTGTGGAGGGCTCCCAGAAATAATTCATATGTGGTTTTTGTTTCTCTCTGCCCGTTTTATTCAAAACGGCGGCAGAGTGAATTATTAAATACCATGTATCATCTAGAATTCCGATCGGACTTGAACCAAATTTCCCCGGGCAATAGTATATATATATATACATATATATATATATATATATAGCTTTTGTTCTCGATCTATAGGAAGTAACTGATGGAGTTTTAACTCTTACATAAGACATATGTCATAATCAATCCGTAAATAATATCGAATATTAGGAATTACATCATTCTTTCGCAGTTTGGAGATTACATTTTCTGCCAAGGCAATAATACCAACAGTAATCACATTTCTGAGCCCTATGTTAATAACGGTAATTGCAAAAATAAACTGTATACTATTTTAAAAGATGAGCTTCAAAATTAAAGCTATATGCTAAAAGTAAACTTCCCGGATTAATTCCTTCAAATATATTAACACTAGCAAAATTTCCTGGCGTTTCCCGCTATAGTATGTGAGCTCAGTTGCCATATAAAAGCATTGATCTTGTTGCCATGGTCACCTATTAGCATTTGCCATTGTTACAAACCTATAAAAATATTTTTTCGTGATTAAAAGTTTTACGCTAAATCGGTGTAAATTCGAATTCTCTCCTTAAAAAATATAATGTAGATCCATTCAGCTTAATACGTGCTTTTGTCTCGAGTTCATATCTTTTTTAAGTAACTTAAATTTGCAAAAGATTAAAAGTCTGCGCGTCAACCGATCGATTTTTAAGTGTTATCTTATCGAAAAAATGTCAATCCTCTATATTGGCAACATTGACTAATCCCGGTCGACATTCACCAAGTTATGATGTAAGAAGTGTAACAAATTTGGTTGTTCAAGGTTTTATAGTTTGAGCCTGCATAATGAGACACCCAAACTAACTTTCGGAAATATATCATATACACACCATTGTAATACGCGCACTGACAAACGAAATAACAGGACGAACAAAATATTTTTAAAGCAAAAAGTTCTCTTAAAAGAACATCTTATTATTGCCATGATCGAAAAAAATTCTGCAGTTGTATGATAATGATTCTCAATGTGGAATTTTTAAAAATATCTTCCAATCCACCTATCCCTCTCTATCTGGCAGTCGACCGTCGTAGTTACATGGCGATACGACTCAAATCCGGCTTTATTTTACAACTCCTAATAGGCGGAACGGAGCGGTGTGAACGCCGTCCGCACCGCCATAAACCCTGCGCGCCCAATAGCACCGTAAAGAAGTGACCAATCCAAAAAGCGTAAATTTATGCCACATGCCCATCGACCGACGCTCATAAAAAACCGCTGTTAAACTCACTTATTGGCCAAAAGGCCGCGTAGCAAAAGTCCTCTCCGTAAATATCGTTCCATTACGAGGCACCCGCTGCCACACACCCACCCCCGCAAACGATTGTTTTTGCCATCGCATTCCACCTGAGCCGATTCGAGACGCCCGACAGAAGACGATGAGAACTGATCCAAATGGATTGTCTGCCTCTCCATTTGGATGCAGAGTAGAAGCGCACGTCGACGAAAGAGATGCTCTCTCTCCAACTGCAATGCGTCGCAGAGAGCTTTAAAGTGAGCAACGAATGAGAGCTTCTTGCGGTAATCGCTAGATGGAAGAGGTGTAGCGCAAGGGTATATGTGTACATACATTAGTCAACTATATTCCGATCCCCAAAGTCTCCGTATCTTTCGGATGGTATCGTATGGATCGAGCCGATTTGGGTTTGTTTTGACTGGAGAAAAAGGAATGAATCGTCTAGGTATGATAAACGAACATCCAGAACAACACTTTCCAACACATTCGGATTGAATGAAAAAGTAATAATCATATCCTAATTATTAAAATACGAATTCTGAGATAAAATTAACCACTGATGAACCGAAAAAAGCGAATTAATATAATGTCTTTTTCGCGAAAATGCGCCGTATTAAGAAGGCAAATATTTTCTCATTAAATTTGATGATAATTTTTCTGGAAGTACAGATATATGCCAAGAATTTACGTTAATGGTCATTTTCAATGCTTAAAACTCAATTCATTTGTCAAAGAAAATATTTTGGTGAGTTGAATTTACAAATAATTGCAATAAAGTTTTGGAATGTATGAACGTTGTGAATTGTAGTAAAAGATCATTAACTTTGATCGTTGTCAGGAAATTTCTCATTTATCGCACAAGATATACGTATTCTCATACAAAACTAATTGTAAGTGGGAAATGTTTAGCGGGAAGTTTCCAATGGATTTGATGAAGACTTTTGCATCGACCATGAATCGATGTCTGAAACATTGCGAATGAGAAAAATTATTGAATCTTCGAATGGGTATAAACCCACCCTCCAACTCATTCTCAAACCCCACCACCAACATCACCTACCCCATAACATCCCCTACCAACTGCACCACCCGCAACGTCATCTACATACTAACCTGCACCCAATGCCCCGCCTTTTACGTCGGACTCACCAGCAATTCCCTCAACATTCGCATGAACGGCCATCGCAACAGCGTTAGTCTTAAACGACATCTACCCGTGGCCGTTCATGCGAATAACCACAATCTTAGTTTCAATGTTTGTTTCACGGTGAGGGCCATCCGCGCCCTCTCGGACGACGCTTCCGCCCCCCAACTCCGTCAATGGGAATTGGCCCATATCCAAATCTTAAACTCTTTCTCTCCTCCCGGCCTCAATATCCGTTAATATTTCCTTCTTTCCACCCTCTCTTTCCCCTCTCCCCCCTCCCCCTTCTACATCCTCCAATCCCCGACCTTTCCACGCTCCCTTCCCTTCCACCCCCACACCTTCACCCCAGTGTCACTGCCATATCAGTTGTGTCTCTCTTGTGCTGACGAAGGGATCATCCCGAAAGCTCTAACCTCTACAAATGTGTCTCTCCAACACCCCAGCGGCTCTACTTCCGGTAAGTGTTCACTGGGTTTCCTTCAACACCTAGTTGCCCAAAATATCCTTACTTACCTTTCCTCTTCCTTAGTATTTATATATATATATATATATATATATATATATACCTACTATAATATATTTTGAAGCGCGTGTTTGTGTGTTTGTTCATGGAACTCCTCATAAGCGATAAAAGCTATAATAACCAAATTTGGTACGATTATTCCTTACATCCTAACTTAGTGAATGGTCAAGCTTTGGTCAACCGGGATTAATCAGTGCTGCCAATAGAGAGGATTAACTTTTTTCCATAAGATAACACGTATGAATCCATTACTTGACTTGCAAGGTATTCTTCCTTCAAGCATCAAAATACGTAAATATGGACCGATTTTTTTAGTTTTTGCTTTATTCGACGAATAAAACTCTATACTACCTTATTCCTGCAAGGGTTAAATGTTACGCGGTCCAAGTATTCAGAAATAAGCTATTCGTTTCGAAATTTTGTGAATTTTTCGTACCCCTCCCGGGCGTTGCCAAGGCGGCCGTCATTGTTACCTCCGATTCAGTTAGCTTCATTAAAGCTTATAAATAGACGAAAGTTTAGCGTTATTCGATTCGCACTTTTGTTTAAGAAACGAATCGATCGATGTTTAATGATAGCAACGTATATAGATACTGATTATTATTCAGGAAGCGTTTGTAACTATTGATGAAAGTAATTGAACATTCTTTCGTCTATTGAATACTGGAATCTTACAGTTTTTGTAAGTAAAGTCATTATATTCTACATTATAATATTTATTAACGTAAATAAGCTCACGTATCTGGTGTACACTTACCAGTCAGTGTTCAATCATGGACAACTGTACGTTGCCTTTTCACGGGTTTCTTGCTTACAAGACAAAAAGTAAATATTTCAGCGAGGCATAATTACACGAGAAATGAAGCTGGATTTGGCGAAAGCAATATGATAGGAAATACAATTATCATTATATTTGAATGCAATACGTTCGGAAACGGATTGTTACAAGCAAATATGATTAATTGTTAAGAAAAGCTAATTGTAATTTAAAAGTATCTAGTATATATTTTAAAGAGTTTGTATGTTGTGCTGTATTAGCTTCACTCAATCCGTTGAAATTCAACGGGAAATTCTGCTAGTACAATATAGAACACAACTTAAAAATTTTAAATCATTATCAATTATAAAGATGTTAATTGTGCCTTTGAAGAGAATTTGTTGCCTAATGCACTGCATCGTAAATAGTATTTTGTTGTTTCAGGTATTGAGGGTGCTTCAGTTCACATCGTGTCATTAAATTCCCATTTTTTCTTCTTATTTTCGAGTTTCCTTTTTCATCGTAAAATGTCTTTCTCTCTTCCATATACTCTTCCAGTAGCGACTTTGTACTTTTTCTGTCTGGTACCAAATTATGGACCAATCCACAGTTACTTTGGCACCCTGAACAAATTGAGTGAGGCGGTTGATCTTATAACAAGAAAAATATAAATTGCACGTCAATCTCTTTATCAAACCTCCAATATCTGTGCATTCATGTTCATTCTTTAATTTTATTAAAACCCTATAAACTTGCTTCAATTGTAACCTCAACGAATTCACAGCATTTGCTCTTGATGAACATCGTGTTGTGCCATGTTTATCAACATCAACTTATGGAGTGCAACCCATCTCGATGTGGAACCAGCGAAATATATTAATAAATTTATCGGCTATACTATTAGGAGCAATTTAATACGATTGAGCTATTATGTTTTATTAATCTACTACATAAAGTTCCAATTTTTAGATTATTTCTGACGCGATTTCGTCTCCCTTTTAGTTTCTCATATACGAAGTATATTGACAAAGTACTGTAGTCGCGAAAAAAATTCAGTCTTGAGATTTTGATGGAAGTATACGTTTTAGGTGTACCTGAGTCCGAAAAAGTCGTTTTCGCAATGCCGTCTGTCTGTCTGTGGGTTTGTCTCTGTCTGTTTGTTCGCGGCTCTACAGCCTAAACGGTAAAGTGAAAATGAATGAAATCTCGTACTTAAGCATTTTATCATATAGAATAGAAGCCACGAATAAATTGTTGAAATTCCTCAATATTTAAGGGCAGTTAATTCTAGGCAATTTTAAGAACAATTTGATTTTCTCAAAAACGCCTCCAACGATTTTGATCAAATATCGTACAGATATTTGAGTTTACAATACTACTACATAGTTCACATTTCTCAAAAACTGTATATAAGGCTAGCTTATTCGAGGCAACTTTAACAACAATTTGATCTTATTAAAAACGGCTGAAACGATTTTCATCAAATCCCGTGCAATTACTTGAGTATACATCTGCAATAATACTACATATTTCATTTTTCTCATTAAATGTATATAAGGCTAGTTTATTCTTGGGCAACATAATATCTGGATTTTATAAATAACAGCTAATACGATTTTCATCAAATTTCGTACAGTTATTTAAGTTGATGTTTATAATAATTCTGCATAGTTCATATTTTTCAATAGATAACTAAACGACGCATTCATATATGAGAAAGTTTGTACAATGTATATTGTACCGATTTTTTCGATTTGGTAGCAATAAAATCAATAAAGTCCTCCTCAATAATTACTTTTTTATGGACGACTTGGATGAAAATTCTGCACAACTAACGTAATGCGATGGGGCGTACACATTTTTGGGGACAAGGATAAATAAAAGAAATTACATTCCGAGCGTAAAGAGTAGAAGCAGCCAATTAATTTTGCACACATTAACCTATGACTTGGTACAGTCATGGTCCTTCAGCTGAACCTCATGTTGCGTTGCGCTGCGAAGAGATCGAAACTGTAAGCACATTTTGTCAAGTGTATAATAAGACATCCATTTGGCGCCCCCTTACGAAGCTGCGCCCTGGGCACCTGCCCCGGTTGCCCCGCCCGCACTACGTCTCTGTGTTTGTGTGTGTGTATATATATATGTGTGTGTGTGTATATATATATATGTACTAGCGGAACTGCCCGTTGAATTTCAACGGATTTAGTGATTCTAAAACTTCGACCGTGTAACATGTAAACATCGTAAGAATAAGACAGTACACAGTTTTAACCGTCGAATAAAGCAAAAATGAAGAAAACCTGTTCGCAATTACCTATTTAGATGAATGAAAGAAGAAAATCTTGCACTCTGAAAAATCAAAAATTACTTATGGGAAAGTAATTATTGAATAAAACAAATTTTTTATCACCATATAGCCTATGTTATCCGCAGGATAAAATTATTTACCTATGCGAAGTTTTATGA
Source organism: Uropetala carovei (assembly GCA_036926305.1). NCBI lineage: Eukaryota > Metazoa > Arthropoda > Insecta > Odonata > Petaluridae > Uropetala > Uropetala carovei. The sequence goes on from JAXCHB010000175.1 coordinate 59,646, forward strand.
CGATATCTTCAAAGGTTTGAAAAATCACAATCTGTGGAAAATCTGCGTGTAATTATTTAAGTTACTTACGTAGTTTTAAAAACAGTTTGCTTTGGAGAACTCTACGCCACACTTTGTATTTCTTTCTTCGCTACTTTAGTTTATATTAGGTATATATTATTTCTTTTAGTTAATGCTAATACTCCAAGATATCCTGTTTATTAGCAATGCAATATTCCAGAATGATAAATAATACGTTTTTATGTACTGATATTGTTGTTCAAATTTTGTTTATTTAATTAATTATAATGAAAACGTAAAGAAAATTGGTACTTTCTGTTATACCCCCCACTCGCTCAGTTTTTATTTCGCGCTGCAAATTGTCACTGGGTTTGGCAAACTCGGGTATGCCAGCGAAATAGACATTTGACGCGCGAAATAAAAACTGCGCGAGAATAAAGTCTTTTCATGTGATTACAATCAATTATTGAAGCTAATTCGGCACAGATTTTAATTCTGCTTTCAAGAATAAGCAACCCCATTCTTTTTTCTATGTAACGGTTTTTTCCCGAAATCGTATGTTAATTTTATGTAATTTAAAAAAGTATTTTTGTACTGGCTTGCACAGAAACCCGTGCTACTCTTATGGTCTATTGAAATTGGACAATGGGCTCAAAAATAACCCCATAAAAACGTTAGGTTGACCAAACCTTGACCATTCACTAAGTTAAGATGTAAGGAGGAATCATACCAAATTTGGTTGTTCCAGCTTTTATCTTTTAGGAGGAGTTCCATGAACAAACCAACAAACACACCCTTCAAAATATTTAAGATATATATCTATTTTTTTCCGTTCGTAATCCGTATTCGCGAAAAATTGCTCTCTTGACGTCCGTATTGAGAATCGAAAAGTCAATTATTCCCCGTCAGACGTTATTTTGTTTCCGAGTATTTTCTATTTTTCCTCCGTCCTCCCATTATCTCCGGAGAGATTTCATCTCTTTCCCATCGTGATCGGGAGAATAGAGACATGAGACGAGTAAATGGAAAGAGTGGCCATGTTGCCCCGTATAACGCAGGAGAAATTCATTGTTTGTTTGATTTTTTTGGCATATCCTCGAAAGCATATCTTTTTTTGAAAGGTAACTGAAATTTCACGAGTGAGATGAAGGAGAATGGAAGAGGAGGAGGGGGAGAGAGAAAGAGGGAGATAAGGAGAGTTAGAAGAGAGGGGTGAAGGGGAGAGGCGAAATGGAGGGGGAAGGGAGAGAGAGGAGAGGAGGAGAAGTGTCTATATATATAATGATATCCCTATATCATTTTATATAATAATAGACGTCGTCCGTTGGTTGGTCACGCTATGCAAACGCTAATAACTCCAGAAATAATAATGATAGAAATTCGAAATTTGGTAGGGATGCTTGATTAAACACTTATTCAGAGAATGACGAATTTAAATCGAGAAAAAATTCCTTGGTTCGTCTCCAAGAGAGGCATTTCCATTTCCCATTACTTAACATGTAAAACGCGATTTTTCGACGTGCAGGCTTTTATTCATTTGGAAATTGAAATTAGAAGAAATTAATAGACGACCTTCGGATTTGAATCATTTTGAAGGAAAATTATAAAGTTTCTTATTCCGTTTGTCTTTTTTCGTCCAGAGTTCGAAATATTCCATGTTAAAAGTTTAATTTGCATATTTTCTGGAAATCTCGCCATTTTAACTTGATGTTGCTATGTCGACCATTATCATTGTTAGCTTCAATACGAGAGAGAGAGAGGGCTTACGAATTTATATTGTTATTCCTCGAATTAATTTCGTAACAATGGCCGAAGTTTGGAAAAGAATATAAATTAAAATTCAATTAAAATTAAAAGGACATTTAAAACTGTTAACAGGCAATTTTCGATGAAACAACAGTGGATCTTTTAATGAATTGAATTTTTTTTATAAAAGGAATTTTGGTGCTTATTTATTACAGAGTAAGTTCTAAGGCTTATAATCCATTTAAATCTAATAACAGTGGCTATTATAGTTTAAAGAAAGAACTTTATTTATTCACTTTACAGAATGAATTAATTTTAGGCTAGCATTCTCTATTATAAAAGGAGTTACTTTGGAATTTACAGTGTGTAAAGTGGAAGTTGTACTGAATTGACTCAAGTATTTTGGGTACTTTCCTGTTAACGGTAATACCATGGAACAATAATAGGAAGCGCAGCTCCCATAAGGACAATGGTAATACGTTGACGGCAGAGCGATCTAGCGGTCAATACGAACTGAAGCGCGCCTAATTTAAGCTCAAGCGGTAGATCAGGTTTTGTCGGTACATTTGAATTAAGAAGCTAGATGACGTATTTAACATAAGTTTAGGACTTCAATTAAAACAAAACAACTGGGTGCAAGATTTTTTATTTACTCGCGTAAAGAATAACAATACAACATTTATAAAAACAACATTCTTTTCCGGATAGAAATACATTCATAAATAACAATAATATTTGTTCCGGCGACTCGTTGGTAAAGGCAAGTGGACAGTATAAATTAATAAATGCTAAAATTTTCTAAAACTTACCTAGATGGTTTGGTGTTGAGTGAGCTTTGGGAGAATGTAAAACATCCTCAGAATCCCTCGGCTCATCTACAAGAATTAGAATACGATAGGATTAAGTTAACGAAATTCGAAAAACCGGTATATAATAAAATCGAAGTTTCACTGTATACCATATATAATACTCAAAATTGTTTTCATCCCTTCAAATACACTAGGAACGGCATTCGCTTTTAGGAGAGGCCGAGGGAATCTGCTGCGGAAATCATCATCTGTAAAATGATCACTGCAGACCCTAAACTTCTTCATACAGTTGATATCCGCAGACATTAAATACTCCCTCAGGCAAAATTTTGCCCTAAATTATAAAGCAGAAATGGGCATCAAGACTAATAACAAAAACACGTAATTCTCAACTTAACACAAGTATTCCGTTTTATGCGGTATCTCTTCTTTAAGCTCACCTCGAAATATCCTTCGGAAATCCGAAATCTTCTTGCCTACCTTGCAACCGTTAAAATTGTTTCACCAATATGCTGCACAATAAGCTTTCCGTTCCATTTCAACAATTAGAAAAACACGACGCTGAAAAACTCCACCACTTTCCCGCGCGATTTCCAACGAACTGGTTTGAACAGTTTGAATCATGGAAGAATAATTAATTATTATTATTAATTATTAGTATTAATAATTAATTATTTCTTCCATGGTTTGAAAAATGAGTGTGGAATGGGTATTTTTAGAATCACATTGACCGATAGGATCGCTGCAGGCGCAACCATCAGAGACATCTATAGGTAGTCGGGAAAAGATCGAAGCTGCACTTCCTATTATTTCTTCCATGGTAATACCTCAAAAAATAAACACGTATTGTTGTGATATGTTACGATGTTTGTTAACAATGCGTAATAACGGGGGAATTACTTAAAAATCACACTTTTTTGAAACTTATTTATTAATAAAAGCAACATAATTATGAATACAATCTAAATTTATGTTACTAGGGGGCCAGTATGTCTTTATGGCATTTAAAATAGCTGGAAATATGTCGATTTCTTTGTTACGTTGTCGCCACATGAATTCTTCTGCTGACGGGCTTTTAGGTTGCATTTCCAAAATATTCTGTCGCAGAAGTAAAGTTTAATAATATGATCCTTCTTGCACATTCGCCCTTTAGATAAAATACCATGGTCTTGAAGCAAAGATACAGCTTCTTCTTCACTCCTCAGCAAGCTCCACAAATTCATCATTAAGGGATCAACGTAACTATCTTAACGAGATTTCTTACGCATTGTTAACAAACAAAATATCACAACATATCACAACAATACGTGTTTATTTTTTTATGTATACCCGTTAACAGGAAAATACCTTTAAAACTAATAACAATGTCTATTTCAGTAGAAAGAAAGGTACTTATAATATAGAAATATTCGATGGTGCACAATTTTATTCTTGCGATTTTTACGTTGCATTGACGAAAATTTAGATTCATTAAACCCGTTGAAATTCAACGGGCACTTATGCTAGTAATTAATAATCGTCAATATATAATAGATAGGAGCAGCGGTGAGTTGGAACCGGTTCGCGAGAACCGGTTGTTAGATTTAATATCAACTTAGCGAACCGCTTGTTAAATAGGGCTTCACAAACATTTTAAAAAATAAATTAATGCGGTATAAAAGACATTTTATATTGGAAAATATTTTTCTAAATTCATATTAAACATTCGTAATGAATTATTTTAGGAAATTCCTGTGAAATTAGGCGAAGATAACGCCAGAAAACGCTGTCTTCGTGGAGTCCTTTTTCCGCGTTTTTGCTTCATCCCAAAAACGTTCATGTGACTGAAGTTTATCAAGTTTAAAAGGCTCTAAAGAAAAGTGAACACCTAAATAATTGACAAATAAAATATCTCCAGGAACTTCGTAGGACTCGACAACAATGGCTTCATTGAGTTAATTTAACGCTTGCTAACCCATGACTGATCGGCCCGTCGCGACATTTACAAACCCGATCACCGGACAACGGGGAGGGATAGTTTGGTTCAGCGAGGCGAAGGGCGCGGTAGCGTCCGGAGACGACAACTAATTTTAAAACGAAGCGAGCCGACGGCTTGCCAATATCCTCTCCATTTGCGGCGCAACAGTCAAGCGAAATATAATTCCTCTGTAGACTACAGATATCTTGGTAGAAACCAATCCAACCTTTTATCTCCACCAAAACATGGTAAAAATTAATAAATAAATAGTATAATTTAGTTACATAAATTATTCAGAAAGATCTTTATCATTAATAAAAAATCTTTAGTACTTATGTATTATCGGAGTCCTGCGAAGGTCCTGGAGATAATACCTAAGTACCAAATATTTTAATCGATTTTATGGAATTAGTTATATAATACTAATTGTTTTCAAATTGTATTTCCTGTAACTATCTTTACGGCTAACATTTGACTTTTGGAGGTGCGTGTCCAATTCGATTTATTTAGAACGCGTTACATACAATCTTCTAATTGTTGTCTACAAATTCTATTCAATAAAGAACAGCGAGTATGATCACAAAACAAGTTTATTGCTATTATTGATTGATTTATTAATTAACCTATTTCTTAGCCGGAGATTCAGAGTAAAATGTGACCGCTTCCATCCAATCCAAATTATTAGGCAATGTCGACAAATTATTCAGTTAAGGTATAGAGAGAATTCCCCGATGTATATCCTATATATTATGCACGTAGTGAAGCTGCGTCCGTGCGTATGAAGCCTCGCGTAATTATATCGGCGTAATTCTCGAGAACCGTTCGTCGTAAAAGATATGCGGTAAACGGCGTTTTGTTTCTACAGGCTATGAGGTCCCTGGAAAAATATTTTCGTTTGCTGATGTGTCCCGGGTTAGAATCCAGGAGACAGTTATATTTCCCATAAGTTTACACAGGATTTTTGATTTTTCAGAGTGCAAGGTTTTTTCCTTCGTTCATTAAAATAAGTAAATATGGACCGATTTTCTTCTTTTTTGCTTTATTCGACAGCTAAAGCTCTATACTATCTTATTCTTGCGATATTTACACGTTATACGGTCGAATTTTTCAGAAATACGCATTCTTTTTCGAAATTTTGCGGATTTTTCGTACTCATTCCGGGCGTTGCCACGGAGACTCTCATTGTTGCCTCCGATTCATTTAAGGCCAATTAAACCTTAAAATAGACGAAAGAAAAGCGTTATTGTTATTTTCTCTTTATTGATAATCTAAATAAACGCTTGTATTTACGTCGCCTTTATAGTAGGTCCTGTAAGAAGTTAAAAGCAGTCGTTGACAGACACTTGAAGGAAAGCAACTGTTTGTGAGTTCGTCTGTAAGGGTGCAACAATAATCATTGGAACTGAGGTAAGGTAGAATTAAAATTTTTTTCCCTTTGAATATACCGCGATATTAAACTATCATGGAGTAACTCTGTGACATTGGGATCACGAAGTTGCTCTAATATATTGCTGTAAAATCGCAGAAAATTAAAAAATGCCAAGGGGTACACCAGTGAAAAGGAGAGCTATTAGCCCAGCTACGGCTGCCAGAGAAAGGAAGAGGAGCCAGAGATCAAAGGAAGAGTATTGTAGGAAAGAGAGAGAAAGAGATGCGAAAGCTCATTGGATTGCCCGTGTAGATGAAAGAAAGACAAAGAAATATGGAAACACGTCAAATGAATAAGGAACAAAGAAGATCTAACCTAGGGCCGAACTATTTAGAATATTTGCAAGCGTAGCTGCAACGGGCTGCTAGTACTAGCTTATTATTGTTAAGGAACTCTTCGCATGCAAAAATTTACGGCGTGGATGTGCAAACATTGAGGATTTTGGAATAGGTACGGGAAGAGATATCTACGTCTAGTGCCAGTGTTTTGTTAATTTTCTATATTGTGGATCCTAATTCATGGAATATAAGAGAAATAATGTTACCCTGGATGTCAGGAGAGGAAAAACTTTATCGTTTATACCCATTATTGAAGTTTGAGATCGATATAAACGATTTTCGTGATTATATGGAAAATAATATCAAATTTAGTAATCACTCCGACCCTATAACAATTAAGAAAGCAAAAAATATTGCGAAAACGATAGCAATTAGTACCGCAGAAGCTGAAAGGGCATTTTCCATGATGAATAACATTTGCAGTTTTAAAAGAGCAAGTTTATCAGTCGAAAATATTTTGGACTTTATATCCATAATTTCGCTAGGTAAACCACAAAATTTATGGAATCCATATCCATATGTTCGATCATAGTTGAGAAATCATAGATCCGCTGAAGATACTCAAGTTCGTCATTCGAAATTAAAATTCACAATGAAAAGCAAGAGGCAATTTGGAAATTGAATTCTTAGTCCTATAAGGTACGCTTTTCGATAGATGGTTTTGAAAAATATTTACAATTTACTTAATTTCTTTTAAATCTTAAGAAAGTTACTGTTTTCATCAATTATCTGAATATAATTTATAAAACCTTGTAATATAGCGATATTACTTAGCTATTCCATGCTTTCCTTTCATTTTATTTCGTGTTTACTAAGAATTTACAATTGCCGACTCATTCTAAGGACATTATTTGAAACGATAAACTCTCTTAAAATATATCGGGTAAATATAGAAAGATGTTAATTTCTTGCAGCATACTTATCATAACATTTTAAAAAATACTTTTTGTATCCTTGTCTTAAATAAAAGTAATATAGTATATACATTAAGTGCTTGATGTGAAAAAATTCTAATAGAGTCGTTTTTAGGCGCGTTTCGCTTCCAGCGTGAGCGCCTGTTATCGTCGGTCTGTCCGTCCGTCCGTATATTTGTTCTCGGCTTCTACAGATCGGATTTTCATGAAATTTGATATTAAGGACTTACAATCAAATATAATCAGAAAACCGCAAAAATGAATCACGTACGCCAATCAGGGGTACCACTTTACCGGTGACAAAAAATGAAATTTTCGTCATATCTCGTAAATTATTAGTCATATCAAAATATATTTCAAATAAAAGTTGTATAACTACTAAAGTAGAGTATTTACTTTCGTATATATTTTTATCGTAGGAGTAGCCGTTATTGAGAAAATCAAACAAAAATGTCTTAATTCGAGTTGAACTTGGAAATTTTCTTCTTCTTGGTTAGTTCTTCATTGCTGCTAACATAAACAATCTCATAAACAAACGCTTATTTCCTTACATGTGCATGTAATTTATTAAATAGGACGAGAATGGATTATTTATGACGAAGAAAAAATTTTAAAACGCAATTTCCTTTTGTTACAGACATATAATTACTTTCTAATACTCCATTGCACGAAATGCTCCCATTTATGATACGTTGTACACTTTTCTAACTTGTTACCTTTATGTGCACTAAATTTTGCAATTAAACAAAAATTTAAAATTATGTTATGTATATTAAATTATATAGTTATTGTACAAGACCCACAACTTATTGTTAAATTGGTGCTACTATAGCGTGCGGCCTACCAAGCAATTTACACTATACCGTGCGGTCTACCGGGATATTTACACTGTAACGTGCGTTCTACAACATATTTACACTGAAGACTGCAGTCTACAATTTTTACAGTACTTTAGAATGTGTAAAATCCAAATTTGACTGTTGCGCCTTAATAATACAAAATTACCATAAAGCTTGCTAGGCCATGGCTGATCGACCTGTGGCGACATTTACAAACCCGATCACCAGACAATGGGGATGAATGGTTTGTTCTCAGCGAGGCGAAGGGCGCGGTAGCGCCCGGAGACGACAACTAAAATAAAAACAAAGCGAGCCAAAGGCTCGTCAATATCCTCTCCATTTGCGGCGCAACAGTCAAGTGAGATATAATTCCTCCGTAGACTACAGATGTCTTGGTAGACCGCACGCTATAGTAGCACCGTAAAATTTGTATTTTTATAGGTAACTAGCAGGAATACCCGGTGTTGCCCGGGGAAATTTGGTTAAAATCCGATCGGAATTCTAGGTGATACATGATATTTAATAATTCACTCTGCCGCCGTTTTAAATAAAACGGGCAGAGAGAAACTAAAACCACGTATGAATTATTTCTGGGAGCCCTCCACAATCCTACCAAATTTGATTCAAATCAATAGTAGGACTTGAGAAAATACGCGTTGTTTAATCAATCCCCGCCGTCCAATTACGAATAAGGAAGAAGTCGTTTCCCGCTTTCTCACTGTGTATAAGATGTAGAGTTACCTGTTCTTTGAGAACAGGAAGTTTATGAGAACAGTTATTTTAATGAACAGTTTAGTAATGAGAACAGTTCGAAAAGAACTGTTCCGTTTTTCTGACCCATCTCTAGTGTCATGGGCTGCCATTAGTATTAGCATACAACGTTATTTTGCTTTTTGTACAATTAATATAAAACATTTGGGATTAAAAAGTTGCCTAGCGCCTTTCTATTTGTGAAGAAATTATCTGTTGAAAGTTCGATTACTCTAGCTTTGACGGTGTGGAAATATATAGATTCACAAATAAACAAAGAAACAAACAAACAAACTTTTATCAATATATAGTAGATAGACTTTTGACTAAAATATCAGTAAGAAACAATTAAAAATGTGTACATTTTCAAAAATATTTTTTGTTTTCTAATTAAGGAAGAAGAAAGAAAAGAAAAAGAACGGTTTGTTAAATTTCTGGCAGTTCTATATGATGTGAGAGAACCGGTTGTTAAATTTTTGGCAACTCACCACTGAGTAGGAGGATATAGGATGATACTAATGTCTAGCCCAAACTCCAATAGATGGAGAGGTGAAATTTCAGAATTTGTAGATGCATGGAGAAAACGCCAGAAAAATTGAGATCTTCTACCTAAGTGTCATAAGTTCGACTCCAGAAATTCCGAAAGTTGCGTTTCCCATAAGAAAAGCATTGCAGGGCACTTTTGCGCTTTGTCGGCTCTTACTCTATATAATAAAGTGAGATGAAATGCTTGCAGAGTGCAAGCATATATTACTAGTACCTATCCTATATCCTCCTCCGTAAGAGGCGTCTTTATATAGTGATATAGGAGGATACAAATTATGAGGCACTTCGAGCTGTGCTAGAAACTTGAAATTTGGTACTTAGGTAGGTCTCGACCACGGTAGTAATGGACCGCTCCCATTACAACGACGAAGCCCTCCGCCAACTATCCGACCAAACCTTCTACCTCCTTCTCCCCTTCAACCCCACCGATCGCCATTCCTCTGAATTAGCCACATATCTGCGATCCGTCGGAAAACAAGAAGGCCTTCCCGATTCCACCATCTCCGTTATGATTCCCAACAAACCCCGTACCCCTACCTTCTTCCAAAAATCCACAAACCAAATATCCCCCGCCGTCCCATAGTTGCCAGCTATAACTCTCCCACGGAACGCATCTCTGATTTTGTTGACTCCCACCTACAAATCCTCGTTCGTCAAATCCCATCTTTCGTCCAAGATACCAACCACTTTCTTCAAAGCTTAAAATCTCTCCCCTCCCACCTAACGCAATCGTGACAGCAATAGACGTCTGCTCCCTTTATACAAACATCCCCCACCACGATGGACTGTCCGCCCTCATAAAATTCCTTGACTCGAGATCACCTGACGCAAGAACCTACTCCCATTTCCTAACGAAGCTGGCGGAAATGGTGCTCTACAAGAACAACTTTAACTTCGGAGGGCGCCACTACCAACAAATGAAAGGTGCTGCGATGGGCACTCGCATGGCGCCCTCATACGCCGATGTCTTCCTAGGTGAATGGGAGGAACGTTTCCTCGACATACACCCCAGACCACCCATGTGGCTGAGGTATATCGACGACATTTTTCTTCTTTGGACACATGGACCCGACTCACTCCAATCCTTTTTACAGCGCCTCTCTTCCCACCCCACGCTCTCCTTCACCCACCACTCCTCCCCCACCAGCAGCACCTTCTTGGATGTCGACCTCTCCATCCGAGAGAACAAAACACACTCCAAAGTTCACTTAAAACCCTCCAACCGCCTTCTATATCTCCACTTCCACAGCTGCCACCCTCTCCACACTAAAACTTCAATCCCCTACGCCCTAGCTCGCCGAGGACGGAGAATCTGCTCTTTCCCAGTACTGCTCTGTCCTCGAAATTGCATTCCTCCAACGCGGATACCCGCCGGACCTGATGCGGGACCAAATCCGACGGGCAGTCGCACCCAGCACCCCTAACCTACACTCCAATCGCCCCGTAACCCCCGACTCTACCCCCCAACTCACCCTAATCAACAACTTCTATCCCGGCATCCACGATACCCTAAAAAGCATCCTAAAGGCAGCCGACCCAAACCTCACTTCCTCCCCCAACCAGGTCTCCTTCCCCACACCCCCAATCCTCTCCTTCCGCAGACCTTCCAACCTAGCCAACATCTTGTAGATTAAAGAACCCCCATCACCCACTCCTCTGCACCCTGCAGGTTCCCACCCTATCTGCAGACCACGATGCCTAACATGCCATATTAATCCACTCTCCAACTCATTATCAAACCCCACCAATAACATCACCTACCCCATAACCTCCCCTACCAACTCTACCACCCGCAACGTCATCTATCTACTAACATGCACCCAATGCCCCGCCTTTTATGTCGGCCTCACTAGCAATTCCCTTAACATTCGCATGAACGGCCATCGCAAGAGCGTTAGTCTTAAACGACGGCTACCCGTGGCCGTTCATGCAAATAATCATAATCTTATTGTTAGTTACAACGTTTGTTTCACGGTGAGGGCTATTCGTGCCCTCCCGGACGACGCTTCCGCCCCCCAACTCCGTCAATGGGAACTGGCCCATATCCAAATCTTAATTTCTTTCTCTCCTCCCGGCCTCAATATCCGTTAATATTTCCTTCTTTCCACCCTCTCTCTCCCCTTTCCCCCCTCCCCCCTCTGCATCCTCCAATCCCCGACCTTTCCATGCTCCCTTTCCTTCCACCCCCACACCTTCACCCCAGTGTCACTGCCAAATCAGCTGTGTCTCTCATGTGCTGAAGAAGAGATCATCCCGAAAGTTCCAACAACCTCTACAAATGTGTCTCCCCAACACCCCAGCGGCCCTCCTTCCGGTAAGTGTTCACTGGGTTTCCTTCAACACCTATTTGTCCTAAATATCCTCATTTACATTTCCTCTTCCGTAGTATATATATATGTATGTATGTATGTATGTATATATGTATGTGTGTGTGTATATATATATATATATATATACACTATACTAGTATATATTTTAAAGAGTTTGTATGTTGTGCTGTAGTAGCTTCACTCAATTCGTTGAAATTCAACGAGAAAATCTGCTAATGTGTGTGTGTGTGTGTATGTATGTATATATATATATATATACACATACATACATACACACACACACACACACACATTAGCAGATTTTCTCGTTGAATTTCAACGAATTGAGTGAAGCTACTACAGCACAACATACAAACTCTTTAAAATATATACTAGATACTTTTAAAATTACAATTAGCTTTTCTTAACAATTAATCATATTTGCTTGTAACAATCCGTTTCCGAACGTATTGCATTCAAATATAATGATAATTGTATTTCCTATCATATCACTTTCGCCAAATCCAGTTTCATTTCTCGTGTAATTATGCCTCGCTGAAATGTTTACATTTATGTCTTGTAAGCAAGAACCCCGTGAAAAAGCAACGTACAGTTCTCCATGATTGAACACTGACTCCGGTAAATGTACACCAGATACGTGAGCTTATTTACGTTAATAAATATTATAATGTAGAATATAATGACTTTACTTACAAAAACTGTAAGATTCCAGTATTCAATAGACGAAAGAAGGTTCAATTACTTTCATCAATAGTTACAAACGCTTCCTGAATAATAATCAGTATCTATATACGTTGCTATCATTAAACATCGATCGATTCGTTTCTTAAACAAAAGTGCGAATCGAATAACGCTAAACCTTCGTCTATTTATAAGCTTCATTGAAGCTAACTGAATCGGAGGTAACAATGACGGCCGCCTTGGCAACGCCCGGGAGGGGTACGAAAAATTCACAAAATTTCGAAACGAATAGCTTATTTCTGAAAACTTGGACCGCGTAACATTTAACCCTTGCAGGAATAAGGTAGTATAGAGTTTTATTCGTCGAATAAAGCTAAAACTAAAAAAATCGGTCCATATTTACGTATTTTGATGCTTGAAGGAAGAATACCTTGCAAGTCAAGTAATGGATTCATACGTGTTATCTTATGGAAAAAAGTTAATCCTCTCTATTGGCAGCACTGATTAATCCCGGTTGACCAAAGCTTGACCATTCACTAAGTTAGGATGTAAGGAATAATCGTACCAAATTTGGTTATTATAGCTTTTATCGCTTATGAGGAGTTCCATGAACAAACACACAAACCAACAAAGACACAAACATACAAACCAACAAATACACAAACCAAAGGTGACAACAAGGTGTTGTAGGAAGACCACTGGACATCTAGATTGGAGAGCCGCTGGGGGTGCTGAAGACACACGAAAAACGCTATTTACTGTTTCTATCTCGACAATTAACGCAACTATAGATGATGTACCCTTGGGAACGCGGCAGACAATGTGGGTATTACATTATGGGGCTCCTGCCCATTCTATTAGAGATGTCAAGTGGTATTTGGACAGTCACTACCCAGGTCGATGGACAGGACGAAACGGACCAGTTGTGTGGCCTCCGCGATCATCCGATCTCACTCCTGCCGGTTTTTACTTGTGGGGCCATCTAAAGAGCATCGTTTACGCCCAACGATGTAATACGCGTGACGAGCTATGGAGTGTCATTGAAGCTGCTGGGACGACAATACGCGAAATGCCTGACGTCCTTCAGTGGGCCAGGAATTCTTTGCGCAACAGGGCTCAGTTGTGCATTGACTGTAATGGTGGACAGTTTGAACATTTTTTGTAAACCATTTGCAACTGACCAGATGCCGTTCTGTTCACAGCTAATAAACGTCTGATCCAAGACTACGTTACCTGTCTATTTTTCTTTCCTCGTGCTTCCTGCTGCCATATCTTGCAAACGAAGCGGTTGCGACCATATGCTGGAATTTTTTATTACAAGTAACCGAGGTTATTGGCAAGCCTTCGGCTCGCTTTCCTTTTATATTATAATGCCTTTTATATCGTGTGTAGCCGTCTCGTGCCGCTGTTGCGCCCTTCGCCTCTCTGGGAAAAAACTATCCCTCCCAATTGTCCAGTAATCGGGTGGGTAATAGTCGCCACATGCAGATCAGTCATAGCTTTACAAGCTTTCGTTTTCCGTGAAAGGGATATCTCAAAAAAACTGTCTGATTTGCCTGTGGCTCGCCAATATTCTCGGTCGCAATATGAAATAGAATTTAGCAATGAAAAATTTTGCGGGGCCAAAACGGGAAAGTACCCAAATATGTATTAAACTTTGATTCGCCATAATTTTCAGGAAACGATTACCGTTCAATATGAATATAATAACGAATAATTGACGATGAACAAATGAACTTTAACGTAAACATTACGTTACAATTGTTCAAGTGAAGTATGTTGTAAATAATTTTCCATTTAAGATTCATGTTATCGAAAAAAATTAAATTAACTTTTAAATATGAATTAAACAAAAATCGGTACAACATACATTGTACCAACTTTCTCATATACTACAGCATCGTTAAGTTATCTTTAGAAAAATATGGACCATGTAGAATCGTTATAAAAATCAACTTAAATAACTATACGAAATTTGATCAAAATCGTATGAGCCGTTTTGTAAAAAATGCATTGATGTTAAAGTTGCCCAAGAATAAAGTAGCCTTATATTCATTCGGTGAGAAAAATGAAATATGGAGTATTATTGCAGACGTATACTCAAGTAACTGTACAAAATTTTATCAATATCGTTCAGGCCGTTTTTGAGAAAATCAATTTATTGTTCAAGTTGCCTAGAATAAACTAGCATTATATATATTTTTTGAGAAATACGAACTATATAGTATTATTGAGGGGTCCCTTCCATTTTTAGGTGCGTTTCGCTTCCAGCGTGAGCGCCTATTGTCGTCGGCCTGTCCGTCCGTCTGTTTGTCTGTCCGTCCGTCCGTATGTTCGTTCTCGGCTTCTACAGAACGGATTTTCATCAAATTTTATATTAAGGACTTTCAATCAAATATAATAAGAAAATCGCAAAAATGAATCACGTACGCCAATCACGGGTACCACTTTACTGGGGACAAAAATTAAATTTTCGTCATATCTCGTAAAGTATTGCTCATAACAAAATATTTAAAAAATAAAAGTTGTAGAACTGGTAAATTAGAGTATTCTCTTTCCTATTCATTTTTATTGTAGGAGTAGCCGTTATAGAGAAAATTAAACAAGAAAGTCTTAAATCGAGTTGAACTTACATCAGAAAATTTCTTGCATGGTTACTTCATTGTTGCTAACATAAACAATCTCCCAAGCAAACGTTTAATTTCCTTACGTGTGCATGTAATATTATTAAATAGGAAGAAAATGGATTATTTATGATGAAGAAAAGAACTTTGAAACGCTATTTCCCTCACGTATAGGTATATAATTTCTTTGTAATACTCCAATGCACATTTGTTATAATTTGTACACTTTCCTAACTTGTTGCAAATAGTACTTGGAAGGGTGGGGTGGACACCCATGGTGAGAAGATGCCCTGGACGTTCGCCCACGTCGCCCCTATATATATATATATATATATATATATATATATATATATATATATATATATATATATATATATATATATATATATATATATATATATATATATATATATATATATATATATATATATATATATATATATATATATATATGTATATGTACGTACGTACGTACATACATACATACATAGATTCGTTTATTTATATACATACATACATATGACGTAATACGATTTAATCTCGCCATCGGAGAATTAGAAATGCAAAAAAAGCAATCTGTCTAAACATATCTATAAAGAAAAGTGTATGTATTTTTTATCTCAGCAACTACAGCGCGTAGAAACAAGTGGAAGGCTTCATTTTAACTGAAATAAAGAGTTAAGTGGTGTAGTCTGGTTTTTATATCGATTTGATTGACCTTTCTAATTAAAAAACAGATTTTCTTCCTTCATTCATCTAAATTGGTAACTGCGGACCGGTTTTCTTCATTTTGGCTTTATTGGACGGTTAAAACTGTGTACTATGTTACTTTTATGATGTTTATATGTTACACGGTCGAAGTTATAGATTCACTAATTCCGTTGAAATTAAATTCAACGGGCACTTCTGCTAGTAGCGAATAAAATATAAACGAGAGATGCTTGGGAGCCCAAGGGAAAGAGAAAATGGCGAGGTGCATTTCGACACAACAATGGAAGGAAGAAATATCCGCTCAAGTCCGAATGAGAGAGAAAATGAGTTATGAGCGCCGTATACAGAGTTCACATCAGTCAGAGTCCGGCATCGGGCCAAAGCCGCCTCTCCACGCCTTCTTCCCTCGACTCGCTCTCACAGCCCCAAGGAAATTACGATTTGTATCGGCGGACGATCAGAAAAGCCTCCCTCGAACGAAGAGCTGCTAGGAAGAGGGAGAATTTCTCCCTCCCTCCCTCTCATTTCTCTCTCCCCCTCCCTCCCTTCCTCTCCCTTTATTTCTCTTCTATTTCTCTCTCCCTCATTCTCCTCTCTCCTCGAAAAGCAGAGAAACTAAAGGGCAGAAGAAACAAAGGGTCGTTTCCGAGGATTTGAGCGGATTCCCTTCTCCCCCACCTCCCCTCCAACTGCCTCCCGGACCGCCGCAGCGCACCCATTCCCCCATTTTCCTACCAATCTTCCCTTTTCCCTAAAGAAGAAGACAAAATGCTGGACCGCATCGAACTGTGATCGGAATAAACTATTCGGAGCGCATCTTCTTTAAAAGCGTATCGAGAACAATACTTGAAGGACGGAATATTTACATCCTCACATTCACAGAAGTTTATATATGCTTCGTATAACCGATATTCTTCACGTGATTGTAAGTATGAATTATTACTACTCGATTCAAAAACGAAATGAAGTAGTCCAATATATTAGGCTTTTATCAACATAGCCGTGCAAGTAGAAATAGCTGCGTAGATGATTTCTTATGTAAACACAAAGAATCATTGATGAATGCCTTGGATACAAAACATAAAATGAAGTTATAAAATCTTTTTATTGCGAAGAATGGAATCAATTTACAGAAGAAACTGTAGTTTATTTTTCCATCGAAGTTTTACGAATCGGCTACCTCAGGATTAATTTCCACAATGCGATTAAATAAACAACGATTATCAGAAATATGGATAAAAATCGTAGACCTGATAATTGCCTATAAAACGATCTAACAATAAAAATTAAGGTGTTTTTCTGAAAACTGGAAATATTAAAATTAATTATAGTTCTCGGATAAGTTAGATTGTTATATTTCAAAATGAAGGACGTTTCCTAGTGAAACATAGTCGAATTTCCAAATTCACGAATGATTCCCTTTCGATCTCTCTTATCGATCGATCCCTTCTTGATCAACGCTAATCTACCGCCAAGTTATCTAGAGCCGCTCTAAAACTTCATCGCCTCAACTTGGGAATCGGTAAAATTGAAAGTCAAAAGTGCCGATGGGCTACTTGTGGGAAGCATAGCTTACGGGAACGAATCAAAGTTCGCATACAAGTCTCTCGTTGAACTCAGTTCCAACTGAAATGGATATATAATTTGAGCTATTTTACCCGTCCACATCCATCTGCACGACAACTTATGTGAAATAATTCAGACTAGCATGAAATCATGTAAAGAGTTGGAAATTTTTAATGTACGTGTGTGTGTGTGTATACTAGCGACCTATGGGCACCATGTGCCCAGCTTTATAATACACTCTCAATCTAACGTTTAGACAAAATAAAAATCAGATTAAAAATAGTTAAATAAATATTTAATTAAAAAAAAATCATGAAATTACATCTGTAATAAAAATGCTTTTCATTTAGTCTTCCTTGCTGGAAAGTGTTCTTAGGCGATACTGTCGTCGTACTGTTCATAAACCGACGTAACGTTGCCCATGGGCAAATATTTGATTTTTGAGCAACAATCAAAAGTTTGCCCCTGACTCTTATTTGTTGTCATTGCAAACGACAGTTTATAGGAAATTGTCTTCGATTCATTTCGAATGGTAATTCGCATTCTGTCATTGTAACGTCAATTTTTGGTAGCAACACTGAATTTCCTTTGTTAGTACCAGTCGAAATTTCACATTCAATTGTGTTTTTCCCCAAGTTTTTCAGTATTAGGCTGGTTCCAATACAAAGTCCTCTTTTTACATTGATATTTCTTAGTAGCATTACCATAGCTCCAACTCTTAATATTAATTTATGCGGTGGCATTCCTTGTGGTGTGAGTGAATTTAAAAACTCAACCGGAAAATTTGCCTTTTCTTCTTCATAACAATTAACTAACTCGTCCGCACTTATATATACTACTTCGCTTTCATCCTCATCAATGACCATTCGATTTAATATTTCATTATTTATTTATAAGCAATCAGCATTTGTAGGTGTTAATATAAATTTTCCGTACAGTTCTTCTTCTTTACCTTTTTCGATTTTCTTTCCCAATATTTCATCTATTAAATTACCACTGCTTTTACATTCCATTGGTAACTCTATGTAACCATCAGAATCCTTTTGAATACTTCCATTTTCTATTTTTAACAAATAATCAGTCCAATTGCTACTATTATTACTATCAGTTTCAACTCATATTTTCAGTCAAGGTAAAGTTTTTAAATTCTTTCCATAATTTAGACCTATTTATGTAAGCGTCATAGCATTCGTTGCGGGCGTTACTCAGCTAAATTAACTTTTGTTTATTTACTGGTTGTAGATAGCAACATAGTAATGTTAACATACATATATATAAAAATATATACATACATCATAAGCGCTTTATATAATAGATACACACACACACACGACTTTAATTGAGAAGATTTACTCACCCCGTGAAGTTTGGTACGCTTTACAATGGTTGCAAGTCAAAGTCTCCTTTTCCATGAATTTATAAGCCATCTGAAACCCTAGATGTCATATGAATACATGGAATCATGTATTACCGAAAATTCAAAAGTAAAATAAACAAGCGAAGTTACACATCCCGCAATTGTTGAATAAACACGACATTCATAGGGATAGCTTGACAACATTCGCTGTATTGTTTGGCAGATAATAACATAATGTTGACCGGAAACCAGAGATGATAAATTTTCAAATTGAAAATCTTTAAACATTGCTAACAAAAGGTACATTTTTGCTAAGATATTAAGTCAAAATGAGATGTGATTTTAGAAATATCATGTACGCTGGATAGCTATGTAGGATTCCTATGAACTGATTGATAAAATTATTATGAGAAAACAGTTAGAAAAAAACTAGAAGGAAAGAACTTATTGGTATTATAACGTGAGTGGTTCATTAATGTTAGCTCAGTTGTGAATTTATTCTCTTTTAGGCTTTTTACTTTGTGAAAACAGATATAAATTGGATAATTCCACACCTGAAATCAGCTCTATTAAATGGGTACATAGCATATACCAGGGATTTCTAAACTGCGGCTCGCGATCCACATGCGGCTCTTTTAACATAGTTTGAGGTTCTTTTAAATATGCAGCCAACGTTTTTCAGCATATAATACAGAGACGTAGTGTGAATTGAGACGTTTTGGGGATGCCTAAGGGATACAGGTTATCTACTGTTCGCAAACTTATGAGTACAGAATGTGTGCCATGCGGATCTCGAACTTCTGAAGAAGAATAAACAGACATATTGCACTCAATAAATATAAAATATAATTCTAAAACACAAAGATACTACTTCTATCTCGAATTTTAGCAATAAATAATTTATTTGTGTAAATAGTCCCCATTATTTATTTAAATATATGTGATATTTAAAAAACCCTTTCCTAATATTTTTATTTGTTGTTAAACAAAAAGACATTTTCAAGAGAAAGAGGGTATTCCATATATGTATAGCTAACATTTGCTATGATACAAACTTGAAAGCTTATAAAATAATCCAATAAGTAACAAAATAATCTCTTCATATGGTCCCCATTCATGCATTGCGCCGCATTTTTACACGTGTGAAGTCAAATGAGTTTTTTAGCGAGTTTGTTTGGCGATTCTTTGATTCCACATATAAATGCGTCCTGAAAAGGAGTTTTAATATAGAAGAGGAAACTCTCGAGTCATATTTCGTTGAATTTCAAGACCTCTTCGATTGATGCAGAGATGAAATAAAAATAGTACACGGGTGTTCTTTTGATGCGGCTCCCTTTGCAAGCATCAAAATCTAATCGGAAGTCCATCACTAAATACGAGTTATATATTAGATAGTTCTCGAAAGGAGCATTCGCTTCAAGTGAGTCGTAACCTGAACGATTTGAAAAACAATTGATCCGTATGCAAAGAATACTTCCGAGCCTGTTGAATTCTGCAGGAGCCAATAATAAGACTAAGTAGTTCATTTTTTAGCTAATGCTGCCAAAGCCACGATCGGTTTCCGTATATTATTTTGATTTTCAATGGCTGGGAATACTGTCCGATTTAACATTTGTGAGCGGTTAATTAAGAATATTTTCCGCCTAAAAGTGATCCCAATAAACAAAATGTATTATTCCAATGTGTTCCATTAACAGCATATAATAATTTAGGTTTCTAATAAATCCCCGTTTAATCAATTCTTTAAATTAAAAAAATCTAAGTTTTTAGCATGAATTTTGCTATGCTTGATTTTCCTATGTTATAATAAATACATACAAAATTGGTTCAATCTTTCAACATTTCGCGATTACTTGTGATGTTGTCCTTCTTTTAGCAAAATATTGACTAAATTTTTTTCTTCAACGTAGAATTATTTTACATTTTAGAAATAAGGCAAAAGACATCCTATTAAATTTAAGAAATCAAAATAAATTTTCCCGAGTTTAATGCGGATGCCGAGTCAAATATTCTGTATTCATTTAGAAGAAGGATTTTCAAAATGTGTTCCGCAGGACCCTAGGGTTCCGCGAAAGGTTGATGGGGTCCAGCGACAGGACGAGAGTGAGAGGCTCCATGCGTGTTACCGTTTTAGTTAGGGTTTCCGGGGATAATTATTTTAAATTTAAAGGTTCCGTGACTTCAGAAAGTTTGGAATCCTCTTATTTTGAAAATTCGATAGAAAAACCATTGTGGGAATACGCAAAGCATTTCCTCCTCGCAATTTATAACATATCTAAAATAACACCATCTGTGACCTAAAGTTTCGGTGCCCAACGTTTTGGACGTACACGTTTCGCCTCTCCACGTCACTCATTCAGCCTTCCGTCCAGATGTATTCTGTCCGTTCCGATATGACGCGCTCAAGCAGATCCACCATCCTCTTGCGATCTCAATTCACGCATTAATGCATTTATATTCGAAATTTGGAGATCACTTCCTTTGCGGCGCGACACGCAAATTCTCCAAAGAAAATTACGTCGGAATTTTGATATTCGATATTTTCCTCAACTGTTTGGAGAACGCAAATGCAGTTATACGCTCGAGAGTCGGGCGATTAGCTTCTCGTCCCCTTCGGAGTCAACGCGGATGCCGCAGCCGTTCCCAAATGTCTCCAGATGACTCGACCGCGCCGCGATCACCCGTACGGCTATCGAGACACGCCCAAGTGCAGCACGCGCCAAAGCACCACCACTTAAGGAAGACGCCGTAAGGAACGATAGAATAACACTCAAAGCAGCATTCCACGGCGCTAATCTTCGAACGATAGACGGGAAATGGAGGAAACGCACTAGGGGAATAAATCCGAAAATTGGCGCTATAATATTATTCGCGAAAACAATTGCCGATTCGACACTGGAAAACCCGACACGTCTCTCGATCGGATTACCGATGGATCTTCGGAGGGGGAAGTTTTTTTTTCTATGTTAAAACCAAAACTTAGTGCGAAACCTGGTGTACATCCACCTAAGCCACTCTTCCAGTTTTCCAGAGCTTCTATAATACTAGCGGAATATTCCAGGCCCAGAGCGAAACGCAGTGTACGCGGATGACTGTCTCGTCAGATCTCTTCGCGACGAATCAGGAAAAAGCGACAGGTTCGCCCCACTCGAATACTAGACGGTGAAATACCTCGGAAACTGTAGGTCTGGCCCCGAGGCGCTTCACTGCATGCCTCGAAGGACGAAGGCCTCTCTCTCAGGCAGCCCCGAGGAGCGCTTACCTAGCGACAGCCCCGCAAGGGACGCTCCTCGCGGTCGGGGGGCGATCCGGCCGAGATCTTATCCTTTGGTAAGCCCATCCACCCAGCAGCGCGTGGAAGATGGTCACGTCGAGTCGCACGCCCCGTCTCGGCCTCACCTCCGGGCATCGCACTCGTTAATTAATTCCCTTTCGCCGTCGACTCACTTCACATTCACTTCTCAACACTTTTTATTCCCTTTTAAGCCGGGAAAACGACGAGAACCCCTTCGGTTAGCAGCAGCGGTATCCAGGAAGACGATATGTCGAGAGTGGGGGGGGGAGGGGGGGATAAACGAAGCGAAATGGGGGCGGAAAGAAACTCCCGGTCGAATAACAGAGGCGGATTGCGGGATAGACGGGAGTTAATACCTGGGGAGTCTCTCGTAAAACCCTCGGGTTGCGTCAGAGGGTAACTCGGTCCGCGCTCTCGGGGCGGCGAGGGGCGCACGAGTGAAACGGGGGGCGGATGCGAGTGGGAGGGATGAGTGGGCGAGAGGAGGAGGGGGGAGGGGGCGATGCGACGCTGCGCCTGCGCAAATGGATGGGAGAGAGGAGGTGGAAAAAGTGGTGTGGGGAAGGAAGGAGGGGCGGATGGGTGGGGAGGCTGGCAGGTGGGGACCCTTGCGAGGCAAAGAGACAAGTCCGTCAGACGTTTTGGAACCGGTTACGTTCGGTTTTTTTACAAAAAGATATTCTTCCATTTTCATGTTTATTTTCCGTCTCTGTTTTCAACCGTCCTTTGGAGCGAGGTTTGAACTCTTTCTACCCTCTCCGCAGTCATCTCCGGACCGAGAGGCCCTTTCATGCTCTCGTCCACGCTGCAAATCATAATAACGGAACCGAAATAAAACTTTCGCGGCTCAAAATCACGCCGTTTACGTCGGAGAAATGTTGGAGCGTGTAAGAAGCGCCGCCGCGGTGGAGGAAATGTCTCGAATTGCGGGCGTTGCGTTCCGGCGGAACATTCCTCCGAATGTGGCTTTTTTCGCTGAATGGCCTGCGAAAGGGCCATATTGTTTGAAATTGGAAGTGGATAGAAAAGGTTCGGGAAAAGAATTATTCGATATCTCTCTCCATGGGAGGTGAACGACGTTATTTCACCGTTGAATTAAAATTTAAACAAATATTCGAACGGTATGTTCTCATTCTATGACTGAAAATCCTTCCTACGCACTTGAATGTACTTGCCCCTTTATTGGTTTCAAATAATCTAGGAACGATAATGATCATGTCTTCAGCAAACAGATTCTAGTATATTGTGAACCCTCTTGAATTTCACCCCTCTTTTATAATCCAGGATTCGTTCTTCTCAAACCCTTTTTCCCCCAATGAGTGCTTTAATTAATGAATCCACTTTCAGATCGCCACACGTGCGCATGTAGTGGCTATGCTTCCAGAGCCAAGAGAAGGTAAGTGGGGAGGGCAATGGAGGAGGGGTAAGGAGGAGGGGCAAGGGGGAGGTCTAATTTGGGAGGGGTATGTGGGGAGGGGTAAGGGGAAGATGTATGCGGGAGGGCAAGTGGGGAGGACAAGGGGGAAGGGGTAAGGAGGAGGGGTAAGTGGGAGGGGTAATGGGGAGGAGTAAGTGGGAGGGACAAGGGGGTGTAAGGGGGGAGGGGTAAGTGGGAGGGCTAGTGGGGAGGACAAGGGGGAAGGGGTAAGGAGGAGGGGTAAGTGGGAGGGGTAATGGGGAGGAGTAAGTGGGAGGGACAAGGGGGTGCAAGGGGGGAGGGGTAAGTGGGAGGGCAAGTGGGGAGGACAAGGGGGAAGGGGTAAGGAGGAGAGGTAAGTGGGAGGGGTAATGGAGAGGAGTAAGTGGGAGGGACAAGGGGGTGTAAGGGGGGAGGGGTAAGTGGGAGGGCAAGTGGGGAGGACAAGGGGGAAGGGGTAAGGAGGAGGGGTACGTGGGAGGGGTAATGGGGAGGAGTAAGTGGGAGGGACAAGGGGGTGTAAGGGGGGAGGGGTAAGGAGGAGGGGTACGTGGGAGGGGTAATGGAGAGGAGTAAGTGGGAGGGACAAGGGGGTGTAAGGGGGGAGGGGTAAGTGGGAGGGGTAATGGGGAGGAGTAAGTGGGAGGGACAAGGGGGTGTAAGGGGGAAGGGGTAAGGAGGAGGGGTACGTGGGAGGGGTAATGGGGAGGAGTAAGTGGGAGGGACAAGGGGGTGTAAGGGGGGAGGGTAAAGGGGGAGGGGCAAGTGGGGAAGGGAAAGGGGGGGGGCAAGTGGGAGGAGGTAAGTGGCCTAGAAAGGAGGAGTTTCTGAGAGGATAGGAGTTGTATGTGAATCATCAATCCCACTCGGTGACCTATCGGAAATCAACGCCAGGGTTTAGCTCCTAGCGTATGTCAGCCCGGTTCGAATTCGAACCCAAGTCGTCCGCGTGCCTATCGACACCTCGAGGTTCGTTCTAAAGCGGCACATGAAGACCCGAAATGGTCGGATGCCAAAGGAGACCTTGTGGTTGATATTTGGTTGTGATTTGGGAGCAGTTCGACGAGTTACCGTTTACATGTATATATTCATTATCCCGTCGACTGGCAGAAGACCTTTGATAGAGTAAATTATGTACTGCTGATGAGGATATTAAAGGATATAGATGTAGACTGGAAAGACAGGAGACTGATCAGGAATCTATATGTGAATCAAGTTGTAAAGTTCAGGTTGGAGAATGCGGACACCAGCGGAATACATATCGGTAAAGGAGTAAGACAGGGCTGCTGTCTGTCGCCGATTCTATTCAATATATATGGAGAGAGGCTAATGCAGGAAGCGTTAGAAGGCACGGAGATTTCAAAATTGGTGGAAGGATTGTAAGAACAGTGAAATACTCGGATGATCAAGTACTTATAGCAAGAAAGTTAAAGGAACTCCAGAAAATAAGTAGATTAGTAATAACAGGTAGAAAATACGGTATGGAAATTAATACAGAAAACTCCAAAGTTATGCGAATATCAAGTAAAGAAGAAGAAAATTTGAACATAAGTATTGGAGGAAAGCCATTAGAACAAGTTTCAGTTTATAAATACCTTGGAAGCATCAAACGAGAGAAGCAAAATCTACCGATGGAATCAGGACTAGAATAACAAAAGCAAAAGCCGCTTTCAGAAGAAAGAAACTTCTACTAACGGGGAATATAAAGAAGGATATCAGAAAGAGGTTGATAAAATGCTATGTATGGAGTATAGCTTTGTACGGAGCAGAAACATGGACGCTAAGGAAAAATGATATTAAATGATATTAAATACCTTATTGGAAAGCTTCGAAATGTGGACAGGGATATGAATGCTGAAGATAAAATGGACAGATAGGGTGAAAAATGAGGAAGTACTACGAAGAATAGGAGAGAAGCGAACGATTATACAGACTATCAGAAAGAGGAAGGCGAACTGGATTGGGCATTACCTGAGGAGAGAGTGCATGATTAAAGAAGTGCTAGAAGGAAAACTGGATGGAAAAAGAGAAAGAGGCAGGAAAAGGTTTCAGCTAGTAGACGACTTGAAAGGGAAAGAGAGCTATCAAGACATGAGTAAAACTGCGGAAAATAGGAGTATATGGAGAGCCATGTTTAACCATGAATAATCACGGACATGTCAACGGACAGACTACATACGATGATGATTCATTATCCATTACGATTAAAATTATCAATCAAATTATTTAAAATATGAAAACAAGAAAAATCCAAGGCTCAAATTTCCGATCGAACTTCATGAGCCAACGTGATGCATGGGAACAGCGTAATGCGCCTGAGGACGAATTACCTATCAGCTTACAGTATGTACTTACGTACGGAAACAGGGCGTCATTATAGACAATTTACGTATCGGGGGACATAGGTTAAGCTTAAATTGCCCGTATTATTATAATGAACGTTGGAGAGATTTGAGAGGGTCAGAGTGAAACTGGTATAAGTCAAACTGATGAGAATAATGAAAGAAGTAACGAATATAACACTATTCACGTGAAATAAAAAGTTAGCCTTTCCCGAATATAATAGAATAGAGTAGATTACATCGTCTTGCATAATAAAATGATTTTTATCTATCAAACTCAAAGCAAAATCTTCCGCATCGCATATCTAAAAGAAATAGACATACCGAAATCGCTCTGACCGGCGAAATTAAAAGTAAAAAAATCTTCGATTCCCAAAATTAAATTGGCATACAACGTGATTAAATAAGCAATTCTTGTCAAGCATTGGAGCTAATGTCAATTAAACCGATGCTTTCAATTCCATTTTATTAAACGCACCGCTAAAACGACTTTTAGCGCATGAATATGAAGGAAAACGGGATTTTCTTTAGAGAGTTACGAATGCAAAAGAATTTTGTAAAACGCAGTTACTGGAATAAACTATAAAATCTGCAATGATTTCGAAGCAGAGGAGTAACTGATCCAAGATGATCTCGGGAAAAACATCTGCTGCGGTTATCTGTGTCACGGCGGAGCGGATAAAGGAGGAGCGGACGAGAGAAGAAGCTTAAACCAGTTGCACAGTCGGATAGGGAACTTAGGTCTGCTCAGCAAAGCAGAACACGTAGCACGGGGAGGGCACCTCACCATGTCTCGTATCATTTTGCGCAGGACATGTCTATACTTTTTCCTTCCCTCTTCTCCTGTCACGATAAGCTCTTTTTAAAACACCGCTGATTATTTACGCCGGGTTGCATGTGCAGAAATAAATGCGCTTCCTTGCATGAATCGGATCGATATCCAAAGGAGGAGCCGCTATACGATGAAACAATCGTTTTTACGAAAGCGTACGCAGTTAAACGTTTTGCACGTTGTGTGCGCGCAGGCAGATAAGAATACGCATACACACAATGCGACGTTTAAATGTGTTCAGAAAAATGAGTGCAAACGCCAAAATGTTTTTTTTATACTTCATATTTTATTCGGTCATTTTCCGTAAATAAAGAGAAAGCGAGAGAGACAGACAGACAGAGAGAATGAGATGACTCAGTGAGAGAGAGATTATTTCAGGAAACAGGATTCTGACGCGAGAGTCGCCCTTTTCCCCTAACACAGTCACTATATAACACAACACCTCCCCATACCGTCTCTCTCTCTATCCCCTTTTTACCACGAGAGCCATTCTCTCTCCTCTGCAGATAGACGACTGAAACTGCGCCGTCGCCGCTCCCTTTCCAACGTAAGACGGCGTGCGGGAGAGGAATGGAAACTTCCAGCTTCCGGACCACGCCGCCAGAGAGCGCGAAATGCAGGACGGCTCAAACGGAGGGCTTCGTCCGCGGCGGAAACGTTCTATAGTTATGAGATCGTGCTGGATATGACTCGATATGCAGTATTATCTCTTTCTCTCTCTCTCTTTCTCTCTCTCCTTTCCCTCTCCGCGTTCCCTCTTCCGTCGTTCCACAGTTATAGTCCAACTCAGGCAAACACAAATCTCTTTAGACGTCTCTCCTTCACTTCCTGGATCTCATGGGATCACTCTCTACCGCCCTCTACCCTCACCCCACACCCTCTGTCCTCCCCCTACGCCCTCTATTCTCTCCCCTCTCGCCCTCTTGCCGCCCCTTACACCTCCTATTCTCCCCCCTCTCGCCCTCTTGCCGCCCCTTACACCCCGTCTCGTTGAAGAGACACTTCCCCGCTACCTAGCGACCAAATTCGTAATAAGTCCGCTTCGAAAGCTGAAAGATCGTCAGAAAAGGTGCAACAACGGTTAGGAAAGAGAGAAAGAAAGATAAGAAAAGCGAAGGAAAGAGTGAGAAGCAACGGGTTCTCGGGAATGGGAGAGACATTTTTTTGCAAAATGGGTCGTTTTCGAGAAGGAAGGCTTTGTGCGTTTTGGGCGGGATTTCGGGAGTCTTTCAAGAGTATATATGAGGCTTTCTTCTCTCTTATCTTTCTTTTTCTCAGGGATGCTGGATTCCGTTCGTGTGTGTGTGCGCGCGCGCGCTATCAGAGTCGTTATTAAAGAGAAGTTCCCAATCGTTTCGGAGGATTTACTTTTCCTAAGGAGAAGCAACCGATTTTTTTTTACTTTCTCCATATACGTAGTATAGAGAAAGTATTGTTTTCATAAAAAAAATCGACTTCGAGATTTCAACGGAAATACATGTTTTGAGGTCCCTAGAACACGTTTAGAATATTTTCGTAATGTGTGTGTGTGTGTGTGATTGTGGGCGTTCTAACTCAAAAAGTACTTGCCATATCATTACCAAATTTCATATATAACACTTTGCTATGAGCACAAAGAACTGATTAGTTTTTGGACAGTACCAGTTTATTCGAAAACCGATACGGTTTTGGTGAAATATCTCCGTTAAAAAATCATTATTCTATATACAATTCTATACAAACGTTATAGATAATGTAATTTCCTACAACTTTCATTTGAAACTATTTTCCATAGCAGTTATTGTGTAGGAATTATTTATTTAAAAAATCGGTTTTTTCGGTTTTCGTCAAATATCACCTTAAAACGTCGTTATTGGTAATCTTCGTGAGAACCAAAGTTGTAGAGAATAATATTTCTTCTAAGTTTTGTTTGAAACAAATTTTCGTAGAAGCTTCCATTCAGTATATTATTTATTTATTCGTAAATTTCCAGTATTGAGCGCCCCCATCTAGCGTTGAATTCTATAAACACATTCCAAATATAATTTACGATTATAAGGACGACTGTATTCTACATCTACATAATACTCTGCAAATCACCAGAATGGTGGGTGGCAGGGGGTGCAGAGCACCAAAACCTACCTAATAACGTCCCTCGTGGGAATCGCTCCCCTATTATGATCCCCTCTTACGATACGAAATAATAATTTTGCCTTATAATGCTATTCATAATAATTTAAATATCTATACCTTAAATATGGAGAAAGTCATGTGTTAGCCACCTCGGATTTTTTTAAGTTTCCCAACTTTCCAAAGGTTAACATTTCGTGTCTCGGCAATAAAAAGGTAAGTGAACAGGACGCGCTTGCTGTTTCACTTCCAATCCCTCAGCCTCATCCCTTTCTACTCCCCGACATTCTCTCCTCCCTTTCTTTTTATTTTCCTTTCTCCCCCATTAGCCTCTCCATCCCCTTTTAAACTTCCTCCCACTACTTACCCTCCTTCTCCTCAGCCTATATACCTATCCTCCCTTTCCTCTCATCTTCCCTCTTCCCCTTTTCTTCTTTCCCCTCCTGCTCGTCATCCCTTCGCCTTCCCCTCCTCGCCACTACATACGATCCCTTATACTTGACCTGCAATAAGAGATCTTAAAAATGTAAGAAAAACATGGATTTACGTACGGGAAATCCGGTTATATTTGGATGGGTATGAGCATGCGCTTAGGCTGAAGCTTCTACAAAAATAGAAGTTGACTCATACGCGTGGTCACGCTGTCGGTGACATGATATTCCGACGAGTATAGGCAAAGAAACTTTGATAGATTGAAATATAACTCCTTGCATTATGCTTCTTTGTGCCTGTACAATTACTGAAATCATCATCCATTACATTTATTGATTTTTCGGTTAACTTATTCAAGTGGAACATTTTTACGACGAAATGTGAAAGTTAATATGTATTAATACCTATAACAATAACGCTGCTTAATTACCAAACCAATTAGCTTAAATCACCTTCTAGATAATGCATTCCGTCCTATATAAATTAAAATAAAACTGTTAATATCTTATATAAAAAGGATATACAAGTTGTGTCTAGGTTTGACGAAAATAAAAACTCCACGAAGTTAATTATTTATAAAATGGTTTCACACGATTTAAAATCCTGTCTTTTAACTCAAATCCCATCTTATCAATCGGGCTGTTCCAGAGTTATTCAATTTTAAGTACGGTGTCACGATTAAGATTTTTCTCAATTTGGTGTCCAAATCTCAAAAATATGACTATCGTATGAAATCTGTAGTTCAATCCGAAATTTTCAGAATTTCCAAATTCGTTATTTGAGGTGGATATCTTCGTAGAGTCTTATTTTCAGGTAGACGATAATGAATTTATCAATCCCATGTACATTTTCACTGAAATTCACATTTCTTGCTGACAAATCTCGAATACTGCTACTTCAAGATGATACCATAGACTAGATTTTATGCCTGGATGTTGAATTCCAGAGTGGCGTCGCTGGAGTAGTGGTTAGAGTGCTTACCTAATGCTCAAAGCCAGGGTTTTTCAAACATTCTTCTCCGCAGCCCAATATTAACAACAGAAAATACCTCATCCGGCCGACTAAAATTCCACCTTAGAAAAATATTTTGAGTGGGAATTACTAAGGATACATTTAAAGTAGAAGCGGTACCATCTAATAATCTTTAAATTTCTTTAGTAGACTTAGATTAACTTGCCAGTAATTTAGTCTAAATTTTGCGTCAAAACGTCTTGGATCGGCACTTCATTGAGGCCCTTATTAAACGTTTTGCGGCCCATACTTTGAAAAACCCTGCTCTAAGCGGCACCGCTTAGGAATCCGGCAAAAGTAGACTTTTTCTGAGGTCACCTGGCCCCTATTTGTATGTGTACGAATTAGGAGACTAGGTCAAATGAGGAGAACACACGAATCAGCGCTCCGTCCTTCGGAAAGGACGTTAAGCAGTTGGCCCTCTTGGTGCTCTTTGCAATGCCGGCTCCAGGTTTCCCTCCTCCATTCTGTGTGTTTGCAGTGTGGAAGGCGACGGGAAATCACCATACCATGTGTATTTATTCGATAATCAGTCAAACCAATCTCAGGATTGATAAATATTGATTTCGATGAATTCCTATGCTTCCGAAATTTTTAGAATATTTTAACGGTACGAGAAAACAAAGTTAAATGGATTTATTTCTATGGAAACGAATTCTTATTTTTATTATTTCAATAACGACTCGTGTTATTTAAGTCTTATATTTTACGTACTTTATTTTAAAATATTTTTAAGCTTTACTTTTAAAATTAATTAAAAAACGAAAAAAGGCCGAAAAGTAGTCAATTCTAAAGCTAAAAATTCACACATATTTCTCTAACAGGATCTACAGCACATATAATTCATAAATGTTTAATTATTTACCCTATTTAACGAGGAGTTTTTGTGATTAATATAATTGTTTCTTAAAAGTAAGAACGAATGTGTACTGTCTTAGCAAACTAATGTTATGAAGTTCCATATACCCATATATAACTTCTCGGTTATATTTCAGCCCTCCGGATTAAAATGCCTGGTCTCAATTTTGACTCGGGCGTCTCCTTCCGCAAATCGAAAATAAGCAACGGAAAAAGAGGCCACAAACATAAATCTTTGGTCGAGATTCGACGGCAATATATCCCTTTTTGTGCGTCAGTTATTCTTACCAAAAGCTATTTTCAAATCAATTGGTTACGTTGAGTTAACCTCTCATAACCCATACTGCTTCAAAAAATCAGCCATCGTCAAATCAGTCGTTTAATATGGCTTTTTAGTTTATTTTGAATCGATGTGAGCATGAATTTCAGTCTCCTCCATGTTAATATATTTTGCAAAAATTCAGCAGAACTTCCTCTGCCATGGATAAAACTCTTGATTATCAAGTCTTAACATCAAAGGGATTAATCAATAATGGAATAGGATGGAAAGAGGAAGGTGTGACAGTAGACATGGCGAAATTGAGGCATAACATGAAGAAAACCTCACCAAGAAGAACACGAAGAATCTATTTTAAATAGGATTCTCCCATTCCATCTCTCTCCCTCCCGCTCCCTCTCCACTCCTCCCTCTCCACTCCTCCCATCTCTTCTCTCGCCTTACAATCCTATCTCCTATTACTCCTTCTCCTTTCCAATCCTCTCCTCTCGATCTATCCGGCTTCTACTCCACTGCTGTCACACAAATCGTTACCTTTCCTTGCTGCGACGAGCACTTTTCATTCGATTTGTTTAAATTGTTTTTGATCCTGCAGAAATAAGGCAATTTCTCATATTTTACTTGGTAAAATTTTGAAAAATATAACATTTGAAAAACGCGGTTCATAAATGAAGCTATTGCTATCAAAATTATCGATGCACATGTGATAATAAGGCGATTTGATTGCGTTTAAATGAAATTATATGTATCGTGTGACAAGAGGATAAAAAGAACAATTTTCAACATTATTTTACCGATAAATGTAAAAGATAAATGCTTTGCGCAGTATTTGGTATTTTTAGCATTCTGAAAAATTTCCGCATCGATATTTTCTTCTATTTTAATTTTGCGTAAAAATATAACATTCGTTACTTCTCACAAGTTGCGAGTGTCGATATATATATATTAATGATCAAAAATCCGTTCTTTTTCCGCCCTTTTCCACTTAATTTCTTTGTCCTCGTAATTCTCCGCGATTATATTCCGCAGTTGGCCTGTTCACTGCGGCCTTATTGTGCCGTGAGCAGACGCGTGACGCGAATAAGGACGTCTGTCGACGCGGGACTCGTAAGTCATTAATATTCAGCGGTTGGCGCGACTGGAACAGGAGGAAACAAACTGATGAGGGCGATTGTAAATGGAATTTTTAAAGTTTTATTTGTGACATATCAATGCATATATTCAATTTACAAAAAATGAAAATATTTCCACAATTTTCTCTTCGGTTATGAATTTGGCATAGACTTCTTTTCAAACCCAGTATTCTTTCCATGTATGTTCGAAGCAATTTTTTACGACAAAAATCACTAATTTCGGCCATAGAAGAAAAGAAAATGTTTTCTCTTATCTTTACTTCAGCAATCATCCTTACCAATAAATTGTTTACACTATTTACGATGCTGCTCAGCACCGAAAAACAATTTATTATTTAATTTCAAAGGATTTATGATATACTCATTACGATAATACGATATATACTTTTAATATTTACAAACTCCCATCTAAACCCAGATGAAATTAAAAAATTTCACATTTACATTTCATGGTCTTGCAATGTGGTTTCACTTGGTTGCTTCCACACGATACGGTACTTTACGAACTGATATGAAAGAAATTCGTTAGCAGACGCTATCCCGTCTCTATGCCGCTGCCATAATGCCGTGCGCGACTAGGCGAATAAAGACTTAGAATGGATTAGTAGAGGTAACCACACGAGCCTAACGGGTCCCACGGCGAATCGCAAAATTGACGAATATTCCTCCGTGGTCAGCGTTTTCTAAATTCTGACGTCATTCGAATGCGGCTCCTCTTCTGCGATCGCCCTTCTGTTTTTCAGAACGCCGTCTTCCTTGGACATTTCGAGGGACAGGTTGAATGGAATGGAATCCCTCGTTTTGCTGGGAGGCTGCAGGGGGTCCTCTGCGTGGGCCTTTGAACCTGAAAACGATCGAGAGTCATCAACTCCACTCAGACAGAGATTACATGAAGTCTTACGTGATGTCTGGAGAGAGCCATACTAAACAGCGTCGTTTTTAAAGGATTGTAGTAGGTACTCTGATGATTCGATTTACACATTCGTTTATTTACTTAATAACAGTAACTATTATTCTCTTAAGGTTGACAATTAACTCGTCATTAGGTGGGAGCAATTATGATTTGCTTTAGGTGGCCAATTAACTCGTCCTCCGAGTAATTGAAATGGCACCCGTGTTTCCCGGCTCTACTTTGATTAACCTCGGCGACCAGATAAGAATTGATGTTTCAGTCGTGTTATGGTAAGATCTATGGTATCTCTGCAGTGTTTCAAACAGCGAATAGCAGATCAAAATATCTTTTTTAATCCTCTTAAAGTCCCAAACATAACCTATAACCAAAATCCTATGCATTAACTTTCCAAATCAATGCTTACAAAATTATGATGACCAGGTTTTCCGATGCCAGGTTTATGCCGACTTAGGCCAACTTTTTGAAGAAGTTATTATACGCAACGTTATCAGTTTATACACTATGTTTTGTGCTTGAGAAACTTCTTATACGCTGATGAGGTACGTTAAGAAGTTGTTATACGCCGTATCCCTCAACTACGCTCCTGTTTTCACATCCGAATTCACCAATTTTTTCTAGGTTCTCTCGCGTTACAAAACCATTCAAAGATAATGTATAAAGCAGTCGTCTAGAGAGCATTGGCCTGAGTATGAAGTGGAGCAATATTTTTAAGATCGCTGTTTATTTAGATATTATCTTACAGAGTAGATATTTAGGTCGCAATATAAGTTTTTGTTTAGTATGTCAACCATATAACAGCTTCAGGAAGGTAGAAATAAAAATGTTAAAGAACCTTGGACCTCTAACGACGTTACTTCGATTCAAAACGATGTAAATAGTTAAACGTGTATCAACTGATCGGCGACGTAACCTCGAATCGACCTAAATCGGGGTATACCTGTATATATATATTATTATTATTATTATTATTATTATTATTATTATTATTATTATTATTATTATGAAGAAGGAACATACCTCGTCTGAAAATGATCTTCTCAAGGCCGATGATGGGCGATTCGAACAGAAGCGTTAGCACAAAAGATGCTCCGAAGGAAAGGACTATGTCACCCGCTGTCAGCCATATCTGAAAATACAAATCGTTCATAAGAATTACCCGCATGTCCACAACACACGCAACAGAGCGAAATAAACCAAATCGGAAATACTATCTCCAATGACAAAATTACTAGAAAATTTTCATTACCATGGAAACATAATTTTTTAAATTCTCAGTTTGGCTGTGACACTCTTTAGTTGCATCCTTTCCATGATTGGAATTAATATCAAACTTTTTACATTATTAATTCCCCGTGCCTAACTAATCAATATTCTTGCTCTTGAAACGTAGACTTGTGAGATGATTCGCGGCTGAGAAGAGATTCATTTTCAAAGGAACGCCACATTTTTGGTCCTTAATTACATGAAAACTTTTTTGAAATAAAATACGTGCAAAAACTTTTCAATAACCAGAATAAGGAAAATTTGACTTCTAATTAGCTGTGAAAGAATGAAATAATGCATACAAATGATTGCAACAGTCGTGCAACGAATAGAAATAACTTTGATGAAACGCCGAATCGGACATTCGTGTTTAATTAGTCGAAGGTATGCGATCGCCAAAGTCAGTTTAGGTCAAATAACCTCACCATATAATAATCATATTTCAATACCGATTTTTAAATTACATATCAATCCCCCTTCAAATGAAACGCCACGTCGGTATAGTATCTTATCTTCCGCCATGGGGCGCATCAAGAAGCCTCCCAAAGAGGGGGAGGGGCGATTACTAACTAGTGTTCCATGGGGTGGAGATTATTTTCAGTGTACACTAAATCCTTATCAAAATTACTATCTATCATTTTTACGCGCGTTTCGCTTCCAGCGTGAGCGCCTCTTGTCGTCCGTCTGCCTGTCAGTCCGTCCGTCCGTCCGCATGTTCGTCCTCGGCTTCTACAGAACGGATTTTCATGAAATGTAATATTAAGGACTTACAATCAAAGATATAAGAAAATTGCAAAAATGAATCACGTACGCCAATCAGGAGTACCACTTTACCGGTGAAAAAAATGAACTTTCCGTCATATCTCGTAAAGTATTGCTCTTATCAAAATATTTTTCAAATAAAACTTGTAGAACTGGTAAATTAGAGTATTTATTTTTCTGTACATTTTTATAGTAGGGGTAGCCGTTATCGAGAAAATCAAACAAGAATGTCTTAATTCGAGTTGAACAAAATTTTCTTGCATGGTACTTCTTAATCGTTGTTAACATAAATAATCTCACAAACAAACGTTTAATTTAATTACGTGTGCATGTAATATTATTAAATAGGAAGAAAATGGATTATTTATGATGAAGAAAAGAACATTAAAACGCTATTTCCATTATATACAGGTATATCATTTCTTTCTAATATTCCATTGCACGAAACGCGCCTATTTGTGATGCGCTGTACACTAGGGTGACCACACGTCCCGTTTTAATGGGATCGTCGCTTTATTTATTTAGGTGTCCCGTTGTCCCGATAAAGTTAAAACGGGACGCCAATTGTCCCGTTTTTTTGCGGAAGTGCCAATTCATATACAGAGTTACACACAAAATTAAGCCTAAAAACGAATTCAGAATGTGGTGGCTTTTTCATTTATTTTATGTTTGCAGTGCAACAGAATATACTCATTTTCGTAGGTTGGTAACGCACAACAGCAGCTATTTCAGTTTGTTTTGTTGCTGCGAACACGTGATTTTGGAAGAACGTGAACTGTTGTAGATGTGCTGTTGGATTCGTAGAAGTAAATAAAAGCCCGCAAAATGCTGAAAAGAAAATGTGTTTTTACTGAAAGGTTAAAAACTGAATTCCCTTTTTTAAAGGAAGATACACAAATGGAAAAAGTGTTGTGTATCTTTTGCAAATCGATGTTTTCTATAGAACACGGATGTCGTTAAGGTATACTACAGCATAACAAGAAAAAAAGCATTTGATTGCGGTAAGCAGTAAGAGTTGCAGCCAAAAGGTAATCTCATATTTTACCAAGCAAATAATGACAGAAGAGTGCAAACACATTGCAGCCGAAGAAGGTAAGTTTGCTTTCCACACAATCAAACACAACCATTCCTTTCGGTCTACGGACTGTACCTCCTCAGCGATAAAAAGACTGCACGAAAATTCTCATGTGGTCGAACAAAATGTGAATCAATTGTTGTAAATGTTCTGGCGCCTTTTGCGATGTAACAACATTTGGAAGAATTGAAAATTGTTAGGTACGTATCAGTTATGGTAGACACTTCAAACCATGAAAGCTTAAAGTTAGTACCTGTGCTAGTTCGGTATTTTATTCCAATAATGGGAGTTCAAATTAAAGTGATTGAAATTAATAACTTAAAGGGTGAAACCGCTGATTTGTTAACAACTCATATAATGAATGTACTGCATAAGTACAAGCTATCTGACAAAATTATTGCCGTTTATGGGGATACCTGCAACACTAATTTTGGAGGAGCTGCAAGAAAAGGAACGAACAACGTTTTTGCCAAACTTACACATAGCAACTTAAAAATGAACATTCGTGGTATAGGATGTGCAGCCCACGTTTTACATAATGCTGTACAAACAAGTACTAATAATTTGCCCATTGACATCGAGGCCGTAGTGAATAAAATATATCAATTTTTCCATATATATATATATATATGCGGTACGAGTGGAAGAATTAAAGAATTTTTGTGACTTTGTCGATATTGAGTATAAGCAGATTCTAGGAACTGTGAAAACTATATGGCTATCATTACAACCAGAAATCATCAGAATTATTGAAATATTCCCTGGATTAAAATCTTACTTTATTTCACAAGAAAAATGTCCGACCATTCTGAAAAAATTTTTTTAATGATCCCGTTTCCATTATCTGGCTTCATTTCATGCAGAGTCAATTAAAGGTTTGCTCGAAGCTGTTAAAAAAATAGAGAGTGATAATATTTCCGGAAGTGAAGTAGCTGAAGTACTGGATATTTTAGCAAACAAAATTAAAAACCGGAGAAATGAAATTTCCGCACCTCAAAACTTCGATCGGTTTTATCAGATTTACAAGATTTATTCATTGAAAAACTATTCACAGAAGCTGCAAATTCCTTTTGCGACGCATTTATAATGTATTTATAAAAATGGAGTTATCACTATCGACCATTAAAAGTGTTTTATTGGGTGCAGCTTAAGAGTCCTCGTGCTTGGGAACAAATTCAGGATACACTCGAATACTTGGCTGATGTCGACAAAAACATCACGGAAATGAGCTTTTCGAATAATATCACTATGTTATGAACCAGTAAAACAAAAGTGCCGAATGGAACACGAACTTAACTGAAACTCTGGAACGATAGTTTGGAATTTTCAGGTTCGTGCAAGGTGAAGGAATATCGTTAAAAATATTAAAATGATTTTGGAATTTGCTTTAGCCATACCCGGCACAAGTGGATCTATAGAAAGTGTTTTATATCACAAATGTTTTGTGGACAGGTGAAAAGAAACACTTCCTCGTTGAAAACATCAAAGCAGTGATAGTGACGAAAACTCATTTTCGGGAACTTTCGTGCAACGACTTTTACAATTTGCTTTTAAACAATTCCAAATTACTGCAAGAAATATTTTCGTTCGCAAAGTACGACATGTCTCCGCAAGAGAATGAATCATCAACACTCATACCAGGTTCAGAATCAACTCCTTCTACATCAACTGCATATTAATTGCAAACAAAACTATGCAAAGGTAAATAAACCGAATTAAATATTTTAAAGTAAATTAATTTGTTCATTCACCAATATTTTAGAATTAATAAGCTAAATTTCTATTTTGCCTTACTTGGAACAATGCTTTTGAAAGACTCTTTTCATTGAATTAAAATTTACACGTCGGCTGTTTTTTTTATAATTTATAAAGTCCGATCTCGCTATTGCATAACAGAGTAACGTCAGAAATATTACATCAATGTGTCGGAAATGAGAGAATGAATTTCCCTCCAACATTTCATATTGTATTTTACTTCTTTAGAAGAAGTCCAGAAAAACTCGCTGACCCGAAGAAATTACACCCTGACATCGGATAGAGACACATATGGCCTAGGTCCGGAGTCTGCAGGTCAAGCGATATTGTTGGTAATGTTATTTACATTCGTAGTTGCTAATAACCTAATATAATTTATTAAGTGTTCAACAACTTCATTTAATTATTTTTACTCCACACATCGACTAAATTTTCAGTTTGTTTTTCCTGTCTACGAACATAAATTTTCAAATTCTTATAAATGATGTATTCCTTCCTTCAGTGTTCTAAGCAATTCTTTATGATAAAAATCACTATTTTCGACCATAGAAGAAAAGAAAATGTTTTCTCTTGTTTTCCGTTTTAAAAAGTCACACGAAAATTTTGCCCCGTTTTTCCTTGAGAATTGCAGGAAATGTCCCGTTTTAGCCTCGTGGAAATATGGTCACCCTACTGTACACTTTACCAACTTGTTCAATAGTAAACCATGGAGCACGATATTATAGTATGACTAGCAGAAGTGCCCGTTGAATTTCAACGGATTTACTGAATCTAAAACTTCGACCGTGTAACATGCAAACAACGCAAGAATAACATAGTACACAGTTTTAACCGTCCAATAAAGAAAAAGTGAAGAAAACCGGTCCTCATTTACCTATTTAGATGAATGAAGGAAGAAAATCTTCCACTGTGAAAAATCGAAAATTACGTGTAAACTTATAGGAAAATAATCATTGAATTAAGCTCTCCCTTCCCCAAATGTTCTATCGCCATATAGCCTATGTAACCCGCAGGGTAAAATTATATACCTATGCGAAGTTTCGTGATGATATCTTCAAAACGAATACTGTAAGTAAAACCAGCAAGAAAACAATTATCAACAGAAAATAGATGAACAAAGGAACAAACGAAATTAATTAATTTAACGAAAGGAAAAAGTAAATATAGAACGTTTAAGAATTACACAGTGAATATTATCCTCAGACCATTAGCTCGATTCTCTCATCCACGAGTTCTGTTACAAGAAAATTGTTTATATCAACAAAACTTTGGAAACAATGAAACGATTTATCCAATCATATTTGTGGAAAATCTGTCTAATTATTTAAGTTACTAACGCAGTTTTAGAAACAGCTTACTTTGGGGAATTCTACACCACAGGAAAATATCATTTAAAACATTTTATTAGTAATATTTCAATTAAAATAAGCTGCACTTATCCCTATGTTATTCAAATGGAGAAAATGTAAAAAGAAAATATGCTAAAAATTAGAAAGGTGAATCAAATCGGTATAAAAACTTCAGTACACCACTTATCTCTTAATTCCGGTTAAAATGACACTTTCCTCTTGTTTCTATGTGCTGTAGTTGCTGACTTGTAAAAAACAGGCATACATACATACATACAAACCGTTCCAGGACATTTCGTTCAAAGGCATTTTGTTCAAAGATATTTCGTCCTAAGAAATTTCGTCCTAAGATATTTCGTTCAATGGATATTTCGTCCAATGGGTATTTCGTCCAAAGACTTTTCGTCCAGAGGAATAGGGAGGGGTAGGACGGGGAGGGGGTAAAAGTAAACTTTATCAGATATAGGCGATATGGGTATCTATGGACTCGGAATTAAACATAGATTTAATAAAATCTTAAATTAAAATGAAAAAACTCTGTCAGTGTAGGGGAGAGGACGAGGAGGGGATATATAAACAATTTAATGAATATTATAAAATTAAAATATTTTTATGGTTCTTTTTCATCGTTATCACTCCATTGATTTACATAATTTAAATATAAACATTTATTCGTTAATCAAATTGAATGTACCTTGTTAAAATGTTTCATTTATCGAAGAAATTTTTAAAGAATATATTTAAATTTAAAAAAGGACTTTACTAAAGTAGTTGCAAAATTTAAAGGAAAATTTGGATATAATGTACAGTCCTGATCAAGAAAACTGCAAGGCAAACGACCGCTCTACTGGAATTTCGGTGAACTACGAGTCCCGAACGAGCTGCCAAGCAAATTGGCAACAGTGATGGTAGAGGCGGGGGTGAATGCTCTTTTTTCTCTCCCTCCCACCCCTTAGAGAAGGATTTATGACTCTTACCCAGGTCTTAGGGTATTCGGTATATTTTCCCTCAACGAATGTGTTTTCCGTTTTAAATTACTATTTCATAAAATCTGTTTACTTCCGAATAGATATACACCCATATCGCCTATATTTGATGAATTTTACTTGTCCCCGTCCTCCCCCTACACTGCCAGTTTTTTTAAATTTACGATTTTATTAAATCTATGTTTTATTTCGAGTAGATGGACACCCATATCGCCTATATCTGATAAAGTTTACTTGTCCCCCCTTCCATTTCTTCCTCCTACCCCAATTCCTCTGGACGAAATGTCTTTAGATGAAATATCCATTGGACGAAATAGCCATTGGACGAATTGTCCCTGGGCGAAATGTCTGTGAACCATACAAACATATTTTTACAAAGTTAATATATAATGCTCACAAAGTACTTACAATTAGATTCCTTGATCATAAGGTAAAATTATTATACAGTGGGTTCTGCTTATTAGAATCAAGTTGGGAAACCACTATTTAATTCAATTAACCGGCCGATTCAATTATACGGAGGTTTAGTATTTTAGGTATGTTAAATAAGAAAATGCGAAAATATAATTCATGCTAATTTAAATTGCTTAAAACCGATTACTTTACCAAATTTACATATTATGTTGTTTTAAGAAAGTCTAACGTTTTTTGAATCAAATTCTCCTTAAGATGAAACAATCTTCCACCTTGTATGTACAAACGGCTGAACTCCTCCAGCTGTCTCCTCTTAACTCTAGGTTTCTTCTAAGAACAGAAGAAGGCGCCGGCTAAGAGTCTTCTTGGTCTTCTTCCTCTACATAGTCTACATCTTCATCAACACTCGATTTATTATTTAAAATGTCATGAACAATGTCATCTTCTGTCAATACCAGAGCAACAACGATCTCGTCATCGTTTGCATTCCATCTTCTCAACTCTTCATCAAATTCCTCCTCTTCACTACACGGCTACGGAAACACTCGATGAATACTGACTAGACCAGAGAGGATGAAGCAGAGTGCAAACAGTTGCAGGAGAGGAGGCGGGAGAAGAGTGCATTGGTTAATGCCTCAAGTGTGTAGATCATTTGGGACCGAACTCGGAAAACGACCACGATTGGTTTGCCCACATTCCATGATCAAATTGGGAAATCCCAGTTTTGCGATACCCGCTCTTGAAATTCCCGTGCCCCCCCCCCCCCCCCCCCCCCCCCACTCCTTTTCGAGCCTCAACTCTCCCCCTGGGTGTTCTACCTTTGTTCTTATGAAGCTGCGGAAGTGACCATCATGCGTGCTCGTGGCCAACTCTCATGGAACGTGAGCTTTGGAGCCCTGTTTTGATTCAATAAACCGAAATAACTTATTCCAATAAGAGGAGAATTTTGCAAGCATTTGATACAATATGGTTTTGGTTTTTCTGTTTTGATTCAATAAAGCGGCTGATTCAATAAACCAGTGATTCTATTAAGCGGAACTTACTTTATAAAGAAAACATAGGTGAGTGCCTTACTGCTTTGATTTTCCCCATAACATAAAAATCACCAAAGGTCTGAAATGAGTAAAGGAAAATAAAATTCGTTAACATGAATGACAACCCTCTCGGCTTCCCTTTTGCTAAAGAAGATCCAAGGGGGTGGGAGGGTGGAAGGCGATCGCTGCCCCATCGGATCCGCCGTTACTTCCGTCGTGTCCGCTGGAATATTGGCCATCCGCGACTCCAAACGCAAGTAACACAAATATACGTATATGGGGCAAAAAGCGATAAAATGGTTCGAGAAATAGACCTCGGCACCGTTCGAAGCCGTTCTTACCAAGTGATATATAGATCCATAATAAGGGTTGCGCGCAGCTGCCACCGTATAGAGTTGAAGGGCGCCGTGCGCAAGGAAGGCGCTGTACGTCATTCTGCTGAGCGTTATAATTGGAGGCCACACGAGGAACGGTTTCAGGATGTCTGAAGAAGGAAATGAGAAAATGACATTAAATTCGAGAGAGAAAGTGGGGCGAAAATGAAAATAAACAAGAGTTTCTCATCTAGGTCAAATATTTATAGATTGAAAAATAGTTTTAATTAATGACATTATTTCTTCAGAAACAATATTTATGATTGTTGAAAAGTCATAGTAATACTTTCACAGGAAACGTAGATACAAATAAGAATTCGGGATTCTAAATTTGCCAAAACGGTCGTACTTAAGCATACTTTTTGTTTCATGACAAATCCTTTTTGCGTCTTCGCTAAAATAGCATTAAATGGAATCGTTTCTATTTTCGTTTCAGAACGCCGCGTCGAAAAAAGATGACAATCGAGGGGCGTCGCCTCTCAGAGAACAAAACCTCCACGGCACGCGGGCCGCCGCCGTACAAATCCCAAAGTCATCTCCCCTGCTCATTTATTTTGCAGGAGGGCGATTACAACATGAAAATATTTAAAAAATGCGCCATTTCTAGGTTTCTACGAACAAGCAAAGGCAACAAACAACCCTTTGCTGATTTTCCCTTATCACTTAGGGCAGTGCATCACGTATTGTCTCTGTTTTCACATGGCTGTCTTTCCCAGATTATAATTTCTCATAGAGGTTTTTCTGCATTGCGTTGCAAATACCATAATATTTCAATTGAAGAGGCAACTACTGTTCAATTGAAATTGAACTTTTGATAAAGAAATCAAAATTTACAAGACTGGTAAAGGGTTAATGAAGCTCTCGATTGAAATTTTAGATATTATGCCATATCATAAAATTGCTATGAATGAGTATCATATTCGGCAATCTTAAAAAAATACTGCTTATATCCTATAAGCAATATTTCTTTATAATAGCCATGCCTATTTCGACCTGGCAACCATTGAAATCGAAAATGATTAATTAACAACTCCGACTGAAGCACGTACTTTTTTATGGGCGATTGCAATAATCGTATGAAATTACACATCCCATTTTGCTTATTGTTAGAGAAACTAAAAGCATTTAACAGATATAATATTGTAAAGGCGATGAGGATGGGAGGAAGGCAAGGAGGAGATGAGAGGGATGGAGAAAGGAGGGTGAAGGGGAGGGAGATAGGAGAGGGAAGGGAGGGAGATGATGCAAACGGGGGGTGAGTCGATCCGTCCTCTTATCTTCTCCTTCGTCTTTTCTCGCCGCGGAATGAAAATATTTCGAAAGGACTAAACCGAAATCTACGCCCGGGAGCAACGGCGGGGAAAATGCGCGTTCGCCGCCATTTTGAGATTGAGATGAAAAACAGCGAAAGAGCGCAAAGCGTGGGAGAGAAATTCATCCAGTCTAGGGAAAGATGGAGATACATGTTTAAAAATCCCGAGGCAGTTCCCAGCCGCTAAGAAATACGCAAAATTGAATAGAATTATTCAACATATTCCCACCCACCCACCCCCACACATACCCCCCCCTCTCCCTCCCCCCCTGCACCCGACACCGTCTGGATATTTGTGTTTCCCTGCCGCCGAGTGCGACTTACTTACCTCCGTTGCCCGTGGAGACTGCAATGATTATCCAGCTGGTGCCCACGCTCCAAGTTATGCGGTGGAATGCTCCGTAGAGAGCGGATAGGAGCGCGTCGTAAGGTCGGCCGGGGGCATAAAACATCCACGCGGAGAAGACTGTGCCTTCGATGCACGCGAAGGCTATCAGCCATCCCAGCCACACGGCCACCTGAGAAGGAATGATCTTAAATGTAGAGGAAATAAAACGCGACCTCGGAACGAAGACGAATTTCTCTTCGAAATTCCGTTTTCGTAACCGAAAAACGAATTTACGTGAAGCAGTAATATAGCCGGAAATTTTTTGAAGTATTTAAATGCAGGAGAAGCGCCTACCCGATTTAAAGGTGAGGCAAATTTTATTCTCCTAGGCGTTTCTTACCTTCGCGCAATCTCTTCCATAAAACGCGTGACTTCCCACAATGCTTTGCGTGAAAATGAATCGTGTTCTCTAACAATAAGCGAACATCCAACGTATAAACATATCCTAAAATCTCATTATTTTTTCTTTCAGATCTATAATTACACTTTAAAATCTCCAGTATTAACCTGATATATAAAAATTTTAAGTTGGAGAGGGAGCAAAATTCCGAACCCGGTTCTCCCACTTCCCGTGGTTCGATTCCCGGTCAAGTTCCGAATTTGTCTCCTCCAACTTTATATTTGTGTTTACTACTATGCGCTCA
The DNA here is from genome assembly GCA_036926305.1 of Uropetala carovei. Classification (NCBI taxonomy): domain Eukaryota; kingdom Metazoa; phylum Arthropoda; class Insecta; order Odonata; family Petaluridae; genus Uropetala; species Uropetala carovei. The sequence continues at coordinate 104,218 of JAXCHB010000175.1, forward strand.
CGCATAAAAGTTGCATTTCCATACTATATCAAATCAGTGGTGTTTATTATTTGATAAATACTAACGAAAGTATGTTCCTCATTTCGTCAGTGGGTTATAGTTAACTGTAGATGAGAATAAATGTGAATCACACTTAACCTTTAGAGGAAAAAATCTAGAAATAATGTCGCGTCAGGTTTGAATTGTTTCAGCAATAAAAATTAACGTCGACTTTTTCGCAGATACCTGCTAATGCAATTTTCCTCTAAATTCTGACCTCCGGCCATATTTATGACATCAAAGACCGATGAACGTTTTCGAAAAGATAAAAATTTTAATAAATCACTATTATGGGACGGATTCCTCTTAAAGCGAATTTACAACAATTGTAGAGCCACTGAAAATTCAAAATGATTAGATAGGAGAACAAGTTACTCAGATCATCGCTATCAGAAAATACAATTAACGAGCGCGTGAATTTTAGTTTCTATGACTACTAGTATATACTACTACTTATACTATAGCGGGTCCCTTTTAGGCACTGCTCTCTTCTTTCGATGTCCCTGGTGAAAGGCATTACACATAAACCTGCATTAGCTTTAACTGTAGCATCTGATTTTTTATTTATTCAATTACAATTTCTTTTATTTTTTCCTTTTTAATAACTTTTTTAATTTCCGAGAAACACTAAATATCGCTATTTACGGTTAATGGGGAATTCTCTCCATTATAATCCACGCCAAAGTCACAATATTAATTATTAATTTCATCTTTATTGCGACAGAAACATATTTTTCATATTGTCATCATCGTTATCAACTTTAGAGTCACAATAACGAACGAAAATATCATTCGTTCTGCTATTTCAATGATTTCCCAACTTGATTCCTTATCGATAAAACTACGACAAGCGACGAATGAAACCACGCCAAACTTCATCTATGCGCCACAATCCGCGATCTAAATTACCTGCCAGCCATTTATTTTTCAATTACATTTTGTCGCGCAGTTTTTGGTGCAAGGGAGGCGAATCATAGTGTGCTCCGATGGAACGTAGTAAGAAGACGTGCCTTTCTCGTGGCATGGGCTACTGGGACTATACCTCAGGGGTGCCGAATATTTAGACATCGAAATAGAAATTTAGAGAAAAATCAGCATTTCGAGTTTATCTGCAGATGTCAATACGAAGTAGACGCCTTTTTAGTGCATCAGTCTCTCGATTTCTATGGGGGTTATACACTCAGTTCCGCGCAGAAATTTTTGTAGCAACTTTCAATGTAAATTTCACTTATTCGCGCCCTCTGACCGCAATATGCACCACTCTTTCGTTAAAAGCCACGAAACGAATTTACATTTGCTCTTGACAGCGGAACAAATACGTAGTACATACACACTACAAGAACACTAACGCAGTGAGGCACTACAGGTGCGGAGAACTGTAAACGAGATTCACCCAGTGTGTTATCAGTGCCTCTCTGTTCGCACGCCTCGAATTTACTGTAGTTTCTACAATCATTTTGCATAACATACAATACCATGATTAAACCGTGGTCCAAAAATGAAATGGAAGTGACGTTAGCCTTGAGAAAAAATGTCAGAAGAGCGAAAGATGTTCCTTCCTTCTACTCGATCTTTCACGCAATCTTTTAATGCCTTTGCTCGTGGTTTCCATTTAAGCACCGTGCTCCAGAAACGTAACCCTTGCATATATGACAGGACTACAATATTCAGACTGGGAACCCAAGTAGTAAACTTTCTGAGACTTTGATGGATGTAGTGAGGAGCGTGTGGAGCCGTGTTAAAGTCGCACGTGTAGCCACGTGCGGTAATGACGCCGATCGGCGGCGTGGGAAGTGATTGAACGTGATTCTGATTATACCTGCGACTGATAAGTGACGGACGTAGTCGCTACACGCTGCAAAGAGCAACAGAATCTGTTTCCGGACCTTTGGTGGCTGATGGACTATTATCTACTCCATCTACTCGAGTAATACTCGTGGCACTGTTGTCAGAAAAGGGGTTTATAGTTAAAAATAAAGAAATAAATAGCTAATCTTAGCATTTTACAGTTAGCTTCACGTTGAGAACTTGCACTAAATAGCTAAGATAACAACCGTTGGTTCAAACGCAGTCTATAATGTCGTCTAAACCTGTTCAATTGGAATTACGTTTGCCCTCTTCAAGGGGTCGCGAGAACTAACATTTAAGGGGAGCATCATTATCGTTTCGGTTTCAAGGGACTGTACAGAACAGGCTTTCGCTACCCAGGGTTGCAATTAAGGGTTAACGGCGTGTTCCAGTGATGACCACTCCTACGAGCGGCTTATTTGTTTTGTACTGCTTGAACTGCCCTGATTCAGTTAATATACATAAAATAAATATACAATTTATTTTAGTATCCACTAATGCTCATGTTTATTAATAATAATAAGCGGTAGGCGTCGAATTAGAAGCTTAATGATGAAAATTGTCAAAGAAAACAAAGAAAGAAAGTAACAAATGCAGCCATTAGCATAAATACTATAGCTACGCAATTACTTTGTAAGAATATATTCAGAGCCTTCTAGTGGTAAATTTATTGATGAATCCAATCGTGAACGATGTGATGAATATAAAAGAGGGTAATTCTGATTACTGCCTGTGAAGATGAAATTTAAATACTGAAATATCCTCTCTTTCTGGACGAAAAATAAATACTCTATTCCGATAGCAGTGATGATGCGATGCGTACGTACGTACGTCCGAACGCACGGACAGACCGAAGCTTGCGTTGAAAACTAAACACGCTTAAAAAGTAATACTCCAGTAGCAATAGCTGATAACGCTGAAATGGAGGACAGTTATATCCCGATTTAGCACCCCTCTATACAGTGCGACCCCCGTATACCTCCCAAGAATCGTTGACAACAGTACATCCATCGTATGATTACATAAAGAAAAGCATTTACCTCCAACCCTGCTGACCGCATTAGTATAAGAAGTTTACTAAAATTGTTGTTTTTGCACATTTTATATCTACAAGAGGATTTGATTTTAGAGGAAATTGATTCAGTTAATTACGGAAATTATTTAGTACACCTGGAACTTATTGCAAAATTTGATCGTTATCTAAATGAAACCTTAAAAATATGGTACTCGAGTAAATGAAAAAGTATCATATTTATCAAATGACATTAGGTTTAAACATCGCAAGCTGTAGATATAAACACAGTGCTGTTGTTAACTTGTGTGATACATTAATGAAAGGTGTGGCTAGCGAGCGAAACAGGAACTTTTAAAGATTATGAAGAATAAAAGAAAAATGTCGCCCGTAGTTACATTAGCAAAGGAAAAAACAGAGGTAATATATATTGCGAGAAATTTAGAACATATCTATCTCCATCAAAGAGATGACTTGCTTATTGATAAATATTATTTTACTCAAGAGAACTTATTTACGGAATCTGAAAAGCGGAAGAATACCTATGCAAAACTAAATAGTCTGGGATTAGTGTAGATAAATTGCTACAAAAGAGGAATGAATTACACAGCTGTTTCGCATAATGATGCCTTCATTTTACGTACTAATTTTATAGAAAATGTAAAGCTATATCTATTCGGCAGTGGAACGTTTGAAACGTATAAAATAAAACTGTAGAATTTCCCACTGAAGATGCGTTCATTTTGTAACAAACTGCAGCTGATAAAGGTCGTTATTAAAATTTAAAACAAGAAGAACGCATTCAAGTCTATGTTAGAGCAATCTAAAGTTAATGATTTGGTTGTATTAGCTATTGCATCGGATTTGACAGCAAAAACATGTAGATTTACAGAAATAATAAGCGCTTTCGATAAGTTAACATATCACAAAGACAATGTTTTAACTTTATTTATATTACTCTTGGAAATGCTATTTTTATTAGACTAAAACGTTTCCATCCAAGAGTATTGTATATAAATGTTTACTTGCATTGCATTTCATTATTTTTAGGTTATATCATTTAAAAGTTTACTTATATTTGCTTTTTACTTTCTCATATACGAAGTAAATTGAGAAAGTATTGTAATCGCAAAAAAATTCGATCTCAATATTTTGATGGAAATAAAGGTTTTAGGTGTACCTGAGTCCGAAAAAGTGGTTTTCGCAATGTCGTCTGTCTGTGGCTCTGTCTGTTCGCGGCTCTAGAGCCTAAACGTTAGAGCGAAAATGAATTAAATCTCGTACTTAGGCATTTTATCATACAGAATAGAAGCTATGAAGAAATAGTTGACAGTGATAATAATTAAGGGAAGTTTATTCTACGCATTTTTAACACCAATTTCATTTTCTCGAAAACGGCTGAAACGATTTTGAACAAGTTTCGTACACCGACTTGAGTTTATGTCTTTAATAATACTACATATTTCATATTTCTCAAAAAATGAATATAAGGCTAGTTTATTCTTGGCAACTTTAACAACAATTTGATTTTCTCAAAAACTGTTAAAAAGATTTTGATAAAATTTCGTACAGTTACTTGAGTTTACGTCTGCAATAATACTACATATTTCATATTTCCCTAAGAATATAAGGCTAGTTTACTCTTGGGCAACTTTAATAACAATTGGATTTTCAAAAAAACGGCTAATACGATTTTGATCAAATTTCGTATAGTTATTTATGTTGATGATTATAACGATTCTACATAGTTAATATTTTTCAAAAGATAAAACGACGCATTAGTATACGAGAAAGTGTGTACCTATTTTCCCTAAGGTATTGGCTGCGAGTGTTTTTCTTTTGAATTTCAGAATAAATTATATAAACCTTAATTAATTAGTCTTCACAAACCGTTTATTTAGTACTTTTCGATCTTCCTATATTTAAAAAATAAAAAAGACTTTAAAAAGCCGTGGTTTAGCAAATAAATGGATCAAGTCCCGCCACAATTCATAAGCCACCCTCTTCTCTCGCCTCACGTTCATTTTTGCCATTAGTTATTGTTATTATAAGTCGCCCTCAAAAGTGCCGTCCTTTCGTATGCGCCCTCAGAGACCTCAAAAGAAGTCAGCTGTCGACCGTAATTGGAAGTTCTGCTCTGATGGCCAGGAAAGTTCAATGCGAATCTGATCTGACGCGAAGCAGATACTACTGTTATTTCTCGCGAGATGAGGTCTATTAAATATTTTGTTCTCTCGAAGGACTGAAGAAGTTCACACCACCACAAAAACTCCCTCGCCCTCGAGAGCCCTCTCTCGGGGTGATCTCGAGGTGGCTCGCCATTCCTTCACGCCACTTCGATCGCTCTCTCATCCACACGTTGAAAATTTCCGATCGATTTTTCTATTCCTAAATCGGATGAAGTGATGCTGTTCCCCAAAGCCATTCGCGCGTCCTAAGGGAAGAAACGTTTAGGCCACCGTTGGACTCTTGCCTCGCAACGATTTCATTTTTGAAAAGTAATCCTCCTCGGTCATTTTAACCGAAATAAGTTTATTTTAAATAGTATTCTTCTCCAACATTGCTCTTCTTCTCGCCTTAGTTTAGCAAAACACTGGCTACAAAACTTTTCGGTTCGACCGTCGACTTTAAGAGATAGAAGAAAATTCGAAATAAAAAGTATTTTTTCGGAAAGAGGCTAGCTGAGCTTAGAAGCGGATGGTGAAAGCGACGCGCGGAATTTCGATGCGGCCGACGCTGGAAATGGACGGATTTTTACGCATTCCAAGCATCCGACCTCGCTTTATACGTTAAATATGCGAACTTGGTCACTGAAGGATTCAGGACGCAACACTGGTGTTCCTTCCGCCTGTGGATGCTAAGCAACGTGCGGTTCTTCTTTTGCACCCTCTCTCTTTATCCCCCTCGCGTCTCCCCCACATGCGCCTCCCCCTGCGACTCCAAAGACCCCTCTCCTCGTTTAATGCGTCCTCGCCTCAATTAAAACACTACCCGCCATCAAATCCCAGGTCGGGGCCAGAAAATTAAAATTTAGCTGGCATTAATAAGGAACCTAATAAGTACAAAAAACTTTTTAAGGTCAACCCGCGGCTTTTCATCCTATCTCTCATTAAACAGCGAGGCAAATTATCGCGATGGCATTTTTCCACTGGGACTCAGGACAATTTGAGCGCACGAAAAAATAGTTCCATGACCGCAGAAGGTTTGAAAGAGATGAAAGAGTTTTCGAGATAGTCATTACGTGGAGTACGATAAGCGACGAACAAACCGAATATGATGCTCTCGGCTAGATGGGAAAAATGCACTAAAATGTTGCAGCATTTTCTTACTTATGGAATTTAGGGAAGGCTACCTAGTAACGTATGTTTAATGGAAAACGGAACGGTTTTATATAAAACTTAAATTTTAATGTCTTTAACAAAAAAGACTATGAGGAAGACTTTCTGCTTTGAGCTACGCGCAATCATATCTTGGAATAAACCGTTTCCTATCTAAATAAAGAAGCAAAAAATAATCGCTAAAACTGGCTGTTGACTATAACAATATTATTATAAAATGCGTCAATATTAATCAAAGCAAATTATACTGGCACCATCGCTATCAGTAACCTATATATTCCCTAAATATTCTTCAGCACATTACCTTTAAATCATTATGTAATGATCAAATTTCTGAAAGATTTTAACACTAAAACATTTCTAAATTAACAATCACTTTCGTATTTATCGAGACACATTACCTTGAAGAAACAATTGCAACCAATACGAGAAGTTCCGTTTTCAATGTACAAGGCTGAAAGATGAGAGTTTGGAGAATGACATAGGAACGGAGGAAGGAGATAGGAGGGGAAGGAGATAGGAGGGGAAGGAGATAGGAGGGGAAGGAGATAGGAGGAAGTCCAGACTAACGCACGCATCGCTCAAGGTTCTAAACGACGATTGCTTTAAAGGTAAACAGGTCACGTAAGCATCTCAACCCAAACAAACAAAACCAGTTTTTCCCTTTCACATGAATTATTATACATAATAAAAATTGAAACTTGCAAGGTTTACACAAAGAGCAATTAACCCGGAACGTTTTTCCGTTGAAGTTGTAATTTATAGTTAAACTGAAACAACGGTGTTCAGTGTTGTACTTCTTACTTGTTATCATGAATATGTGTGCATATATATGTGTATATATATGTGTGTGTGTGCGTGCGTGCGTGTGTGTCTTGTGCTGACGAAGGGATCATCCCGAAAGCTCTACCCTCTACAAATATGTCTCTCAACACCCCAGCGGCTCTACTTCCGGTAAGTGTTCACTGGGTTTCCTTCAACACCTAGTTGCCTTAATATCCTTACTTACCTTTCCTCTTCCGTAGTATTTATATATATATATATATATATATATATATATATATATATATATATATATATATATTTGCGTGTGGGCGATTAGAAAGAGAGGTAAACAAATGTTGCATCAGTTCAGCTGTAAAACAGCAATACCACTCTTAAAACTCAGTCGCAGTATATCGCTGCTATCGAGTGTCTTTGTTTAGAATCCGCTTTGGCCTTTCGTGACCTAATCACTTTTATTTTAGTTAAACAAAGTCTTTTAAAAAAGACAGTGAATCTTCCAACAGACACCGCCTATAAATGTTTCCCCGCGCGAATTGCACCAACGGCCATTTGCCTGTCCCGGTATTATTTTTTATGGCATTCATCTTCATTTTATACGTTTAAAATGTTGGGATTTGGTGCAGTTGGTTTTGCAGATGAGCCTGGAATGGCGAAAATGCGACTTCAATCCTAGCTCGAAATAGATAATAAAAAAATAGGAACCGGTATCGAGGCGTTTTAGTCGCCAATGCCGAGTAAATACATAAACAATTATATTTATATAATTACTTGATATTTGTATGCTAATTTTTCATTATGCTGTTTATTTAATATTTTTGTTTTCGCAACAGAAATTTTTCAAATAAAACATGCTTTTTTGTGCCACCGAACTTACTCTTGATTCGGCTGATCACAATCATAGAGTAAAAAAAGCCTTTATGATCACCGAGCGCAGAGAAACAAACCTAAAATTTCTATAAACCTTTTATGCGGGAAGTTGTGGCAACCACTAAAATCACCCGAGAGACTTATCTGTAAGGTGACGTAAATGAATCGCCGATAAAAGAAAACAAAAAAACGAGTCAGAGCGAAGTACATAAATTTCACGTATCATAGATGCATGCATTCCAGTTACCAGGGGCAATATCTTCTCGCCGCGACATTTCATCAGAAAAAAAGGATGAATACGAGACACCTGTGCACTCAACGAGACTTTCTCCATCCTCTTTTCCCCCAACACTCCTTCCCCTCCTCCTTCTTCAGCCTCCCCTACATTCTCAACCTTCCCCCTTTCTCAACCTCCTCCCCCCTTTTGCAGCATCCTCCTTTCTCAGTCTCCCCTCTTTCCCAGGCTCTCTCCTTTCTCAGCATCCCCCCTTTCTCAACCTCTCCTTTCTCAGCCTCTCCTTTCTCAGCATCCACCCCCTTTTGCAGCATCCCCCTCTTTCTCAGCCTCTCTCCTTTCTCAGCCTTTCTTCTTACTCAGCCTCCCCTACATTCTCAGCCTCCTCCCTTTCTCAGCATCAACCCTTTCTCAGCCTCTCCTTTCTCAGCATCCGCCCCCTTTTGCAGCATCCCCCTCTTTCTCAGCCTCTCTTCTTTCTCAGCCTTTCTCCTTTCTCAGCCTCTCTCCTTTCTCAGCCTTTCTCCTTTCTCATCCTCCCCTACATTCTCAGCCTCCTCCCTTTCTCAACCTCTCCTTTCTCAGCCTCTCCTTTCTCAGCATCCCCCCATTTTGCAGCATCCCCCTCTTTCTCAGTCTCTCTTCTTTCATTTCTCTGCCGACGCGCGCATTCTGGAGGAATGGCTTTAAAGATGTCGCATAACGACTCAGAGTCGCATCTACACGAGGTCTACTATTTCCCTATCGCACCCCTTTTCGGTACCTTTTCCACACACCTCATACTCCTTCATAACCACAAACGATGTCCTTCTCTAGCCCTTAGCCTGACTTCATTCCTCGCCAAATATTCTCCCTTTCATAAAGTACATACATACATGTACTCCTTTCCCCAAACTCCAGCTCTCTTTTCTTCTCCCTATCCTTGGTATTTTCTCTTTCCCAATGTCTTCTCCTTCTCTATTTCTCCATTTTTTGCTTCTTTCTTATCCCTGTGAGATACTTGAGCATGCTATAATCAGCTCAATGTGGCCCTCATTTAGATTCCGGTTCTCAGCTTAAAAAATCTAATCTCGATTAGAGAAACTTCGTTATAAGAAACGAGTAACATTTTTATTAAAGCCGAAATTCGATACGAAGATAATTATAGACGGAGTTTTTAAATGGATTTCCTGGACCTATATTGTCAGCGTTCTCATCAGATTTATCCTTCGGCTTTACATTTAATGTCCGCTTCTGAATGAGGTGTTTCTTGCCCATTATAAATAAACTTCCTCATCTAATCTATGAAACTTACTTTTTCTCTTAGAATTTTCTGACAAGTATTAAGATGGCATTTCTCAAGCAATGTCCAATTCAAAACATCTATTGCTGGTACAAGCTATTGCTTAATTTTAAGCAAACATACTATTTTAAACGAAGGCCATCTTCTTGCCTGCCATATACGATATACATTACATACATAAAGAGGTCGCAGAATAATATGACGTCTAAATGAGGGAAACAGAGCCCGCGAAACCATTTTATACGATATCGTTGAAAATTGCGATGTTTTTTTATTTTTTAACTAAAATTATGATCATAATACATTTCCCGATGACTTTTAAAAGCTATAAAATGTTTAGACTTTTATAATAACACTCTCTCCCGATATAAGCTCCGACAAATACTTCTAATGTGGCTCGCCGCAATACTCGCAACTTAGAATGCGGCCCATAAAATATGCATATCTCTGGCCTATATGTTTAACAACTTTCCTATGGAACATTTAATCCGATAAATTACCAAATATCGTCCCATGCTACGCAATGACATTTCACCGAAGTTCCTTTGAGATCCGTACGAGAAAGGATCAATCTCAGAGTTAGAAAGAGTGCAGCGAAAAACCTCTAGATTCGTCAAAAATTGTAACGATAGAAACAAAAGTGTTACAGGCTTGATACAGGACTTAGGATGGGAATCACTAGCTGAGCGCCGATCACGCTCTAGGTTAAAACTTCTTGAAAGATTGAGAACGCATATATTCTCCAGCGATGTCGAAGAAATAATAAGAGCGCCAACTTATATTGGTAGAATGGACCATCCTCGTAAAATAAGAGAGATAGCCTCTAGGACTGAGATGTATAAAGGCTCGTTTTTCCCTAGAACGATAGCTGAGCAGAACAGAAGTTACGAAAAGAAATCAGCCGACGTAGAGTGATACTATTCATTATTATGCGCTTTCCCTTGGTGCTATTGCACCCCCTGCCACACACCATTGCGGTGGCTTGCAGGGTGAACTGTAGATATAGATAGATATAGATAAAATACTGATTATCTCAGCCACTTTAAACATAACTAGCAGAGACCATAACGGAACAACCAAACCTAAAACCAATCGATACTATGCAAACCCTATCACCATTCGGTCCGGCTGATTATTCCTAGCTTTAAGACTCTCTTAAAAGCCCTCGCGCTTTTATTTCATAAAGCTAGAAATTTAAAAGACACGGGCCATCCGATTCGGTCTGAGTTAAAGTAAGTTTTCAAGGAGGATGAGGCAAGGGATGAATTCGGGGAAGACCTTCCTCCCTTTTCATCTCTCTCCCCTACCCCCCTCCTCCCGCACCCTCCGAGAGGGGAGGATGGAGTTTTGAATGCGGTGGCTCGGTTCGCCCCGCACAGACGTGATTAATGAAATGGAGATTGGTACCAACCTTTGGAATCTTCATCTGCTTCGTTTGTATCAGGTATTTGGCGTAGCCGGCGGCCATTCCGATGAAATAGGGACTCGCCCTGGTGTGTGTCGGGATGTACATGTTACGGAATGTCTTGTTGGCGATGGGGTCGCTCAGCGTCCTGGTTTTGTTATTCAATGATCGAAGAAAATTCTTAAACAGAGGCTATTAAAATAAAGGGACATTTTTTATGCAATATGAATATTTCAGGAATACGCAATTGTACGGCACTAGTGGAAATGAGGATACATTAAGATCTTCCCTTGGAGTCGACATACCGAAGTAATTAATTTAATATATTTTGACATTGCAGAGAGTTTAAGTTTGATTAATTTGCTTTGACTGAAAACAATATTTTAAGCATTTTTCCCACAAAAATTAATATATCGTATACATATAAGAACACCACGCGTAAGTAATTTAAAATTAAAACAAAAGGCGAAAACATTAGGTATTATAATTGTCAGAAATTATAATTCAAAAGTGTCATCTGTTTTGCGCCGAAATGACCGACCGTCTTCATTATAAAATTATTATGTAGAAAATGATCAAGAAAGTTTACATACCATTTGGACATTTTGTATGATTCCACTTACGAATAGAACAGTTTTCCTTTACGTAATTGACACGAAATCGGACTTTGTCATGACATTTAGTTGCACTTCATGTACCTGCTGATACAGATTATAGTAACTTTTGCTAATCAACTCTTTAGAATACTTAATCCAACTTATGGTATGCAATACATTAATATTTCAAATAAATTACAAATTTATCTCATCTTAGAGTATTTTTCAAGCTCACTACGAGGATATTATTTTTTTAATTTATAATATTACACACAGAAATACATTCATTCTCGAAGGTTTAACGAAAGATATTACGAAATAATGTTGTCTTAATATCAGAGCTGCAAACCGAACCGAACTGCAGCCATTTTGCTGAACCGCGAACTGAACCGAAACCAATGATTAATTTTTCAATGAACCGAAAACCGAACCGTAATTGTTTGCAAAAGTGGTTCGGTTTCGGTTCGATCTCAATCCACAAAGTACGGACCAACGAAAAGACCAGGAAGTTCCACTGGAAAAACCAGCGGGTTTGCTTCAAAGGAAAGAGTGCCTAACTCTTTCCTCTCTGATACTATTGTTATCCACATAAAAATCATGTTAGGATCAAAAATACCATTTTTTAACATAAATAAATGAAGATGATGGGATTGTAATATAATTAAAATTAAAATTTTTCCTTTCTTTAAATAAATTCTTTTTTCATTTAAAATAATCATGACTGCTGATTGATTTACCTACAGATTGATACTGAATGTGTAATGTTTATATTGGATAAATTATTTCTGGATAGTATTTAAAATAATTAATTTAGTTGAACCGAACCACTTGCCAAAACTCCCGTCTGAACCGAACCATGAACCGAACCACTTCCAAAAATTTAGAACCGAACCGCGAACCGAACCACTTCCAAATTTTGAAGTGATTTGCAGCTCTGCTTAATATACAAACTCTTAACTCTAAGCCTAAAATAATTTTTTTTTATCTACGAAAAATCTGCGCATATAACAGCATTAATATTGCTGTGATTAAAAAGCAGTGGCCATAACAAATCCTATATTATTTTTAAAAAACTATGTAAAATTTTAGGCATCATCGTACAATGTATTTCACATGTAAGGAAATCTAGTTCAGCTGCATCAGATATTATTAAATAAAAAACAATGTCTTCCCTTTCATGATTTATGTGTTATAGAGAAATCCTTTCCCCCAAAACCTACCAAGTTTTTTTCTCCCATTTTTTACAACACAATAAAAAAAGAAAGCTCTCAAGGGAAATACTTTTTGTCCCCTGTAGCATTCAGAGAGTGTGTGGCTTGATTTATGGCTTTGTGGCGCTTAAACCTTTTCACAGTCGAATATAAAAAAAATTAATTGGCCATATTTATAAATTTAAAGAATTTTTTTCCCACCGAGTTTCGTTTATTTCCGAAATACTAATTATGACTGCGAAATATTTTTCCTAAAAGGATATTTCAGGGCAATTGCTCGCTCTAAAATAACACGTTTTGTGCATTTCTTTGACCCTAAAGTCATTTTCTATTTGTACGTAATGCTATCGTTGTCAAAATATATTTTTTTAGCTTAAATTTTAGTCTCCAACTTCGAAGTCGCGAATAATTCTTGATGTTGCAAGCAAAATATGTGTGATATTTATGCATACTGTTTTTTTTATAATTATAATAGTGTAATGCCCTTTGAAATATCAACGGAAGAATTATAGATAGATAGATAGATTATTATTATTTTAATTTAAAATAATTAATATCACACTTTAACATATGAAATATTTCGTCATATATAGCATTTCTAGTGAGTATTCTGTTGTTGACGGGCTATCTTTAGTTAAACTTAAAATAGTTGCCTCTCTTTCCCTCCCTCTCCCCCCTCTCACACCATCTCTCCCCCTCCTTCTCGCTCCCCCCTCTACCTCTTCCCCCCCCCCCTCTCTCGTATTAAAAGCGTTCAAAGCACGTTTATACCCATAAGGATTGAATTAACAATATGATATAGAGGTCTAACAATGGAATTGGTACGCAAGGCAACATCCCCTTAATATGGCAAGATTTCCTCAAACTGTGTGAATTAAACGTTTACATTGAGAAATTTCAAATTGTAAGCGGAAAAAGAATAAGAAACTTTACAATGTTTTCTTCAAAACTGTCTATATCCGAAGATTGTAGGTCAATTCTTTCGAATTTTCATTTAAAAAAGAATGAAAGCCTGCACGTCGAAATGTCCCTTTTTACGTGTTACCTTATGGGAAATGGAAATTATCTTCTGGAGTCGAACCTGGATCTTTGATCTCGAGTTTGATACATTAAAACATTTTGTTGTTATATCATAATGCTATCCTGAAAATTTCATCAAATTCGGTTAAGTCGTTTGCGAGATATTTAGCTTCAAAGGACACTGACTTTTACACAGTATATATGTTTTATGATTTCGTAATAAGCATTATGTTAATAATGAGTTTCAAAAATATATTCGTCGGCTTATATGATTATTATAGTAATTTATAACTAATTACATTTTCTTTGGAAAAAATCGTAACTAAAGGAATACATTCAAGCACTTCCGAAAAAAGTCATGGCTGAGAGAGTGTAAATTTGTGAGGGCGTGAGTACAACTAAGTGGTGGGAGGGAAGGAGGCGGGGGGAGGAAGGAGGCGGGGGGAGGGAAGGAGGCGGGGGGAGGGAAGGAGGCGGTGGGAGGGAAGGAGGCGGTGGGAGGGAAGGAGGCGTGGGGAGGGAAGGAGGCGGGTGGAGGGAAGGAGGCGGGGGGAGGGAAGGAGGCGGTGGGAGGGAAGGAGGCGGTGGGAGGGAAGGAGGCGGTGGGAGGGAAGGAGGCGGTGGGAGAGAAGGAGGCGGTGGGAGGGAAGGAGGCGGTGGGAGGGAAGGAGGCGGTGGGAGGGAAGGAGGCGGTGGGAGGGAAGGAGGCGGTGGGGGGGAAGGAGGCGGTGGGGGGGAAGGAGGCGGGGGGAGGGAAGGAGGCGGGGGGAGGGAAGGAGGCGGGGGGAGGGAAGGAGGCGGGGGGAGGGAAGGAGGCGGGGGGAGGGAAGGAGGCGGTGGGAGGGAAGGAGGCGGTGGGGGGGAAGGAGGCGGTGGGGGGGAAGGAGGCGGGGGGAGGGAAGGAGGCGGGGGAGGGAAGGAGGCGGGGGAGGGAAGGAGGCGGGGGAGGGAAGGAGGCGGTGGGAGGGAAGGAGGCGGTGGGAGGGAAGGAGGCGGTGAGAGGGAAGGAGGCGGTGGGAGGGAAGGAGGCGGGGGGAGGGAAGGAGGCGGGGGGAGGGAAGGAGGCGGGGGGAGTGAAGGAGGCGGGGGGAGGGAAGGAGGCGGTGGGGGGGAAGGAGGCGGGGGGAGGGAAGGAGGCGGTGGGAGGGAAGGAGGCGGTGGGAGGGAAGGAGGCGGTGGGAGGGAAGGAGGCGGTGGGAGGGAAGGAGGCGGGGGGAGGGAAGGAGGCGGGGGGAGGGAAGGAGGCGGTGGGAGGGAAGGAGGCGGTGGGAGGGAAGGAGGCGGTGGGGGGGAAGGAGGCGGTGGGGGGGAAGGAGGCGGGGGGAGGGAAGGAGGTGGTGGGAGGGAAGGAGGCGGTGGGAGGGAAGGAGGCGGTGGGAGGGAAGGAGGCGGTGGGGGGGAAGGAGGCGGTGGGGGGGAAGGAGGCGGGGGGAGGGAAGGAGGCGGGGGGAGGGAAGGAGGCGGTGGGAGTGAAGGAGGCGGTGGGAGGGAAGGAGGCGGTGGGGGGGAAGGAGGCGGGGGGAGGGAAGGAGGCGGTGGGAGGGAAGGAGGCGGGGGGAGGGAAGGAGGCGGGGGAGGGAAGGAGGCGGGGGAGGGAAGGAGGCGGGGGGAGGGAAGGAGGCGGGGGGAGGGAAGGAGGCGGGGGGAGGGAAGGAGGCGGTGGGGGGGAAGGAGGCGGTGGGAGGGAAGGAGGCGGTGGGAGGGAAGGAGGCGGGGGGAGGGAAGGAGGCGGGGGAGGGAAGGAGGCGGTGGGAGGGAGAGAGGCGGTGGGAGGACGGCGAAGCGGAGTGCAGAAGCAAAATCTCAAACCAATCGTCGAACAAATTTTATAGAATAGGTGTTGAAAGGGCGTAAATAGTAATGAAGCTTCATCTTCCACTTGCTCCTCGCTCACACTATTCTTCAATAATTGAGACTAGATTGAACAAGAATAAAACCAGGCAACTACAACTAGATTGTTTTTTTTTACCGCAAATAAGCTGATTTCAAGGATATTACATTTTTAGAATGTATCCACTTCTGATTCGAATGAATGACGCAATAATACTAAAATACACATGAAATGACTTTGCCTTATTCAGGGATTCCAAAATATTTTACCTTCCCGCTTATTACATCAGCTATTATTTTGGATGATTCAAAGCGGATTTGAAAAAAGCATCAACATCATTTTATTTCTTAATTTGATTGCTAAACAGCATATTTACTAGTACTGATAACAGGATGCTTTTCGTCAACTTTTATTTTTAGAGGTCAGCTAGTAATTTTTCCAATAATAAATATTCTTTCTCGTAAATTACTGTTTTTCTTTGACGGACTATGCTTTGTACTAAGAATGAAATATAAAATGCTTATTTTAAAATTATTTACATAAAAATAATAGAGTAAGTAAAGAATAATTACTAGTTTTCTTAAGACAGAAGCTCTAATCCCAAAATTCAACTTAGTAATATTTCTGAGTACTCTAGCCGCATTTTATTTCTGAGAAAATTACACGAATGAGGATTTCTTAGGATGCTTGTACCTTAGTAAATTAAAAATTACACCATTGATAAACTCTTAAACTAATATTAAAGGATTAAATATGAAATATCCTCTCTTTTAAGGGCAGCAAATATTTTTGACACTTTTTGCCCTTAATAACAGGTTATTTAAAACAGCCTCGCGTGCAATGATATGAGGCCTTCAGAGAATGCGACCCACTCACTGTGTTTACATGAAGCGGCAAATATCATCTTGACTGCGGATGATGCGCCGAACATGTTCAACGAGAAACCAAACTGAAACAAAAACAAATATTGAGACAATGTTTCCGAAAATAAAAAACTTCCGTGCAATTGCTTTCTTGGTTTTCTTTTCGAGACTTGGCTTCATCCATCATTGCCATTACGTAATATCCGCGATTTTCTAGGCCGTTGTCTCGTTTTTCGCAGCGCCCGCTGTATTTTGATTAAATTTCACACGAGACTTCCAAAAAGCGATCTCTGGCGTCGGAGAAGAACACTAAAATAGCTTTCGACCGCGTCAGAAAAGGAAAACTTAAAACTCGTCAAATAGTGCCCTTTAAGTCGCTGCGGCGACGTGTTTTATCAAAACGCGCCAAGTCACCTATAAAAGAGCGCTTACCTGAAACGCCGTGCGTTTCACTTACTTCATGTAAAGGAGGAGTAGCGCATCCAGCTTGCCCACGTACGTGACAAGGAAGGAGGTCACTATAGAGAGGGCGGTGATGGTGAAAAGGAGCGTCTTCCCAAGGGCGGGCCTCTTCCAGAGCAGATAGACGATCGGAGGGGAGATGATGAAGAGGTGCATGTCGCACGTGATGTACCAAGACTGGAACATGCACTGGGATGAAGGAAATAAATGAATTAAACATCGCTCCCCGCGTGACTCTTCTTACTAAAACGTTTGATTTTATTCACAGAAAAAAGAGAAGGATTTTACAAAACTACAAAAAAGGGGTTTAAAACGCAGTCGGCTTCTCTGTTATCTACGGGACCGAGATCGATATCGTCCACATTAAATGACCAAGCAGCCATCCGACCGGATGTTGAGAAATTGAATGTATGGCACCGACAGCCATCGGCATCGCGATCGAAACTTTCAGGGACATCTGCAAATCTTTTTCTTAGCTCTCATTTCCTCTCGAACTCTGAATTGATATAATTGTAATGATATTGCATTTTGATGGCATCGCAAGTACATAAACTATAAAGAAAGACATGAGATCGTTCGCTAAACATTGTCATAATGTAGAACCTCCGAGAACGAGATAATTAATGCAGGATATTATTTTTAGATGCAAGATTAGCAACACGTGCATTAAATTTCACACAGTTTATATCATCGTATCATAAAATGTATGAGCATAAGAATTTTCCTCTCCGTCATAATCAATATATTTTGCCGGAATTATTTTTTCTTTAAATTAATTAGAAACTTTTCCATATAAAATTATTTTAATTCGGCATATATATAACCTATAGATTATCAATATCCACGAACGTGCGATGTAATTCTTACTTTCTTCATTCTCTTATAAACGATGTTCTCATAGCAAAAGAGTGCGATCCATAATAACGCAACTCACTGGAGGTGCAGAAGAGAACGACGCAAAAACCGCCTTAGGTTATTAAATAATGAATGACGTAATAGGACTCATTTTTTTGGTAATTCTGAAACAGTGAGAGGTTCCAAAACATGGATACCAAATTAAACATCGTCCGTTTTCAGTGATTTCCTGGAACGTACAAATCATCACCTCCACTGTTCCAAAGAATCTCTCCCTTCTTCCAGTTTCCTTCACGTCGCGAAGAAGAATTCACGATGGTATTTGGAAGAGCGTAGGCTTCCCAGTTAACGATCTCTCTCTCACCATATATCTCTCTTTTCGTATAATTGCTGCATCCTTCCTCGGACGAGCAGAATAGGGAACTCCCAGCTCCCCCCGCCGTCCTCCCCCCCTCCCACGCTCCTTTTTCCCCAACTCTCACCCCGAAGAGCACCACTAGGTATACAAAACAGCGGGAGGAGTCTAACGAAACCCGATTCTCGTTACAAAGATAGATTTTTCCCGCGGTCGCAGCAAACGTGCGCCGATTTCGCAATCCTCGCATTCCGATTGCATGTCACAGATCTTTAAGGAGCGCCGGATTATTATTATTTCTCCTCCTTGCAGATAAAAAAAATGAAACCTCGTGGCAAAAGTTTTCCGTAGCGTCGCATTCTGTTTGCCTCCGAAAGTTGTTAACCCCGCCGTCCCTTTTTCATTAAAACCTCGCTTCATATTTTTTAAATTATGTCGCGTAGCGAGTTTTTCTTGACGATGAATTCGTTCGATGGCACGGCAAAACCACTCCACGAGCCTCCGTGTGTGCGTGCGACAGACGGTGGAGTCGGAAAGGAAATATTTCTGCGCCGTAAGGTTCATTGGCACTTGTTTTTTTTGTATCCGTGTGAACGTGCGCGTACGTTTATATAAATACACACACACCATAGCGCCCACAAAATATGATTTAATAAAAACATCCTCGGAAAATATTTAAAAAATCGTACAATCTAATTATAGATTCTGGGCAATAAACTTTAACGGATATTCAACAACAACTTCGTTGATTTTAAACAGTTACCTTGCACGGCATGCGAAGTCGACAATGGAACTTTATGAATGGAAGAAAGGAAAAGAAATACCGAAAACGCGAATCGCATCCAACTTGGGAAACATTTCGACCCGCGTTTCGACGCCCCAGCGATCGAACCGCATCCGTTTACGTAATTCCTTTCGAAATAACGGAATCGCGGGGCGTCTCTCGACGCGGCAGTAAATAATTCCTCCGCGACAAATTCCGCGAATTTTTCTGCTATCGACGATCCGTTGGCGGGAAACCCGCCGTGGACAGAGTGTCGAGAGGACGAAGCTCACCAATTTCTCGGCGTTCACGTAGTTGTTGATGTAGAGAACGTTCGTCCACCAACTCTCCGCGCATCTCTCGGCCTCTCTGCCGACCTTGTGCTGCCATAAGGGACCGGAGCCCAGCTTCACCAGGAGGGTGGTGTAGAAGGCCAGCACTATCATGTAAACGGGTGTCAGCCTGTCGAGTCAAGAATCCAAGGGTATAGAATGACGGATAAACTTGAAGAAAAACAAAGCACCTCGCCACGTTCGTCCCAAATGAGTCGTTCGGGAATTTAATGTAATAAACTTGTAAACCAGTAAAGCGACGTTTAGTTCTACTCGCTCGCTTCGACCTCCAATAATACCAGCAAGTCTTCCGGATCTCCGACAAATCCCATCCGCGTCTACGAACGGACAGTAATGTTTTGTTTAAAAAATGTCACCAATCTCGACGAAGATATTTTACATTTAATCATTATCCATATTATATTCACATATTTTTAATGTCATATAGACGGAACCTAATCGATGAAAGAAATTGATTATTATATTGAATTATAACACCAATTATTATATCGAAGAATGAATTCCACCTCTAGAGATAAAAGCAGCATTTTTTCTTAGAGTTACAATAAAACAAATGCTTAAACATACCGGCAGTAGCCATTTTTCTACGACTGACGTCCACTTGGACTTCTTAATCAATACGATAAAATATAGTACATAGCATAAACTTCCTCAACAACATCCACAAACTTCCTCACTAACGCATACTCTTTCCTGACTGCAAGGATCTCCTACTGCTACAGAAACAGCAAAACTGCCAACATTTCTTCGATACACCATATACTCGTATGTGAAAATCAAATCTGATAAATATAGAAAAGCCGTGACTTCGTAACATTTACGTACTTTCTTGGCCCGTAAAGTCAACCGATCAATCTCCAATAGAACTCGCCCAGGACACTTAAAACCATGGCGCAGCCAGGTTAAATCCACCTTCGGACACAAGTACAGCAATCATGGGAAAACGTTTCGCAGGACAACATTCGCTGCCTTTTTGACTCTATTACTCTGTATTATGCCCCATGGCGCCCTTACGCAATTTTTACATAGTTCAAAGTTATAATTTAATTATAGCACGCAACAACCCACATATCATTTGACATAAGCTGAACCCGTGTGGCTAGTGTCAAAATTATCCGGATATTTTCGACATTATCCTAATTTCGGCCTTTCGCTGTAGCGAATTAGCATTATCAATTCATGTAGTACTAGGATTTCCATAATCATATATGTACGTATATGTGTGTATATATGTGTGTGTGTGCGTGCGTGTGTGTGTGTGTACACTATGGAAGAGGAAAGGTAAGGATATTTAGGGCAACTAGGTGTTGAAGGTTAAAGATTAACCTGGGTAGTAATAGTTATATTCTTGAAACCCAAAGGATTTGGCGGTATTTTAGTCTTTTCAGAGGAATCTGTCCTGTAATCGACAGTCCACGAGTAGATGTACTTAATTTTGTATAATCAGTTTGTATACCTCCGTCATAAGAGTATCTTTTTAGAGATAATTTTCTTAATATAATTAATATAGTATGTCAGGTCAAGGTGCAACTTATAATTAAGTAGAGATGGATTACAATAAATTTATTTATATGAATTAAATTATTTAAAATTTTATGAAGGTGGATTTGATAGTAAAATTAATATTTATTAATTTGATTTTGGCTCTAAAATATGCACACATCGCCCGTCGCTCTCATTATTAAAATGAGATAAGTCGTAACATAGTAGATGTACCGGAAGATGTATCTAGAAAGTAAACAAATTAGAGCTTGATAGAAAGCTTTTCATTTACACTGATAGATTTACTGTGCAATTCAGTTTAATTTGATTAAATTTGATTCTTACTATTATTTTTTAATTGGATTTTGGAGAAATATCTTTAATTTAAGTATATTAAGGAAATAATTTTTTTAGTTATAGTTAAATAGTACCGTGAGGGAATTATGATGAAAAATTTTGAAAATTTATTTTTATAAAAGTATATTTTGTTTGTTGTACCTTTTGTATCAGGGTTAATTAAATATTATTAATTTATTTTTTAATTTCTCGATTTTGAAAGAGCTAATATTATAATTTATTTGATGTTACATAATCATTAAAAATATAAGTTAGAGGAGAAATTCTATTCGTTTTTAAAGGTATCTAGTTTTTTAAGAAATAAATTTAATTTAATTTAGCGGAATGAGAGCCGCTGGGGCAGAGGCGTACCTTGGCGATACGGCGCCTATGGCAAAATTTTAGGAAACGCCTCTGTTATGTACTGTATAATTTTTTCTTCGTTTTAATATAAAATAATAGCGTTTCTATTATAAACAAATCAGCGTTTTAGTATTAAAATAACACTTATTTATGGGAAAATTAGCTTTTCACATTTTTTTCGGGAACGTTTGGCGCCTTTTGCAGAACGGAATTTCGAGATTGGAAGCTAACTCCCTGGGCATTTCCCAGGATGAAAGCATATTGTACGCAAAGTTGGACTGCATTGGCTCCCACGGTGTCCGAGAAGGTGCTGTTCACTCATTCCTAATGGAAAATATTGAAGTTGCCGGAATCGAACTCGGGAGTTTGGAATCGTATGCAAACACAACCCTCAACCATCCTCTAGATGAAAGTGGTATCCGTGCATAATTTGGCCGCGTTGACTTTCGCGGTGTCGGAATGCATAGAGGTCAGACATACACTCTTCCTTATGTATATTATAGTAGTAGACTCTGCTTACATTCTGCAAGTATTCTCAATAATGGAGCAAAAACAACCTCAAAATATTGGACTTTTAACAATTTATTTCCCATTTGTTGTGACCAAAAGCCTATAATCGTGCCAATATTCAAGCTTCTAGCTCATCTGGAAGTAATACCTCATAATTTTATATCCTCCTATATTCTATGTAAGAAGCAGCTATATACCTATAACAGATATGTACATATATACTATAATAGGTTATTAATCTTATTGTTATATAACTCTATATTGCAATAATCAGGTGACCTAAATACCATTCCAAGCGCCACATCATTTATATATCAAACGTGTAAAACCCTTAACAAAAGCATTTTTCTGCTTTTTAATTATTATTATTATAACCAGCGTCGAGTGTATTTCGATCTCTGAAAGGCACGTCTACTCCAAATTAATCTTCTATTCTTGCTTACCTGAGGTAACGATGGACGTAAAGCATAAAAATGTTAACTCTTCGTTTTTCTTCATACTCTCGAAGCAATAGGTAGCACACCAGAAATCCGCTTATGCCGAAGAAAGTATCCACTACGATCGGACCGTTTAAAAGTATCATTGAAGTCACCTTCGTATAAAACTGTCGGAAAATAGGAAGAAACAGATTTAATATAAATATTCGATTGATTGGTGGCGATAAATTTTATTTCTGAATGAAAATCGTTTGTAAATAAATGAAAATGCTCCTGTAATTATTTCTTATTGATATAACGTATGACTATTTTAAAGGGCAATAAAAAGCGGGGAAATTGTTAAATTTGAATTTATAAGCATTATTTCTTTGGGGTGTCTTTTATTATTAATGAAAATCGATAGCTTCGTGTACTGAACAACTCAACAGAAAAGGATCGCTTTCATTTACGACCGAGAGGATAATTTCAGTTCTCGGATTTCTTAGTGAGTTATTCTCGTCTGCTGCAGTTGTTCTGGGAAGGCGCGTTTCGGACGCTAATCGTTTCGAACACACTAACCCCTTCCACGAAGTCCGTGTTTGTTAGCGGCGATCCGAGATTGAACATAAGTCGATGTCCCATTATGATGAGGCATAGAGAGATGAGCTTAAGACCGTGAATACAATCCAAGCCGTCTGTTGACTCCTTGTACGTCAGGAGCTTCTCAATGTTTGCCCTCGCGGAGAAACACATGGCCACTTTGCGCCATAAAGCTGGAAAACGAAGAGAAGGAACATTTAAAGGGACACGACGCAGGAATAACATATTAATTTGGTACGTCAACAATTATTCCCTAAATTGATGCTTACTTAAATAGGAAATTATATGTAATGCTACTGATAAAAGAATAAAGTATACAATATAACTCAAATAGTTAGGCTATTACCATTTATTCAAATTTAATTTAAAAGACTAATTTAGAAAAGTACAAAAATAGTTCATCGTATTCATATTCAGATTTTAAAATATTCCTAATCGAATTATTATATTATAGCCATTGATGTGCATGGCTTGGCCGACACATCATGTTTTAATTCAATGTGTACAGTGCATTCGCTTTTTAAAAATATTTCAAATTCCGCGTCATAAAAACCATTAAACAGTACAGTTGCAAAAAAATTAAAGGAAGATTTTGTTCGCATAACCATTCTCCGCATCGAGGGAAGTCTGATTCCAGGCGAATGACTCTGTCGTTCTTTCGAACTGTTAAATTTCAATCAAAAGTCATAAAAAATTCCTTTTTCGACGGCCGATGAGCGAAAATGGACTCACACTCTGTCTCGAAAACTCTCGGCACACCGGTTAAGTACGGCAGGACGTCGTACAGCGTGCACAAAGACACCACCGTCAGGAAAAATCCAAACACCAAACTGAACAAAGAGAGGGGAAAAAAAGTTTTAATAAACGTGTTCAGTGTTCCGATGTGCGTTTTGTTTTACAGAAATTTCTCCAAAATAAGCTTTTAGAAGTGCGATTCTCCAAAAACAAAAACAACAATTTTGTGTTAAATGAATTCCCGGAAAATCCATTTTTGCATAGAACTATTTTTTCAAAAATCTCTAAAAACCACCTCAGATTCTCCATTGCAGGGAGGAAGCAGCTTATTCATAGCTGCGTCGCACGATTAGTCATTCGAGTTCACGTCGAAGTTATCACTGCGATTTCCTAAAATCTATGGCAAATACAGTTAAAGAGTTATAACTTCACTGGTTATAAATGTTAACTAACAAGTATGTAATTATCATCATTAAATTCTTTCTTTCAGATCTGCTCCACGGGCCGCATAAATTGCCTCATGCGGCCCGTGTGCCTCAGCCCATCCCTTCTACGGTACGGTAGGAATCTCTTGTGCCGTGTGACCGATACGATAGCCGTGGAAGCCTACTATGGGCCCAGAAATAACTCTCTACAAAATAAGTATTTTATATAAATTAATTAAGTTATTAATGATATCATATGAATTTGTACGTATGATGTCATCAAAACTTGTTTTCGTCTTGCTTTAATCCATGCTGTGTCAGTTTAGGAAAAATAAAATCATAATTAACTTAAAGAAAAATATAAATTATTAGCTCTATGGTTAAACAACGATGATTAATGGAGATCCCTCCCAATAACCATAAAAATTATTTAACAAGTTAGGAAAGTGTACAACGTATCACAAATGGGCGCGTTTCGTGCAATGGAGTGTTAGAAAGCAATTATATACCTGTACGTAAGGGAAATAGCGTTTTAAAGTTCTTTTCTTCATCTTAAATAATCCATTTTCTTCCTATTTAATAACATTACATGCACACGTAAGGAAATTAAACGTTTGTTTGGGAGATTGTTTATGTTAGCAACAATGAAGTAACCATGCAAGAAATTTTCTAATGTAAGTTCAACTCGATTTAAGACTTTCTTCTTTAATTTTCTCGATAACGGCTAATCCTACGATAAATGTATAGGAAAGGAAATACTCTAATTTACCAGTTCTACAACTTTATTTGAAAAATATTTTGATATGAGCAATACTTTAAGATAAATGACGGAAAGTTCATTTTTTATCACCAGTAAAGTGGTACCCCTGATTGTCGTACGTGATTCATTTTTGCGATTTTCTTATTATATTTCATTGGAAGTCCTTAATATCAAATTTCATGAAAATCCGTTAGGTAGAAGCCGAGAATGAACCTGCGGACGGACCGACCGACGATAATAGGCGCTCACGCTGTAAGCGAAACGCGCTTAAAAAGGAAAGTACTCACAAACTGGTTTAGAGGAAGTCCTCTAAACCGATGTGCATGTGAGTACTTTCCTTTTTAGGTGCGTTTCGCTTACAGGGTGGGCGCTTATTATCGTCGGTCGGTCCGTCTGTCTGTCCGTCCGTCCGTCCGCATGTTCGTTCTCGGCTTCTACAGAACGGATTTTCATGAAATTTGATATTAAGGACTTTCAATCAAATATGATAAGAAAATGGCAAAAATGAATCACGTACGCCAATCAGGGGTACCACTTTACTGGTGACAAAAAATTAAATTTTCGTCATATCTCGTGAAGTGTTGCTCATATCAAAATATGTTTCAAATAAAGGTTGTAGAACAGATAAAGTAGAGTATTTATTTTCCTATACATTTATCTTAGGATTAGCCGTTATAGAGAAAATCAAACAAGAATTTCTTATATGGAGTTGAACTTCGAAAATTTCTTGCATGGTTACTTCATTGTTGCTAACTTAAATAATCTCCCAAACAAACGTTTAATTTCCTTACGTGTGCATAGGAAGAAAATGGATTATTTATGATGAAGAAAAGAACTTTAAAACGCTATTTTCCTTACGTACAGGTATATAATTGCTTTCTAATACTCCATTGCAGGAAACGCGCCCATTTGTGATACGTTGTACACTTTCCTAACTTGTTAAGTAATGTTCATGGTTATTAGGAGGGATCTCCATTCATCGCCCTTATAAATAACTGTTTGGTAGAAAAGTCTGTAACGCAGGATATTGTTTGCATAAATCACAATTTCGAACAATTAATTGCTAGTAGAAACTCTGAATCAGCTGTTTAATTATCTTTATGATAGTCTCCGGTAGCCATACTTAAATTATAGATATTGGCTTCATAATATTTCCACTACATACAGGGGTTCCCAAACTTTTTGAAGCCACGGAACCCTTATACTCAAATATTTTTTCTCGCGGAACCGTAAGAGTTGGTAAGATAAATCGCAACTTTATAATCACTTTAATTGTTATTTACATAGTTTATGTATCTTACATTTCTACAGTAAGTTCATAATAAGAGTTAAATGGTGGAAGTTAATACATTAATATTTGGTAGACACAAAGGAGAAGGTCGAAATAAAAAAGAATTAATTGGTAATTCCACAAAACTTTTTTTATTTATTTATTTTTAAAAATTAATTTTTGTGGAATTACCAAGTAAATCTTTTTTATTTCGACAATACGAAGAAATTCCATCAAGTTACGCCTGAGACTGTTAACTATATAAAGGAGAAGGTGCCAGAAAGTTGAACCGATTGGGGTGTCAAAATGTCTTCAGCACGCGGCTCTGGTCCCACCTAGACGGCTTTCAAGTCCCATTAGTAGGGTGCGTCCCACCCACGGATTGAGAAAAACTGCACTAGAGCACTTGATAAATTTCATATCCTAAGAGATTTATGTAAGTCACTTGATCCTCTTTTGAGCCCGAAATTAGCGAATTCCATTTGATAAAGTAATAAAAATTATAGAATTCTGTAAATGGCATCGGGTATGACCTACTGTGAACTACATGGCAAATCAAGCAAAACTGCTGGTTATGTGAGCCAGCCATAGTTGGGAGGATAGTCCAGTTTTCAGCAAACAACTATGGGTCAGTAAAAATATTAGTTTTCGATCCAAGAAAAAAAAAGTGACCATTCATCCGTTCGCTCACCAAAGGATCAATCCGCCGACGGAGAATTCGAAAGGCTGGAAGAATTGGCACATACTCTCCTCCACGGTGGCTACGGCGTGGAACTCGTGTATGGAATTGTAGTGCTGCAAGACGTCGTTCAGATGCCTCTCCCAGTCGGACGCCGAACAGCCGGACGGGATGCAGAAAGCCCAGTGGACCTCGTTTCGGGAGGCCCTGGAAGGGTCTATCGCGGCCAACTGCATGAATCCAAGAACACAAGTACTGAGTAGGTAATATATGTAGTTTACCCTACACGATCACAACTGGTGAATAAGCAGCTGAATTTTCAAATGCATCACTCGGTCGTTTCGTAGTATTCTGCAATATATCTGTAGGTACATAGATTATTTGGAAAAAAAAAGCCACCAGTTGATCTCGTTGATGCAACTCTGAATGTTATCCTCGTGCGCTTACACTTGAACACGTTAATAATCACTGAGGTGACCGCCTGACTGCTAGCCTGAAAGGACAAAACGGTCAACGATGACCACCAAAGGCATGATAATAAACGCCATTAGCCACACTGAACCGTTCATTTCGAAGTTAATGGCGTTGATATCGTCGTTTGGAACGTTTTTATCACACAACTGCTGCACTATGTATCTATATTGCCTTTCAGACTGAACGACGGTTTTTATCAATCTACCAACTTTTACAATATTTAGGTACCTGAATAATTGCAAATTCCTCGATATTTTTACAAGATTTAATGTAGTACACTTTATTTTATCTAATTCCTGATATACTAAAACTATTTACTGCAAATTACAATCACTATTTTCCGCCAAAGAAAACAAAACAAAATAATAGAAACGTTTATATATTTTACACCGTTGCAATTCGAGTTTGTTGGCTAAATTGCTTTTAGCGCGCCATTCTGCTCTTATAAATTATCATAAAAGGGAGAGAAAAGGAAGCAAGAAGAGGAAAACTTGCTCATTACGCTTTAATTTCGACCAGCACAGTACCCTAATAGCAACACAAATCTGACAACCCAAACGAACAAACGATACATACGCAACAATCGAAAAAGGGCAGCCGTAAAAAGACCAATCAGCAGCAGTTTATGCGTGGCGCCGCTCTGCGGCAAAAACGCGAATATCGCCGCTGCTTTCTCGAATCCCCGAAACAAACGTCAGATAAATCAGCCACTACCACGAACCCGGCCCCCATAAGCACAGGGCCCTCTCTCCCTCCCTCACCGCCGCAAATACCTCGCTTCCTCCACCGCAATCGAACAGCCCCGCCCCGCCGTTCTTATTGAAATGTAATATAGATGCAAAGCAATACAGTTCCATTCCGAACATAATTTTTATCCCTCGTGTTCCATTCGCTTCGACATATTCCAT
Source organism: Uropetala carovei (assembly GCA_036926305.1). Classification (NCBI taxonomy): domain Eukaryota; kingdom Metazoa; phylum Arthropoda; class Insecta; order Odonata; family Petaluridae; genus Uropetala; species Uropetala carovei. The sequence goes on from JAXCHB010000175.1 coordinate 132,297, forward strand.
TTTACGCCACGATAACGTCTCAATAAATAGGCAACGATTCGCGCAGCGCGGAAAGCGGATTGTTCCGAATAGCAATGAGATTTTTATAAAAATGCGACTAGAAAATTGGCGATCGCCGCTTGAATTGTCGATCAATTAAGGGCCCTTCGGAAGTGGGAAGAGTTTTGGGGAAAAAGGGAGTGGAGGATGGGGAAAAAGGGAGTGGAGGATGGGGAGGGAGCGGAAGAGGGGGAGGGGAGAATGGAATGCAGAGGAGGGAGTGGAAGGGGGGAGGTAGGGAATGGAGGGGAGGGGAAGGGAATTCTTCTTTCGCGTGGCAACAGAAAATGTAGCGGTCTGTTTTCGAATCGACGTTAATTTAATTTACACGCGATTTTTTTCATTTTTGTTATTATTTAATCAAGATAAATTTCATCTCGAGACCAGAAAAATATTTTGAGTGGTCTTTACTTTCACAAAAAAGAAATATTCTGGACGTTTTTGGCTTAGTCGATTTCACATTCTAATTTAGAATTTTCCCACGATGCGACGATTTTTTGTGACCTCCTTTACACGTGGAACACGATTTTAAATTATAGAGGATTCGAACGAACTAAAGTTGATTATAAATGCACCGAGATCTAAATTGGTTCGCTTTCGACGATCAGAATAAAGCACTCGAATTAATAACATTTGACTTTTCACTCGCAAATTACCAGTATTTTAATCAAACTATAGCAATGGATTTCCACGGTGCAAACGTTTATTATTTCTATTTCGAAAGATAATTTTATCATCAAATATTAGGGGATATAAATTAAGGTCATATCAAAATAAAAAATTTTAACTATAAAAATTTCTCTAAAACTTTTTATTAAGTGTATTTTATTTCATAGCTACCTATAAAAAAGTAATTAAAATGACAATAAAATGCCTCTAATTCCGTCATTTCATTTGTAAGTTGTTGTTCTTCCACGATATACATATATGATACGCTTTCCCTCAGTTACCTCCAGTGTCTATTGAAACTTTTTTTCAAATTCAGGTATATATACCCCGATTTACCTCGGGAATAATTTCCTGGAAAGTCCGACGTAAATCGAATCGTCATAAATCGAAGCAGTATTTCTCTCAACAATCAATGATTAATGACACCGAAATAGAAAGTGTTTGGTGTGGAGTTAGAGGAAGCGATTACACTAGTAGTTATTGATGGGAAATCTTCATACCCGGTAAAAGTCGCATCAGGTGTTCCACAGGGAAGTGTCATAGGTCCACTACTATTCCTGATATATATAAACGATATCTGCTCGGTAGTTCGCTGCAAAATAAGACTTTTCGCAGATGACACAGTTTTATATAAGGAGATAACGAGTCAGGATGACCAAAAATCGCTCCAGGAAGATTTAAACGCCCTTTCAGCATGGTGTCAAGATTGGAAAATCGAAGTTAATCACAGCAAATGTTCGCTATTGAGTTTCTGGACGAGTAAGAACAATGAATTAGACTCGGAGTACAGAATTGATAGATTGAATATCCAATCTGCAGAGTACGTTAAATATTTAGGAGTCACCATTTGTCGTGATCTATCATGGAATATGCATATTCGAAGGATCGTAGGCGCAGCTAATAAGAAATTGGGCTTCGTAGGCAGAATAGTAAGAAGTAGCACAGAACAGGTACGAGAAACGTGTTATTTATCATTGGTCAGATCTCAGGTCGAATACGCTTCCAGCATATGGGATCCGTACGAAAAGGGACAAATACTTGAGTTAGAAAGAATCCAACGCAGAGCAGCCAGATTCGTAAAGCAAAAATATGAGCAAAAACTAAGCGTCACATCACTCTTGAAGGAGTTGAATTGGATATCGCTAGAGGATCGCAGAATTAGCGCTAGGTTAAGGCTTCTGGAGAAATTTAGGTCGGAAGTTCTCTTAGAGGAGGTCTCAGGAATATTAGAGGCACCTACGTACATGGGCAGGCACGAGCACGAGAATAAAATACGAGAGATCGACTGTAGGACCGAGCGATATCAGAGCTCGTTTTTCCCAAGGACCATACGGGATCATAACAGGAGAGTGATTCCCACGAGGGACGTTATTAGGTAGGTTTCGGTGTGCTGCACCCCCTGCCACCCACCAGTCTGGTGATTTGCAGGGTATCATGTAGATGTAGATGTAGATGATAGCAAATATATGCGCATTTTATAGGCCTCCCAATGCAAGTTTAGAAATGATTCATAATCTCGAGAAACAAGTAGCAACGCTAACATCGAAAAATAAAGAGAGGGCCATTATAATAGGAGGAGACTTCAACTTACCTTCAATAGACTGGAATCATAATTGCTTTGATCCTGGTGGTAGAGAGCGTGAATCATGCGAAGCACTTATAGAAACCTTCGTTAAACACTCGTTGTGTCAGCTAGTAAGATGTCCCACGAGATCGAACAATATATTAGATTTACTCGTAACGAAATACCCCGAGCGTATGAACAAGCTTTCCATAGAGGAAGGAATAAGCGATCATAATGCTGTGTACGTAGAATTTAAGCTAAAAGTGGAGAAACAGGTTAAGGATAGAAGACGCGTATATATGTACGCCAAAGCCGATTTCTCGAAATTTAGGTCTTTTTTACAGACACAATTTCCTAATTTCTGCGAGGCACCTATCGACGCTAGTACAGAGGAATTATGGTGCGTGTTCAGGCATATGATGCGAGAGGGTACAAATAAATACATTCCACATAAACTTCAACGTGATGGTGCGGAACCAAGATGGTACAACCAGAAAGTTAGATGCGCTCTTAGACGGCAAAGAAAACTCCACGCCCGCTTAAATAGCAATTCTTCAAAAGTCACAGAGGAACAGAGGTCAATGATACGGCATCAATACAGAGAGGCACTGTCAAGAGCTAGAGTAACAATGCGAGAAGGCTTTAATGATTACAAAAAGAAAGTTTTGCATAATAATTTGAAAGAAAATCCGAAAGCATTTTGTTCGTACGTTAGGGAGGTTCATGGTAGAGGCCCCACCATAGCGTCATTGAGAACGGAGGCAGGTGATGTAGTACACGATAGCGCGGAGAAAGCGAACTTGTTAAATGAACACTTTCAGAAAGCGTTTACTTCGGTGAGCAACGAATTTGAGGAACCAGCTTTGAATGATGACGGAAATTCGATGGAAGATTTGATATTCTCTGAAACAGGTATCGCGCACCAGCTAGAGTCGATTAAGCAAAATAAGTCTCCCGGGCCACAGGGCATACCCGCGCATGTGTTGAAAGAGCTAGCCTAGATAATCGCACCTTACTTGAAAATAATATTCGAAAAATCCGTTGCACATGGTACCGTTCCAAAAGACTGGAAGCTAGCATACGTAACGCCCATCCACAAAGGCGGTGATAAAGAGAACCCCGAAAACTATAGACCGATTTCCTTGACGTCATTATCGTGTAAGATTCTAGAACATATAATCGTTAGCTCTGTTCTGCGTTAATTAGATGGTCGTTCTTCGCTAAGCAAAAACCACCACGGGTTTCGGAAAGGTAGGTCATGCGAAACGCAGCTCGCCCTGTTCGTAAACGATTTGTTGCAATGCGGAGAGAAAAAGACTCAGGTTGATGCCATTTTCATTGATTTTAAAAAAGCGTTTGACAAAGTACCCAATAATAAATTAATAGGAAAACGAGGAAAGTACGGCATAAACCCTAATATCCTGAGCTGGGTAAAAGACTTCCTCTCCAACAGAAAACAGATAGTAGTTATTGATGGGAAATCTTCATACCCGGTAAAAGTCCATCAGGTGTTCATAGGCCCACTACTATTCCTGATATATATAAACGATATCTGCTCTGTAGTTCGCTGCAAAATAAGACTTTTCGCAGATGACACCGTTTTATATAAGGAGATAATGAGTCAGGATGACCAAAAATCGCTCCAGGAAGATTTAAACGCCCTTTCTGCATGTTGTCAAGATTGGAAAATCGAAGTTAATCACAGCAAATGTTCCCTATTGAGTTTCTGGAAGAGTAAGAACAATGAATTAGACTCGGAGTACAGAATTGATAGATTGAATATCCAATCTGCAGAGTACGTTAAATATTTAGGAGTCACCATTTGTCATGATCTATCGTGGAATATGCATATTCGAAGGAACATAGGCGCAGCTAATAAGAAATTGGGCTTCGTAGGCAGAATAGTAAGAAGTAGCACAGAACAGGTACGAGAAACGTGTTATTTATCATTGGTCAGATCTCAGGTCGAATACGCTTCCAGCATATGGGATCTGTAGGTCAGATACTTGAGTTAGAAAGAATCCAACGCAGAGCAGCCAGATTCGTAAAGCAAAAATGTGAGCAAAAATTAAGCGTCACATCACTCTTGAAGGATTTGAATTGGATATCGCTAGAGGATCGCAGAATTAGCACTATGTTAAGGCTTCTGGAGAAATTTAGGTCGCATGTTCTCTTAGAGGAGGTCTCAGGAATATTAGAGACACCTACGTACATGGGCAGGCACGATCACGAGAATAAAATACGAGAGATCGACTGTAGGACCGAGCGATATCAGAGCTCTTTTTTCCCACGGACCATACGGGATCATAACAGGAGAGTGATCCCACGAGGGACGTTATTAGGTAGGTCTTGGTGTGTTGCACCCCCTGCCACCCACCAGTCTGGTGATTTGCAGGGTATCATGTAGATTTAGATGTAGATATTAGAGGGATAGTTCGGAACAACAGATTGCTGTAACTCATCAATGCTGGCTACTTTTTCACTTTTTACGGGCAAAGTTAAAACAAAAAATTACTAAGGACAATTATTATTATTAAAAGGCTTCTCCACTGCTTAGCGGTTGCCTTGTACTCCCAACCGCCACAGTTGTCGGTCCTCCCACTGGCCATCTCTCAGGTTGCGTGCTCCCATAGCTTCTTCCATCTGCCTTCGCCAAGTGATGCGCGGGCGTCCTCGCTTCCTGCGTCCTGGGTGTGACCAGTTGAATACTCGCTTCGGCCATCTCTCCTGCGATATTCTCCGCAAATGTCCATACAATTGAAGTGATCTGCACTCCAAACGGTCGAGGGTAGTCTCTTCTGCTTCCATCTCTCGCCGAATCACGTCATTTCTTACCCGTTGTAATCGGGATACACGCATGCTACGCCTCAGGCCATCCATCTCTACTGCATTAATGCGTTTCTTTAACCTCTCCGTGAGAGTCCATCCCCCTCCTCCATATGTCATTATAGTTTCCACAATGACCCGTAGAATAATCTTTTTTGTTCTATTACTAATCTCCCGACCCCACAGCACCCCATTAAACATCTTGATAGCCATCTGAGCTTGATTTAAGCTGTTCTCCACATCCTCCTCACACATCCCAGATTTGCGGATAATGGATTCTAGGTACTTAAACTGGTCAACCGCTTTTACCGTCCCTGCAGTAAGGGCAATGTCCTGACTTTCCCCTCCAATCACCAGGTACTCTGTCTTCGAGAGATTTATCTTCAGACCACCCTTCTCATATGCCTCAATTACCTTACGGAACATATATTCCACGTCATCTTCGTCCTGTGCAATAATCACCTGGTCATCAGCAAAAATCAGAGAGTGAATAACATCATCCCCAACCTGAACACCCATTTTACCACATGACAAGTTCCACTTCTCTAGAACCCCTTCCAAATATACCTTGAATAAAGTAGGTGACATGGCGCAACCCTGCCTCAAACCCTTTGATGTTGAAAATTCCTGAGATATCTACCTTCCTTGTTTCACTACCGCTCGACCTCCCTTATACATTCTCTGTATAAGATTTATTATTGGCTCATCCACATGCACCTTCCTCATGGCATCCCACATCTGACATATTGGGACAGAGTCATATGCTTTCTCGAGATCCACAAAAATCATATGAATCTCCTGACCTTTTGCCACCATCTTCTCAGTAACCTGCCGTATGCTAAAAATATTATCAAGTCAAGACTTGCCTACAGTGAAGCCTGCCTGCTCCTCGGATATCCATGGTTTGATACACCTTTCCAACCTCTCTTTCAGTATCCTACTGAACAATCTACTCATTGAAGCCATTACACTAATTCCTCTATAGTTAGCAGACAATTAATAAAAAAAGACACGATAATAAGCAGGTTAAGGATACCATTTGATAAGATTCGCAGTAAATTGCTCTCTTGCAGTGTTGCAAACAGCGACTAGTATATCAAAATATCTTTTTCATCCACTAAAAGTCCCAAACCTGACGTATAACTAAATCCTATACATTTACTTTCCAAATCTATACTTGCACAATAACGAGAACCAGGTTTTCCGATATCAAGTTTATACCGACATGCTGAATAAGTTATTATACGGAACGTTATGTGGCATATATCCTATGTTTTGTGCTTTAGAAATTTATTATACGCTGATGAGGAACGTTAAAAGTTGTTATACGTCGTGTACCTCCGTATGCTTTCGACCACACCTCTGTTTTCATCTATGAATTCATGAATTTTTTCGGATCACTAGGTTTTCTCGTTAAAAAACCCCTCGAAGGTAACATATTAAGCAGTCACGTAGAAAGCATTGGCCTGAGTATGAAGTGAGGTAATATTTTTAATATCGCTGTTTATTTAGATATTATCTTACAGAGTAGAAATTTAGATCGCAATATGTGATTTTTTGTTTAGTATTTCAATCGTATAACAACTTCAGGAAGGTGTAAACATAAATTTTAAAGAACCTTAGACCTCTAACGACGTAACTTCGATTAAAAACGACGTAAATCGGTAAACAGGTACAAATTGATCGGCAACGTAAATTGGGGTAGGCATGTAATATTACATATTTATATATCACATGACAAAATTTATCCGTTTGGCTTGGTAAATCATAATTTGTTTGGGCTACATAATACCACGTTGCCATTAATAAAAATAAATGCATTTTTTCATGATTATTTAATGGAATTCAAATAAAATTAGTGACTCTGAATAACCCATTCATTGCTTATTAAATAACTGATTTGAGAGATTCGATGTTTATCAAATCGAGTCACGTGATATGCTGGATTTCAAAATGTGTTAATATTGTCAAGGATGTATTTTAAATAAATTAAACGGAATTTGATAGAACCTTTCAGTCTATTTTAATTTTAACTATTCATGAAACTATAGATATTAATGAAGGCGAATTTTATAAAGCAAAAGCAGCATGGGGATAGTTTGCATAGCGTACTTTCGACGCTTCACTTATCTTACGTCCTTCGGTTGAGCAACTGTTAATAACGTTAATAGAGGAGACTTCGTGGAATCTGCTAATACAACATATGGACTTGCTAAGAGAATTCTGGGAATGTGTCCGCCGAACTCTAATTTCCCACTGATTCGCCAGCGGCTGAATACTGCTTTGCGGCCTGAGGTCCTTTCGAAGAGGGCTCATTTCGAAATGGTCCAGCGCAAGCCGGTCGTTTTCTTAATGGCGACTACAAGTATACTTATGTCGGAGTAAATGAAGTGTTGAAGAATTGAGTATGAATGGAATCTCTGAAATATTTATTAGTTCATCGACCATATACGTACGATAATTGCATCTAATGTTGGGTACAGTTAATGTACAACTTGCAAAGGAATATTCCTAGAAATTATCGCTATAGCCGATATTCCCTACTTGTGCATTTTCCCGGATACTATAAAATATATCAGTACATATAAATTCTCAAGTGTCCGTCCGTCTGACTGTCACGGTACTTTTGGACATTTCACTATGGAATTAAAAGTTTAAATTTTCAAATCCGTTAAAGCCCCATGTGGTAGTCCCTAGAAAAATCAAACATCCCGGAAAAAGTCCTGGATTCGACTCCAAGAGACGATTATATTTTTCCATAAGTTTACACGTAACTTTTTTCTTTCATTAATATACGTCGGTAAATATTTAACGATTTTCTTTGTTTTTACTTTATCCGACGGGTAAAACTGTGTACTATCTTATTGTTGCGATGTTTACATGTTACGCGGCCAAAGTCTTCAGAAATATGCAATTTTTTCCAAATTTGGTGGATATTTAGCAATCTTTCCCGGCGTAGCCAAAGCGAACATCATTGTTACATTCGATTTAATTAGCGCCAATGAAGCCTTCAAATAGAGGAATGAATAGCGTTATTCGTGTCACTCTTTTGTTTAAGCATCTAAATTATTGTTGTCAATCTTTATACATAGCAAAGTAAATAGATACTGATAATTATTCAGAAAAGCTATGAAAAAGAAAGGGCATATATCAATAAAAAGAAACATTTATTATTTTTTAAATGAAATAAAAGTTCGCCATTAATTAGCGTATCCTAAATTTCCTCTGTAAGATGACTTTTGAAATATTTTGCGGGTACCACTATAGATTATAATTTGGGTGCAGGCGAGGTGCAAGGTTAGAACTCGATGAAATAGTGTCAATCGAGACAAGAGATGGGCCTTGAAATGGGATTCCTGAGGCCACACGAAGTGTGAGGGCCGTTCCTACGAGCTTGCCATTGAAATTTCTATGAGACCCGGAAATAAGAAAATCTGTTCTAATTGGGAGGCGTCGAATATATTCAGCTGGCGTAGCGCTTCGTATACTACCGCAAGAGGTTATTAAGAAAAAGGAAATCGACCGTACGATGACTACAGTCATTGACGAGTGAATTTATTCAAAGAGACACTTTCCATCGGACCGGAAATTGAAAATCGAGGGAAGACTGTTAGAAGAAATAGCCACTCTTTGTCTCGACTCTCCAGGAAAGGAAGAGACAGCCTCCACGAAAGGCCACTGCAAATCTCCTACGTATAATTCTATAGAAAGGAAAAATAAAAATATACAACAAATTTTAATCGATAGCTACGGCTGTAGTAATTTTTTGATGAATGCAAAATATAGAGGATCAAATTTGGCAATCAACGAAGTTTTAAATCAGTGGTGAATAACCTACGGCCCGCGGGCAGTATGCGGCCCGCGAAGCTATGATTAAAAATATATTTAACATAAATCATATCATATACATTCAAATTACGATAATATAACACTTGATGTTGAAATTTTACCTCTAAACATCCTATTTAGACTTTATTTTCTCTGATACAATACCTCAGAATCTCTAGTTAAGGGTCGATTTAAAGTATAATGTGGCTCGCCGAAGTATTGAAAACTTAAAATGCTGCCCGCCGAGGAATTCGCAACCTCCATGCGGCCCACCACGTAAAAAAAGGTAGCCCGCCATTGGTTTAAGTGAAATATTTGAGCAATGCAACTGACGAATTGTGGGATTTGACTATCACTTAGCGCCATTTTCTATTTCTACGGAAAAGAAAGTCGATGCGAAATTTTGATTTGAAAAAAGTGGAATTTTACAACGAGCTCATAACCACGAAATATTTTTCGAACAGAAAGTGAAGAGACTGGAATATATCGAGGAAATGAGGAACGCTTAATTTAAAGGTCAATATTAGACCCATAGGGATGCGAAAATACATATAGAACGACTCTCTTGGAACAAAATCGAGCTGACGAAGATATCCAGTCAAAGAAAATCGGAAATGTGAGCAGCGCGTCCTTTATCGGCGCATCGAAATCCTAAAACGACGTTTTTCAAAAAGAATGACGCCATACTCTCCGGCTCTTAGATAAGGCATAAATCCAATTCGACGAATTTAGAGAGGGTCTCCCCTAAATGCAAAACTAGGGAAAACTGGGAAGAGGCGGACCGGATGAGCCGTTATTTGGAGAAGGCAGGAGCGAGGGACGCCATATCTGCAGAACGCGCGGTAAAAAAAACCACGATCCGTTTTGAGGGCTCTGATAGTCTGAAGGCCGTTTTCTTCTGTGGAGTAAACGGAATTCGCAGAAGAAGAAAAACAAACGCTAAAGATTCTCACCTCTATCTTCTCCCAGGCAGATGAGTTCGCATGCTTCAGTTGGTCGTTCATCCTCAGGTCGATGTTGGACGGAGGAATTCCCTGGATAATCCGGTCAAAGTTGATCCGCGCGAGACAGTACTGACCGCGCACGCGCAGTTCCTTCGTCCCTCCTTCTTCCGGTTCGACCTCTACGTCGATCAAAATGCACTCGTCGAAGTTGCCCATGTCGAAAGTTGATCCGAAGAGTATCCCAGTGGGGAACTTGGTGGTGGCATCGAACACTGAGGCAGAGCGTTGAGGAAAAAGGATCAGCTTATACAATTCCCCTTTAGGAGAAATCTTTCAGTAAATCAATAAATTACGTGCAAACTCGTGTACACATACAAGAATTACATGAAAGCGTGCAATGCTTTTGCAGATACATTCGGATTTGAAAATACTTTATGCAAACAGAAGTTTTCACCCACGAAAATTAATGTTCATTTTGTTAGTCATTTCTAGTTCTCTTAAATTTTCTTGGACGCGCTTCTGGAATGAATTATTTAATTAAAATATTATGGACGCATGAATTTCACTCTGCTGTCTGTTGAAAAATATCCTAATACCTAATTATAAAAACTGAAGTAGTCATTTCTTTTAGTTCACAAGATAGAAACCAATGTGACAATTTCTCAATTACAGAGTTAACTCTGTGGTTAATGATAATTTTTTTCCGAAATAATGCTAAAATTTACAAAAACTACCTTTTGTTTGGCGTCTCCATATATAACGGTTTTGAAACTGCTGCGAGTCGCACCCCCTGCCTTTTTTTCCGAACAGCCATTCTTTATCAGCGGCCAATCGCTCTTCTGTCCCAGTGGGTGTCGCTGCCACCCCTTCCACACGTCCTATCCTATCCTATCCTATCTACTAGGTACTCCACTCGCCCCTTAGTCACACAATGATCTGCTATGAAAGGAAAGCGGCTTTTTTTCGAACCGCTCAAAGTTTCCCGCAACTTTTTGGCGACAAAGCATCGAATGGATAGATCTGAAAAGTGGTTTCTTCGCTTAGCAAACTTGCTGGTCGTCCCCGCTGTCGGACTGCATTTGTCACCCACGGATGAAAAATGGATTCTCGGAAATGCTTAAGATAAAGTCCGCAATGCAGTCGGTGCGTTTCGATGCTCGCAGAACGCAAGGAAATGAATTTATAACGATATTTTTCTGACTCTGGATTGTTAAAAAACGTTTGAATTGATTCAGATTTATCATCTGCGCTTAATTGTCGACGCTGCTGAGAAATGATTGATGCTGGAAGGAGTAAGAGCTCTTCCGTGTATTTTTACATCGCCCAGATCGGTGAGCGGGAAAATCGCGTTCTCTTCAAATACTTATTAAAAACATCACATTTTAACTGAAAATACAATGGCACCTCATAAAATCCTTGCTATATGGAAAATATATTGACCTGTTCATACTGCGCAATGCACACTATTGAATCACTATCTGATCAACTAATGTTACAAAATATCCTATATATAATTTTGGAAGTGTCCGTGTCCCCCTCCCCCCCCCCCCCCTCTATCTCAAAAGGCGTCGTAGAGATATGCGGTAAACTGCGTTTTGTTTCTACAAGCTAGGAGGTCCCTAGAAAACTATTCTCATATTCATAAAGTCCCGCGTTCGAATGTAGGAGACAATTATATGTTGCCATAAGTTTATACGGGATTTTTGATTTTTCAGAGTGCAAGTTTTTTTTCTTCGTTCACCAAAATATGTACGTAAATATGGACCGATTTTCTTTGTTTTTACTTTATTCGACGGTTAAAACTCTATATGTGCTATCTTATTCTTGTGATGTTTACATGTTAAAAGGTCGATATTTTCAGAAATACGCAATTGTTTACGAAACTTTGCGGATATTTCCTACTTTTTCCGGACGTTGCCAAGGCGACCGTCATTGTTGCCTCTGATTCAATCAATGTCAATTAAACCTTCAAATAGTTTAAAGAAAAGCGTTATTCGCTTCGAAATTAATTATGCATAGCAACATAAATATTTACGGATAATTATTCTGTTGACTGCATATGGGAAACGTTTCTAACGATTTAATCGAAGCAATTGAATCTTCATCTCATCGTTTGAATGCTGGAATCTTACCTTTTTGTAAGTAAAATTATTATATTATACAATTGTAATGCTTATTAACGCAAATAGATTGACGCATAAATTTCAAATTAGATGAGAATAGGGACGTAAGATATTTTTTTAAACATATTGAAAGTTGCACGGTTATCTTCTCTTCGTATCTAATCTAAATGAATGGTTGCACTGATTGTTATATAAACAAGTTAGGAAAGTGTACAACGTATCACAAATGGGCGCGTTTCGTGCAATGGAGTATTAGAAAGAAATTATATTCCTGTACTTAAGGGAAATAGCGTTTTAAAGTTCTTTTCTTCATCATAAATAATCCATTTTCTTCCTATTTAAAAATATTGTATGCACACGTAAGTAAATTAAACGTTTGTTTGTGAGATTGTTTATGATAGCAACAATGAAGAAGTAACCATGCAAGAAATTTTCTAAGTTCAACTCGAAAATAGACATTTCTGTTCTATTTTCTCGATAACGGCTACTTCTACGATAAAAATGTATAGGAATGGAAATACTCTTCTTTACCAGTTCTTCAACTTTTATATAAAAAATATCTTGATATGAGCAATACTTTACATTTACATCAATACTCTGCAAACCTCCAGAAGCGTTCGGCAGGGGGTGTCACAACACTAAGTGAACTCTAATCCCTCTGTTGGACTTCTTATCTCGTCTGGGAAAAAGGATCTGTAGTATTTCTCTGTTCTAGCGATTGTTTCGAAATATTTTCTCCTGCACTCTGATCTAACATTCCGTTCACTAACACCGATGGGGACGACTATGCCGCGTACGTCTTCAACGAATTCGGAGTTTTCGAATTTTTCAAATAGTTTCCTTTTGTATTCAATTCTTCTACTCTTCAACGTCTGCCATTTCAGATCCCTCAATATCTCTGATACACTCGCATCATACCGATATTCTCCTTTTACAAATCTAGCCGCTCTACGCTGAACCATTTCGAGCTCTCTAGTTAGGCCCTCCTCGAAAGGGTCCCAGACGGCGCAACAGTATTCCACGATGGGTCGTATTAGGGAAAAGTATGCGATTTCCTTCACGTTCGAGGGGCATCCCCGCAGGACTCTAGAGGAAAGCCCTTGAATTCTGTTTGCAGATGCTATAACGGTTTTGATAAGCTCTCTACTAGACAAACTGCTACTGAGAATTACTCCTAGGTATTTGTAGCTATTGACGTATTTTAGCTTTAGTTCAGATATTTGGTACGGGTAACGGTTGAAATTCGTGGAGCGCGTGAAGTTCATTGCGGCGCATTTCTTTATATTCAGATCGGGTTGCCAATCTTTACACCATTTCGTAATAGCCTGAAGGTCCTTTTGCAAATTTTCCTGATCGTGTATTGTGTTGATTTCTCCATACACAAGTGTGTCATCCGTGAAGAGTCTAACTTTACACTTTATATTATCCGCTAAATCATTTATATATATCAAGAATAACAAAGGTCCGATTACACTTCCCTGAGGCACGCCGGAAGTCACTTTGACGACGTCTGATGCAACTCCATCGAGGACTACTCTCTGGGTTCTATCGGAAAGAAACGAGGCGATCCAATTTACAATTTTCTCGTTAATTGAATAAGCCCTTAATTTTTGCACTATTTTCACGTGAGAAACGGTGTCGAAGGCTTTCCTAAAGTCTAAAAATACTGCATCAACTCCTATTCCTTTATCCGCTGCTTTCACAATATCTTGTGTCAGTAGAGCTAACTGATTGTGTCTCGCATGACCTGCCTCTCCGGAAACCATGCTGGTTTCTATTAAGCGCTTCTTTGCTTTCGAGAAATCGCATTATTGAGCTACCGATAATGTGCTCAAAAACCTTACAGAAGATTGACGTCAACGATATAGGGCGGTAGTTCTCCACTTTTAATTTACTTCCCGTTTTATGTATTGGTGTAACGTGGGCTGTTTTCCATATCAAAGGAACTACACCCTCATCTAAAGATTTTCTGAATAGAATCTTAAGGTACGGAGCTAATTCGTTTGCTAACGAGTTTATAATGAATGCAGGTATGGCTTCAGGCCCCGGCGATTTTCTTTTATGGACCTGACTTACAATTAGTAATTTAACGATACCGCTTTCGGGTATTTCTATGTCGTTCATATTTAAGTCTATACGAGTAGGGAAATCAATAAATCACCGCTGTCTATTGTGAAGCAATTTTCAAAGAACCGATTTAACATACTAGCCTTAGTAAATGAATCGTGTACACTTTCACCGTTGTCTGTACGTAGAAGAGGTACTGTGGACTGACCTCCTCGAATTTCTCGCACGTACGACCAAAATTCTTTCGAGTCGTTTTTGAGTGAATCCGATTGTGTCGTGGATCGGTAGGCGTCAAATTCCTTACGCGCTTCGTCTCTTACAGATTTACGACTATTTCTGTATATTAAATACTCGTTCGCGTGGTCCCTACCAACTTCTTTAAGGTGCTTTATGCGCGCGTGATGCCGTCTTTGTTTCTTGAGCAAGGCACGGAGTTTCGGTTTCACCCACCGCGGGTCCTTGCGATCACGAATTGCTTTAGTTGGGACAAACGTTTTTAGCCCTTCTCGAATGATTCGCAAAATTTCCTTCCAATAGTCATCTACGCTGTTACTATTCGCAAAATTGATAAATGTAGCTATTTGGTTTGTAACATAATTTTTTAAACCTGGGAGATCTGCTTTACTGAAGATATAGACTAATCGCGTTGGCTTATATATTGTCGCAGGGGTGTATTTGAAGTCGGCAATTACTATTTTATGATCACCTATGCCGTTGTCGATTTGTAGGTTTGTAGTCGATAGTGGGTGGGTAGTGGCTAGCAGATCTAATATGTTTCCGTTTCCATTGTTGTCATATCGCGTCGGCTCGTTAACGATTTGCTCTAGAGAGTTTAGAGTAAACGCTTCAATTAATTCACGACAAGCTTCTCTATTTTTTCCACCACTAACATAGGTTACGGATTTCCAATCGATCGATGGAAGATTAAAGTCTCCTCCAAGAATGATTACTGGATCGTTCTTTCTCCTAGCTATCACCTGCAATGTACGACTGAGTTCTCTAATGTTCTCTACTCCCGAGTCAGGTGGGCGGTAAAATGAGCAAAAAAATAATTTTTTACCATTTCTCGTATGAAGGGAGCACCATATCGTTTCGCAGTGTTCGCTGACGTTAATCTCCTCTAATTGGCTTGATATACTCTTTCTGACGGCGATGAAAACTCCGCCTCCGACTCTTTCCCTCCTGTCTTTGCGATACACCACGTAATCTGGTGGGAAAATCTCGTTAGAATTAATGTCGCCCGATAGCCAGCTCTCAGTTCCCAATACAAATTCTGCACGATGGCTTTTAACTAAGTGGCAAAAATCAGCCTGTTTCCTTCGAATGCTTCGGCAGTTCATAATAATAGTTTTTATTGTGTTTTCTACGGATATTTTCGTTCTGGATTTCCCCGCCACTTGATCTAACAATTTTATTTTTCTACTTCTCACCCTACCGCTATTCTTGAACTCCCTAGGGTTAATGTTGGCGGACTCTTTTCTAACAGATATATTGGTGTTATCCTCGTCTAACCTAAAAAAAACCCTAGCGTGTTCAAAAACCCTACGCGCTACCGCATCCGCTGCCTCGGCCGTGTAGTGGACACCAGAACCGTTTAGGGGTACCCTACATGAGTCCAGCACCGGCCTCAGGTCAACGAAATCCACTCCGAGATATGAAGAAAATTTCATTTTTTGCCACCAGTAAAGTGGTACCCTTGATTGGCGTACGTGATTCATTTTTACGATTTTCTTATTATATTTGTTTGTAAGTCCTTAATATCAAATTTCATGAAAATCCATTCGGTAGAAGCCGAGAACGAACATGCGGACGGACCGACCGACCGACCGACGATAATAGGCGCTCATGCTGTAAGCGAAACGCGCCTAAAAAGAAAGGACATAGTATTATTCAATACTAAGAAACAAAAATTATAAACACAAATGTTCGTGATCAATTACTGTGTAGCATTAATATCCTCTCTAATATGACTTCAGATGCAGATTACTGACTGACCTATGGGTTATTCTCATGAATGGATGTGCAAAAGAGACGGAAGACTTAAAACACAAGCTCTTAAACAGAGCTAGAAAGGTATGCTCTATTTTTCCACCAATCTCACGGGTTTAAACCGGACAGCGGTCAGGGGCAGAGCCCCTTTACTTAAAGAAACCTCTAGCGGAAGGAATTGAATTGAACTATATGATCATACGATTTGAGTGCATAGTTCGATAATATTAGTTACTAAAAAGAATACGTCAAACTTTAGTATACATAGAAAAGTAAATATTTACGGATAATTATTCAGTTAACTGCGTATGGGAAGCGTTTCTAACGATTTATTCAAAGCGGGTGAATCTTCATTTCATCGTTTGAATGCTGGAATCTTACATTTTAGTTAGTAGAACCATTATATTATACATCTATAATGCTTATTAACGCAAATAGTCTCACACATAAATTTAAAATTAGATGAGAATAGGGACATACGCTATTTTCTTGACACATTACATGGTTATCTTCTCTTTATTGAGATAATGGAAGTGGAAAAATATACCTCTATGGAGTTGTCTTATCCATTGTTTACATTTCTCTATAAACTGATCTTACCATTTCAATTACCCTTTTATTTTCCACTTCAATTCCAGTATTACATGCATTAAACGTTTAAATTGAGCTATTTCGAACTGTAGGCGGAAAATGATTTACAGAATAAGAAACTTCATAATGTTTTATTCAAAATGTTTCATAACCGAAGATTGTAGGTCAATATTTCATTATTTTTATCTCAAAAGGAATGAAAGCCTGCAGGTCGAGAATTCCATTTTTACGTGTTATTTTATGGGAAATGGAAAAGTTCGCAATTACTGCGTAGCATTAATTTCCTCTCTAATATGAAATTTAAAATGCAGATTTCTGACTGATTTCGCATAATAAATTGTCAATACGCACACACAGTCGTGATTCGAACCCGCGAACCTTACCAATACCTGGAAAATACATTAGTATAGTTAAATGTGAATTATTGAGATTAACTTTTTTTACACACCTTAATTTTTGATAAATTTATTGAAAAAAACGCGCAAATATTGCGCGGGCTCAGCTAGTCAAATTAACTGTTGAAAAGGGTTACAAATAAAACTAAAGGAAAGTATGACAATACACAATCGTACTCTACTATACTATCTGACAGTTCTATAACATTTTTATTTTAATACAAATATGGATGGATATTAATTAGCCGATCGCCGGCGTAACCCAGATTCAGTACATTTTTATCATGTTTGGCCTCTACTATATTATGCATCCCTCAAATGCGAATACTTTGCGATTTATTACTCCATAAAATACTGGGATAGTACTAGTCGGAATAGCAAATACAATGCAATATTAATAAGTTTATGTACTCACGATGAAACAAATGGTATTTTTAATAAGAAAACTGGATTACATGAAATAGTTTTTACTTTGTTAATTCGAGGCAGCGAACCCTAAAGTGTACAGTGATTTTTAAAATAGGCTATACACGATCCCATGTACATATATATATTATTCAGAGGATACGGAAAATACAACAGGTCATTCATCAAGGGAATTTATGTCTACGAGCGCATAATGTACATGAAAGTATTCCGTGAAACAGCGAGCTAGTAATAGGGGACGTTTTCCATTAGTTAAAAATGAAATCGAGCGTTCACCACTAATTATGAATATTAAAAGATTACTGTTCTTGCTACAATGAAAATAGCAGACCCCTTTTAATAAATAAATACTATATAGAAAGAAGGAAATAATTAGTTCTCGTCGAATGTACATAATAAGTTATCAATTCGTGCATAATCGCGCATGTTCTCTTCATATAAACAGAATAAAATATGAATACATAGTGTTCCGAAAATAAGCATTTTATTAACTCACCGATATCCACCTTTCATCCTATGCTTCCCTCGTTAATCCACTAAAAGAATTCTCCCGATTAAACGTTAATTTTCATTTATTAAACATCGTTTATATTTGCGCGTCTAAATTCAACGAATTGCTTCCGCTCGAATGAATCTAAGGGATATCGCAGGAAGAGTTCCAGAAGATTACAGCTGCTACACTCCATCGCCCACAGTTCTAAGACTCACTTTTCATTATCATTATATAGTAATAGGAAGTCCTTTACAATTAATGCGTTTTTAGCCATTACTTCTAGCTATAATCTTACCATCTCGGTTTAATTTCACTTGAGACTTGTGATCGCTTGGGCGACTAATATTCGTCGGTTCGTTCCGAGCGTTTATTCCCACTTAAAAATCACGGATAAAAAATGAGAGGAAGGGTGCTCTCTCTCTCTCTCTCCCTGTCTCCTGTCTCCCTCTCCCCCTCCCCCCTTCTCTATCTCTTTTGTCGTTCCCTCCGCCTCCGCTGCGCGCGCGCCATTCGCTGCCATGAATATGAAAGAGATGGAAGAACGGAAGAACCTGTCATGCGAAATGCCTTGGTATTCCGCGCGAATAAGGGAGACGCCAAGTTCCGCATCATTGACGCTGAAAGTGGATGAACTTCAGGAGAAGGGAAGGAAATGGAGGTGTTTCCACTAGTCTATAGCATTTACGGAAATAGATAAAAACGGAGAGAGGCGAGAGAGGAGGAAGGGAGAGGGAAAGGAGGGAGAGAGGAGGGAGGATAAGAGACTTGTAGCGTTTTTCCTTTCTAAAATAGCGTATTCTTCTCGCGTCTACATTTTTCCCTTTCTATTTTTCCTCACTCAACTCAAAAGAGCAAAACGGTTTTCCTAGAGTCAAATGAGAAGATCCAACTCGCTGCGAATGCTGAAAATAAACTACAAAAAATAAATGAGCTTACTGTTCCAAAAGTAGGGAAGGAACGGCACGCAAATACTTCTGAGGTACATCAGAAAATTGTCTGTTTCCTAAGATTTCGGAGAAAAAAGTTGGCGCACAAGTGTCCCCGCGATGCACGGAGTGTGAAATCATAGCCAATTATTAAAGAGCTTTCCATTTAGGTAAGTAGATGACAAGATGTGATGTTGAGAAAAACAGTTTTGAGCAATTATCGTATTAGACTTTACAGATGTGTCAACTTTGAGAAAGAAAAAAATCTTAACTTGTTCTGCAATTGAACCCGGGTCTCCAACTTCCCAGGTAGGTGCTTTAACTAACCACGCTATTCGAGAACGGGGAATTGATATGCTTGGCAGCTTAACTGGTTAAAGCACCTCTCCGATAAGTGGGAAAGCCGGGTTCGATTCGCGTTCTAGTTCAGTTCCTGCGTGTTATCTGCAAATATAACCATTCCAAACCAATTGGAAAATTATGGATTATGAAAGATTCGTTTTCCGGATATAATGCGGAGAATGCCTTCATCTTAGTTTTGTTTTATTGTCCGACATAGTAAGTATTTTTATTTCTCCCTTCGTGGGAGATGTGCGTCTTGGTCTGTAACTTACATGGGCCGTAAATCTTTTCCCTTCTCAAAGTTGATATTAATATAGATTTCGACGTTTGTCACGCACGCACGAAAATTATTAAAACATTTATTCTTGACGTGAATAGCAAATAGTGCATTTTAAGATCGCTAGAAGAAACTACTCCCCAATGCAGTTTCTCAAACGGGAATCCCCGTTTTAATTCTCAAGAATCCATAAGTTGAATAGGACATGATTTTTTAAAACTCGATTCATTGTTTGATCCTCATCATAGCTCTGACTAATATTTCAAAGTGAAAAATGAGGCAATGTATGAGAAATGTATGAACTTAGGTGGTCCAGAGAAAGCGTGGTACTTCGTCTGCGGCTCCAAAAAGGTTGTGGAACACTAGAACACGGGTCCTCAAATGACGGCCAGCGGGCCACATCCGGCCCGCGCCGTGATTTCACGCCTTACCCCATAAATTTCTTTATGTTTTGTGTATTTGCATTTAGGAGTTTTCATTAGACATAATTTTTTATATCTAAATGATATTACCCGAGTGCCTAGATGCAAAATGCTTTTAATATAGGCATATGACGTATTACAGAATGAAGAAATTCACGAAACATGCTCTTATAAATTTCACACGACCCGATCAGTAATTTGAAAGATGATATGTGGCCCGCAAAGTCGTACATAAAGTCTCATGTGGCCCTTTAATTAAAAAGTTTGGGGATTCTGCACTAGAGAATATTACAAACTTTGCTTTCGGCGAATAACCCCCAAAATATGAGAAACACGAAATAGTATTCAGTTCAGAAGTTTCTCGGTATTAAACGTTCTCTGAAACGGAGATTGAAAATATTTTTAAATAACTGTTTTGCCTACACTGGTTTAACCACCATTATCATGCAATATTTCCATTTTTTATAGTGAACAAAAATGAAAATAAATTCATTCCGTATACAAAGTTACCGAATGTTTCTATCCATACTTGGTCACATTGTGTTATTATTCACATCTGAAGAGGCAGCGTATCACTTGTTGTAAACAACTAAAGGGCCGAGATTATCATCCTGACGATTAAATCTTATCCACTAGATTCTATCGGAGACCATTCAAAAAGAGAACTTACTCTGCGAAGACCATAGAGTGAACTTGTGCAATTCCCTCAAGTACAGCTCTCCCTGCTTCCTGCATTCTTCGTTCTCTATTTTCCAGGACACCGGAGAAAACATGGCAGAAAAAGAGGTCAGGTTTAGACCTCTGCCTAGCAGTGGTCCGTAATCGGGCCTCGTCATCGCTCGCCCATCTGATTCGACGGAGGAAAAGGATGAGCCCGGAGGCCCATCCTGCCCGGATCTCTCCGAGAGGGCCTCGGTCGCCTGGGGAAAGAGCCCTTCCGAAGAATCATATCCACGAACCGAACCCAAGACTCCGATAAGAAAGACCGTCGACAAGAGCGCCGCATTTGCGCGCACCAACGCCCTGAACTCGTCCATGGCGCCGGGAAAATCGCTCTACGGCGTGGAAACGCTGCGCTGCGCTCGATGCAGTTCTTTATGCCGCAGGAGAGACCGTTCGCTCCGCGCCTCCTCCCTTACTCTAGTGCCGCGAAACGGTCGCCGGCTGCACGTTTTCAATG
This sequence comes from Uropetala carovei, assembly GCA_036926305.1. Lineage (NCBI taxonomy): Eukaryota > Metazoa > Arthropoda > Insecta > Odonata > Petaluridae > Uropetala > Uropetala carovei. The sequence continues at coordinate 153,398 of JAXCHB010000175.1, forward strand.
CGAAGGGGCGTTTCTCGGGATCCGTTTGGACCGTCTGCGAGGGAGGAAGAGAGTGGGGTGGAATGAGTGGGGGAGGAGGAATAAGGGGAGGGGAGTGGAATTGGTGGGGGGGAGGGAGTGCGTCGCTTACTCCCTCAAGGAGATCGAGACCCCGGAAAGGAAACGCGAATGCGTTCGATCCCTTACAAGGACGATCTCACCACCGACAAACGACTTACTTTCCTGCCGACCCCGGGGGGAAGAATCGATCGCACGTGCTGACGGTCGCGCACCTCGAGCACGCTGTCCCAGGGACGCATTCCATACGCCATGGGAGGCCTCGGCGCCAAAACGCTTTCGCGCGCCAATTCCTCTCACAATCAGTCTATTAGCTCGCGTCCAACCAAAACGCAATTTTTCGGAAGGGCCGATCCGAACGAAAACCCATTTCGGACGAAAGCCCTTTGTGGTTGCCATTTGTGTGATCCCTTTCACCGGTTGAAGTCTCCGATGCAAGAAATTCAAAGATTGAGGCTGAGAAGCGCCTTCTTCCACATAACCACGAAAGATTCGTCGAAGTACACAAACAATAAAATAAGATGGAGACGTTTGCCGGTGTAGGAGGCACCGACCATTTAACCGGTACGAAGCACTGTACAGTGTCTGGTACCTAAATGTGGCACTCACTTGACCAGTTGTCCTTAACTAGGCATGCTTCACTGTACCCAGGCAGCTATCACTGTACGTATAAAAATTTATATCCTTGCAGTTCCGTGCATTGTAATTCGCAAAGTTTTTATTCCTAATTCTCAGAGGTTAATTTTACAGAAATTGATAATTTGTATAGATTGTTGTTAAGGAAAAACATTCAATTTGAATGGTAAATAAATCAGAAAAGTTACTTTTTAAATTGAATTTTGAGTGAGTACGAACACACTTTGAGTTGATTAAAGAACCGTTAGTGGAGGAGTGGTTAGCGTGCCTGGCTTCACAACGCTAAGGTCGTGGGTTCGAATCCTGCCACGGGCATGGATGTTTGTGTTAGTCTTTGTTGTTACATTACCGGTGTAAAAGGTCTGATTGCTGTTTTCGGGGTGTTGAGAATAAATAAAAAATAAACTGTATGGCAATCTAGTTTGGTCTTTTATGTTTAATCACCATGATTATACAGTAGAACCTCATAAATCCGGCACTCGAATATCCGGAATTATCAAAAATCCGGCTCTTCTTGAAAGGTGCACTTTTTAAAATTTTTGCCGCGGGTAGCCTAATCCGCTATGAAACGATAAACGCACCGCTTCGCATCAAAATTCGCGAATTCTAGAACCAATTTGACGGCAGCAGTTACATTGTATGTGTGAGTGAGTCCAATTGTCAGCTGACCAATACATGTTGGAACAGGTAGGGAATAGTTTCCACAGTCACACTGTATAACTTGTATACAGCCGCGTGTTCAGATTCGTAGCGATCGCATGTGTTTTTCATTAGTGTGATATTGCTCAAGTTCATATTGGAATGTCTTCAAAAAAGCTGAAAACCCCTCCAGTAGTATTATGAAGCGTAAACATAAATTTCTTTTTATTGAACAAAAAGTAGATTTATTAATAAAACTTGAAAAAGGTGCTTCAGTTAAGAGACTTTGTGAAGAATATAGCGTAGGCAGTTCTACTGTGTATGACTTGAAGAATCAAAAAAGTGAGTTACTGACATTTTATGCAGACAGTGACACTCCTAAGGCTATTAGTAGCCGAAAAACATTACACACTTCCAGGGTCATCGATGTCGATAGAGTATTGTTTGAATGGTTTCGACAAAGAAGAAGTGAAGGTGTACCGGTATCAGGCCTATTGCTAATACAGTAAGCAAAGAAATTCCACGATGATTTGAAAATCAATAAAGCTTGCGATTATTCGCAAGGTTGGCTTCATCGCTTCAAGCTTCGCCATGGAATACGAAAATTAGCAGTGCCTGGCGAAAAACTTAGTGCCGATTCGGATGCTGCCGAAACATTTGTAGAGGAGTTTACCAAGTTAATTTCGGATGAAAATCTTACCTCAGAGCAAATATATAACGCGGACGAGACAGGATTATTTTGGCGATGTCTTCCTCGGGGCACACTTGCAGCCGCCGATGAGGATATGACATTTGGAGTGAAGGAGTCAAAGGAGAGGCTGATGGTTCTTGCGTGCGCAAATGCAGCAGGTACGCACAAACTAAAGCTAACTGTAATTGGTAAAAGTGCACACCCACGTGTTTTAAAGGGTGTAAAGAATTTTTCTGTCAACTACCGTGCTAATAAACGTGCATGGATAACTTCTCAATTAATGTTAGATTGGTTTGTCAATTATTTTGCACCGGAGGCACGTGCTCATTGTAAATCTAAGGGACTGGGTGATGATTGTACAATAATTCTGACATTAGATAACTGTCCTGCCCATCCTGATGCATCACTTTTGGTATTGGGTAACGTGCGTGTGGTTTATTTATCTCCAAATTGTACATTTATTATTCAACCTATGGATCAGGGAATATTACGCTCACTAAAATGCTATTACAGACAGCAATTTATGCAGAAATTGCTTGTTGCTTGCAATTGAGGCCAAGGTGTTGACGGATTTGAAAAGGAATTTAACATTAAGGACGCGATTTGGACTGTAGCTAAAGCGTGGACTGATGTAACGGCCGCAACACTGAAAAATGCCTGGCATAATTTGTGGCCAGCAAGCATGTTTGAAGGATGTGATGAATCACCACCAGATTTTCTAGGTTTCAGTGTCAGTGACAAAAAGAGACTGGTGTCTGAAATTATGAAATTTGCTAAGGGATCGACAAATAACGCTTTCACGACGGGTCTGGAAGAAGAAGACGTTGAAAACTGAATGGAAATCGACAATGAAGTGCCTGTAGTGAATCAGCTAACTGACGGAGAAATAGTTAAAATGGTTTTGGAACCCGAACGTGAGAATTATGAAAAAAGTGGAAGTGACGATGATGACAATGCATCTGCAAACAAGCCTTTAATAGACCGTTGCATAGAATTAGTCACTGATACAATATTGGCTTTAGAGCAGCGGTCAGGCATCGAATCACAGGATATGATGTTTGTACCTAATTAAAGATAAACTTATTAAGGAAAGATCACAATGTATGATGCAAGCTGTGTGATATGTTCAAGACAATTTTGCAGAAAAACCTTCAAAAAGCTTCCAACACTGAAATATATGAAACTTGCATTCCCGCAACTAAAGACGCTGTCTCGACCTTGTCGTCTAGCCATAGAGAGTAGAAACGAGGCGTGTAAATTGGTGTGCATTAAATTTGCTATGACCTTATTCCAAATTCGTCCACTTGTTAATGATTCTTTCTGTTATAAGTTTTGGCGTAAATTTTGGATTTTAATGTTATGTATTTTATTTATTTTTACGTATAGGCCGTGATATGGTATGAAGGTGCAGTGGCGTAGTCAAGGGTGGCAAGAGGGCAAGGTGTCTATTATGATTTATTTAATATTTTGCATATTTATTTACATAGATTTTGTGTATTTCATATTTTTAAATATTCTGGCGTGATTTCTGATTAAATTTTGAAATACATTATACAGATTACAAAAAGCTTTCTTTTGTTTTGTCCCGCAATAGGCCGATTTGCTCCTGGATACTTAGGCAACGTGCAACATTTTCAAAAAACCGGAATTTTCTAAAATCCGGCTCGTGCTAGGTCCCGAGGGTGCCGGATTTATGAGGTTCTACTGTACTTAAAATTTTAATCCACATTACAATTATACTCCAAATCAATTACAATATCTTTATATACAGGGCCACCGAGGGGGCAGGGATACCGGAGAAAACTCCCCGGGGCCCGGAGGCTGTGGGGGCCCGAGATTAGGAGTGGTCACGAGAATAACAAAAATTGGGAATAAAATCGAATTTGGCTAAAACAAAGAGTCAATAATTTAGACGCAAAGTGTATGTATACCTACCAAAAAATGGAAAGTAGTCTTATGAGATCGCCAGCGTGTCTGTATGTGTGTGTGTCTCTCTAATATCTTTTTCATGGAATGACCGATTTTCACGAAATTGGGCGAATTAGTCCTAACCAGGTCTACAAAAAATGTATAGTTTTAGAATGAAAGGGTTCATGGATTCGACTCTAGAAATTCCAAAAGATGTTATTTTCCCATAAGAAATGCATTAAGGCACTTTCTGAAATTTAATTTCGGACACTTCCAGTATAGTCAAGAGGTATAAAATCTTATATGATGCAAGAGAGGCATAAAAACTTACAGAAAGTGCCATTTTCTTTGCCAAAACTACCCTGGGTTCGACTCCAGAGTTCTCCGAATATCTGTCATAAGAAATGCATATAAAATTATTTTTTGTCACTTGCAGGCTTTGCTTCTTTCGCAAAATAAAATTAGAAATAATTCATCTATGATTTTCGGACATGAACCATTTTAATTTAAATTAAATACAAATTCTTATTCTTATCATCGAATATTGTTTTACATTCTAAATCGTTCACATTTTGCTTAAGAAATAAAATTACATAAAAATTTTGCGTTTTTAGTCAAGCGTTCCCTTGACGACCAAAGGCATTGTTGCCTCATCTACCAGAAGAATACATGGGGAATATTTTCCTATATGAAAGCATAGGGAAAAGATAATACAATATAAATAAGAGACTATGAGGTATTTCGAACTAAAATTTTCAGATTTTGAGGATGGGATTTTTCTGAATAAGACATTTAACGAAGAAAATGTATTAATTTTGAAGGCAGTGTTTATATATTAAAATTGTATTACAAGGAAAGTAGACGAATTAGTTCATTACATAACTACTTGTTTTTAAAATTTGGTAGGTAAGTGCTTCATACCCAGGTTGAGTTTACCTTACCTTACGGTCAGGAAGCACTGTACATTAGATGGTGCCTAGGTGTTAAGGACTGTACAGTGATTGGTACCGTCCGGTAAGGACCACTGTACAGTGATCGATGCCGTAAGTGGTGCGTACGTGCCACACCGACCTTGGTAGAAGGGTGGTTAGAGTATCTGCCGCCGAATACCAAGATCGCGGGTTCGAATCCCTCCAAGGGCATGGATGTCTGTGTTCGTCGTAATGGGTTGTATGTAAGAATGGACTATATAGTCTAAATATCGCCCTAGAAATAAACTCGAATTAAACAATGATATACGTTTTTTTAAACACCGCTCTCCTCGTGCTTTGAAATATATTAATATTTCTTTGTGAATAATCCTATTCGATAGTTAATCGAAAATTATTTTTGCATATGAAAACGAGAAAGGAAGGATACATGCGAGACACTGACGTTTTTTAAAACTTATGTAAAAATATAAATATTAATTGCATAGTATAATTTATAAACGCCGAAACAAGATATATCAGTATTGATACCCAGGAAATATTGACTTTTGAACCGCAGCTTTATTTTCAGTTCTAAATAATAAAACAGCCCCAAAGTTATTTAAAACAAACTAACATTTGAGCTAACAATTAGTAGTATTAATGTAATCCTCACGCTCACGATCATTCTTTAGTCATAAATTATCCATTTATTTTCACTTGCAAATTGTGTGTACAACTAAGAATAAAACAAAAAAACATTCGTTAATCTCTTCGCTGGCAACAATAAAATCATGCAAGACATTTTCTAAGTTATTTACGACTTTCATGTTAGATTTTCGTACGATAGCAATGTGTAGGAAATATTCTCCATAACTATTCCTACAAATTTTGTTTGAATATTTTTGTGGTGTGACTTATAAATACACTAGCAGAATTTCCCGTTGAATTTCAACGAATTGAGTGAAGCTACTACAGCACAACATACAAACTCTTTAAAATACCTATATAGTAGATACTTTTTAAACACAATTAGCTTTTCTTAACAATTAATCATATTTGCTTGTAACAACCCGTTTCCGAACGTATTGCATTCAAATATAACGATAATTGTATTTCCTATCATATATATTACTTTCGCCAATTCCAGCTTCATTTCTTGTGTAATTATGCCTCGCTGAAATATTTACTTTTATGTCTTGTAAGCAAGAAACCCGTGAAAAAGAAACGTACAGTTGTCCATGATTGAAAACTGACTCCGGTAAATGTACGCCAGATACGTGAGCTTATTTACGTTAATAAACATTATAATGTAAAATATAGTGATATTACTGACAAAAAATGTAAGATTCCAGTATTCAATAGACGAAAGAAGGTTCAATTACTTTCATCAATCGTTATAAACGCTTCCTGAATAATAATCAAAATCTATTTACGTTGCTATCCATAAAGATCGACCGTTTAGTTGCTTAAACAAAAGTGCGAAGCGAATAACGCTATACTTTCGTCTATTTGTAAGCTTCATTGAAGCTAACTGAATCGGAGGTAACAATGACGGCCGCCTCGGTTACGCCCGGAAAGAGTAGGAAAAATCCACAAAATTTCCAAACAAAGAGCGTATTTCTAAAAACTTCGACCGTGTAACATGTAAACTTCGCAGGAATAAGATAGTATTGAGTTTTATTCGTCGAATAAAGCAAAAACGAAAAAAATTGGTCCATATTTACGTATTTTAATGCTTGAAGGAAGAATGCCTTGCTAGTCAAGAAATGGATTCATACGTGTTATCTTATGGAAAAATGTTAATCCCCTATATTGGCAGTAGTGATTAATCCCGGTTGACCAAACCTTGACCATTCACTAACAATAAGTTAGGATGTAAGGAAGAATCGTACCAAATTTGGTTATTCTAGCTTTTACTGTTTAGGAGAAATTCCATGAACAAGCACACAAATAGACAAACACAGGTTTCTAAATATATTCTAGTAGATTAAGAGATATTACTGAAAATTAATTTTTTATCACTTGTCAAGTGGTACTGCTGATTGGCTTACGTGAACCGTTTATACAATTTTCTCATTTCCTTGGTTCAAAAAACCTAGCTGTCTACTTGTATTAAAATTCGTAGGGTAGCTTAGGAAATAAAACACTAGGATGTTAAAAATGTATTCGGTTAGAGGACAATATTGACCACAAAAATGTGTGCAATATTACATTATCATGACTTATAGTTTCGGAGATACACATTCCAGAATATCCTAAGCATATCACCACATATTTTGTTTATATCTGTCGCTACTATGCTTTTATCGACATACGCATACTTTTAAAAACATATTTTTCTCGCCCAAGTTTTTATATTATTTGTAACATACCTCCATTAATTCAAAAGAGAATTATGGAGCTCGTCTTATTGCTGAAAAAATTTCAAGAACAAACACTTTAAAAAATGCTTGTCTCGAGAATTTCCAAGGGCTACAACATGGTTATAAAAAACCTTGTTGTGGCTATTGGAGATACCTGAGAGGGGTATTTTTTTCAGTGCTTGCTCTTGAGCTGTGAGGTATAAATTTAAAAAATATTAGGATAGACGACAACATTTGCCATAAAAATTTCTGCAAGAGTACATAATTACGTTGAAGTTTCGAAGATAAAAATTCGAGAAACGCACAATCTTTCAATACTGTTTCGTGTCATCTGTGTTCGAAATCGTAGAAGACCAATCATAATTCGATATGTTTACTCAGGTTTCGCAATAAATTAAACTTAAAATAAAATCCGTGGGATGGGAAAGAGAGAGCGATTGATGACCATGTTAATGCTTCTCCAGTCCAACGATGATTACGTTTCAATGTCGCACAAAATAAACTTTTCTTTGTTATTATAAGCACATATACAATTTTAAAACTTTTCCTTATATTTTACGCATTTACTTTACAATTTACAATTTAAAAACTTTTCCTTATATTTTACGCATTTACGCAAAAGGCATAATTTGGTCGTAATTTTAACGAACTCATTGCAAAACAAACTGCAGTTCTTATACGAATAAAGAAAAAAAAGAGTCGATTCTCTGATGTTTACACGTCGAATTAATACCATTTGCTGCGAAACATGGCAAGCGTGGATTAATCGGTCAGAACACGAGATCGGATATTTCCCAAAATAATGTCCTTAACCCCTTCGGGAATTTAAATAAATAGTTATTTTGAGGCAATATAACGTTCCTCTAGAGATCCCTCCATCTACTTGAAATAATATAATACATGCTCTCGATTAAATAAAATTGTTTCGGGGCAAGTTCCTCGTGTGAGCCATTTCATGCTTTTTCGACCGCTTTCTCTGTCACTCCCCCCTCCACCTCCCCCTCCACCTCCCCCTCCACCTTCCCCTCCACCTCCCCCCTCTACCTCCCCTCTTTTCTCTCTCTCCACGGTTGACGTGCTCCTACGCCGTAATTAAATTCCGCCCACGTTAAAACGCTTCCAGACTAAAAAATGAACAAATATTTAGTTTTTCCAGAAGTTTAATTTCGACAGATATCGATTTCGTACATTTTATTGTTATTTTAAAGCTTGACAATGTTATTAAAACTATGGAAAAAAGAAATCAGAAAAACGGGAAAATTGGAAGAAAAGATCATCGCTAATTAACCACAGCATATTAATTCACAAGACAAACTCAATATGAAGGGAGTTTGAGGTCAAATCTTTAGATGCGTAATTATCGTTAGTGAGATTAATTTCAACGAAAATATGTCGTAATCCCAAAGTAAGGGCAAGTACAAAAGGAATCCGAAACAAAATATTTATAATATATAATTGTGCTGGACTATGTTTAAAAAGGATATAACAGCCGAAGCAGACAGCAGTATATGGCGGTAAAAAAAAATTAATCAGGCAGACGGACCTCCAGAAGTAAATATGCACCACGAGAAAATATTATATCGATTGGCTAAAAATGTGCTCTATATACAAATAACACTGCTCTTCTTCATAAAACTTCAAGAAAAAGTAGTGACAAGCTAGGATATGCTCGTTATAGCGAAGCTACCGCAAAATCAGCATTCGTTTTATGAGTACCTATCAGTACGATTTGCATAGCATATACCTTATAATTAACAATGAACCTTTCTTAACCTTGTTTATTACCTGCAGCGAAGGCCATGATATAATAATTCCGATTTCCTCCTACACATACACAAATAGCTCCCACTTTGCGAGATTACATTCGAAATTTCTTCAAGGATATTTTAACAGCCCAAATGAAGACGAGCGCAGGATAATTCTGATTTTAACTGGATTTCAAAAGTTGTCAGGAACTAACGCAGGAAAATGCGCGTCATATCACTCTCCCTCGACTCCAACCTTTACTCTCTGAACAAATTTAATGGCGCCTCAATTTTGAAGTCTTATCTTAAGGGTTTGGAGAAATGGAATAAATATTTTCCATCCAACACATACTATAAGAGATAACTGCGCTGCCAAAATTGCACTTTATCATAATATGATTCGATCGACTCTTTTTAGTTGGCTATTGCGGAGTTCAATCTTTGGAATGACCCGAGACTGCTTCGAGTACTGCCGCACTCGAATTTATTGGCGGTAACTGCAGAGAATACCACTGCTATCCGAAGTTAATTGCAGCCAGTTTCCGACTTACGATGTTTTGCCTTACGATAAACCCGGACTTACGACATTAATACAATGATACCTCGAAATCGACATCCGATATCATACTTGCAGACAAACGATATTCGACATCCGATGCGCTATTCGAGTCTACTTTCATGTGCGTACAGGGCCGGCTCAAGACATTTAGGCACCCCAAGCAGATTTCAACTATTGCACCCCATCGATACATAATTTTACATTAAAATTCGGTAGTTTAATCTATAATATATTTTGAAGTGTGTGTTTGTTTGTTAATGGAACTCCTCCTAAACGATAAAAGCTAGAATAACCAAATTTGGTACGATTCTTCCTTACATCCTAACTTACTGAATGGTCAAGGTTTTGTTTCTGTTCGTCACTTTGATTCGAAATGGTGAACGATTTCATTATCGAATGTCACGAATTTTGCCGCGTCCTGCAATTGAAATACAGGGATGAGTGCAGACTACTTTTAATTTGCACTTTAAAATTACTTAAAATCACGGTACGAACTTGAGACCAATGTTCCCTCTAAGCTGCGCGGGTGCGCGGCCGCGCAGTAACTGAAATGCTCCCGCGCACACTGAAATGTTGCCGCGCAGCTGAAATTTTCTTTTAAAAACGCTGCTGGAAGCACCGTCAGCAGTCGCAAGGAATGCATGCAAAACTGGATGATAATAACGTAGACGGTTCTACCGTGCTTCTCTGATCACATTGCGCAGACCGAAGGATATTCTGCCTGAATGAATGGCGGGACAACCGCACAGTGGGACAGAATTCGAAAAAGCTGGCCAAAACCCATTTTTTCGAAAGTATGATTGACGCCTGGTAATGTGTTATTTATGCAGTAAATACATTGGAGTATCATGTAAAGCCCCCACATTTTTCCTGCGGTAGATTTCCTCACGTGTATTACCACTCAAGCATCACGTTTATCGACCATCTACTTTTCTCGTGTTCCTCGCCCGCATGGCAAGGAAGTTTACTGGGAACCTGGTGACACGTAGCCAACGTTGGGATAGTATTTCAGCGTGGGGTTTGGTACTTCAATTCCTCCGCTTTCGACTCGTTTATATATCTGGAGCGTGGAGAAAAAAATAGGACTGTCGCAGCCGATTCAAAGCACCACTGCATAAGGAGGCAAGCAGAAACTTCACCTGCATTCTTCTTGATGTACAAACTGATTTCCGCAAATTTCCGCTGCATATTTGGTCTTGATAGGAAGTTCAACTCATCTACAAACAGGGTGAACAACATTTAGCTGCGACTAGCTGCGAATCTGCCAGTTGTGTTGACAAATGTAAACAGAGGTTGCGCGAACGGCCGCACTGTGGCAGCCTCCCCGCCCGCCGCGCGGAGCTACTATTCGGATAACCGACGGAAGCCGATTACTTTTCGCGAATGAGAGCGAAGTTTTCTTTTCTTTTGTACAAAAACTAAGTTACTTTTCAGATGACTGCACTCAGGTATGGCATAACTAATTTCTTATTGTATGGTTATTTAATTCATCATTACGTTTTGTTATAAGTGTATGTTAAATGAAATCTTATAGAAGTACCTTCATTTCAGCCTGAGATAGGTAATCGAAAATGCCCATTCCAACGCGGCGTCAACTGTTTACAGTTCTCCGAGAAAAACAATCTCTGACGGAGCAACGTGTACATGTCGAAAAGTACGTTCTTTCGAACGTAGGTGCCTCCGATATTACCGAGTGCGACAAGACAAAAGTGAGCCGTGCAGTGTCCTAATCAAAAACAAAAAATAACAACTGAAATTAAAATTAATGCTTCAATGCATTCCATGCAAGAAATTCATGCAGATGTGGCCAAATATGTAAATATACCAGAGAGTTGGCGCAGCAAGAACTATGCGTTTGAATTTGTTGAGTGCATCAGCTTTGTACTTCAGAAACAAATAATGGGAGAATTGCGGAAATCCGCTTTCCATACATTAATTGCTGATGAAATTAGAGACTTTTCTGTACAGAAAATGTTAATCTTGTAATTTAAGTTTCGACCAGAAAATGAAACTTCCTATAAGACTGTGTTTGCAGGTATTTTGAAAATAACTGCGTGTAACAGTATCACTATTCTTGAAGCAATGAAAGCATTTCATATCAACAACAATCTTGATGTTCAAAAGATGGTGATGTTTACATTAGAGGGAGCACATGTTATGCTTGGAAAGAATAATTGTGTGGCAGAAATTCTTCGACGAGAAATAAAGCATCTGTCTGAGCAACATTGCGTTGTCCCCAGAGAAGACCTGGGATTAGACGACGCAAGGGAAAAAGTGTCAATCAATCATAGAAACACTGTTACGAACAGTATATACAATGTTCAGTCGGTCATCTATTAAAAAAGGAAAGCTTGAAGAATTAGCCAATGTCACAGAATGTGATGTTTTGTCATTTAGACCACTAAACAAAGTGAGGTGGCTGTCACGACATTTTGCCGTAACTGCTTTAATGAGAAATTAGGAAGTTTTAATCCAGTATTGTAAAGAGCAAGTTAATGAATGTAACGATCAAACCAGTAACTACTGCCTGAAATTTTTGACCAATCCACGATATCGATTAGCGTTAACTGTTCTTAACGATGTTTTAGAAGATCTGGTATCTCTCTGTAAATTCCTTCAGAAAAGTTGTTTGAATACAATTGAAGCACTGCAGTATGCAAAAGTAAAAATAAACAAGTTAAGGTCACAGTATCTTGGACATACTGTTTATTGGAGTGACAAAGTAAAATATCTGCTTTAATCTATAAGTTCTGACGTCAACACTACGCCTATTATTCTATTCATTCAACGTGTGTGTAATCACTTGGACAATAGATTTCCTGATGATGAGTTAAGAGAATGGCAAGCTTTTGACCCCATTCCTATGGCAAACGCAACCAATTTTGAATTTGGAGAAGAGAATGTTAAACGACTAATAAAAAATACTCAGCTACCATTACAATAAAAGAAAGCATTGCCACAATAATATCGCAGCAGTACTGTGATTTGAAATTCGTCGTTTCTGAGAAAGTTAAGAGTGGTTCAATTAAGACGTTCACTGGTATGTTGAACTACATGCTTAGAAACGAAGAATTTGAAGAACTGTCAATTCTTGTTGACATCTGTGGAACATTTAAAGCTTCCAGTGCTCAATGTGAACGTGGATTCAGTGTCATAAATTCCATCAAATGTAAATCTAGGAACAGACTGGAAGTTGAACATTTGGATGATCTGATGAGGATTAAGACTTATCTTGCATCTGGGTGCGAAATTAATCTAGACAGTTCTTATAGTCAATGGATTTCTAATAAGGACAGATGAGAAAAAGTTCTCGAAACGTGAAATAATTTTTCTTCGTTGTACTAAATTTTATTGTAAATATTCTTATTATGTATATTACAAAAAAACTTTTAAAGTGCCGCTCAGTTGTCAGGTCGTGTAAAAATTTTCTGCTCGGAGCAGTAGCAGGTCCGCGCAGCTGTAAAAAAAATTAAAGGGAACGTTGCTTCAGACTTGGATACTTTTTGCGGGAAAGAACAAAGTTTATTTTTATTGAAGACAGATTCCGAATTCTGGTCGAATTCGCGTAGAAATACGGTTAGAATCAATAAAATACGTGATTTTATCAGTTTTATTACAATACCCATTATAAGCTACCATGACAACTCCCATTGTCGCCGAAATTGAGAGTTCAATGCATTTATATGGGAGAGAGATGGAGAGAGGGGAGGGAGGGGGAAAGTACCTAATTTTATTTACGTTTTCATTATAATTAATTAAATAAACAAAATTTGAACAATAGCAGTACATAACGTATTATTTATCGTTCTGGAATATTGATTATTACAAAAGTGTTGAAGGTATATAATCTCTTCTTACTTATTAATATAAAAGCTTTAAATTAACAAATTGTTATATGAAAATTTACAATTCTGAGCGTAGTATTTATCGTTCTGGAATATTGACTATTAAAAAGTGTTGACGGTATGTAATCTCTTCTTACTTATTAATACAAAAATTTTAAACTAACAAACTTATATGAAAATTTACAATACTTTACGTTTTTGATATAATTAGTTAAATAAAATTTGAACAACAAAAGCTGTAAATAAGAACGTACTATTTATCGTTCTGGAATATTGATTTTTACAAAAGTGTAGAAGGTATGTAATCTCTTCTTCCTTATTAATATAAAAATTTTAAATTAACAAATTGCTATATGAAAATTTACAATTTTTTACGTTTTTGTTATAATTAGTTAAATAAAATTGGAACAACAAAACGGATTGTTACAAGCAAATATGATTAATTGTTAAGAAAAGCTAATTGTAATTCAAAAAGTATCTACTATATATTTGAAAGAGTTTGTATGTTGTGCTGTAGTAGCTCAAGGCCATATATTAGGAAGTAGCTTCACTAAATCCGATGAAATTCAACGGGAAATTCTGCTAGTAGGATATAATTATTTTGATGTTTGTGTATTTTTATGATTAAACAGTTTAATAAAAAACAAGGCTTTATTCACAGAAAAATAAAATTGAAATGTCACAAAGAAATTATAAATTGTGTGATACTTATTTCAATGACAATGAGATTTATTGAAACTATTGCATCGATGTATGCACAGATGGGGCTCAATCAATGGTTGCCAAACTTGCTGGTGCATCAAAAAATGCAACATCGACAAAATGCCTTATTCATACAAAAGCACGTGTTACCAAACGCATGAATAAAGGCAGTGACGCACTTATCTAAAGCTAATGGTAAAAATGCTCTTGGAATGAAATAAAAAGGATGAAATTGATTCTTGATTACAAAATGCACTTGGGAGTCTGTGAATACTGCAAAGGAAGGATGCAGGGGAAAAAAAGTGACGAAACGAATGGAATTAAAACCTTAACTTGGAAGTGATCTTGGAAAGATGTTCCGAAAAAAATTATTTAAAAAAATATGGGTTGGGATGAAAAGCGGGATTTATCTTGAATAAATGAGACTCCAACTTTATGACTGATTACGAAGTTCAAGAGGAAGATGAATATCGTCTATTACTTGGAATCATTACAACAAGTCAAGGACAACTTTCGTTAACAAAAGCAGCTTACGAATTTGTTACCAATTTAAAATTGAAAATTTAAAACGACTTTCAGGATGCATTTTTTAAAAGGAAATACAATTGCCCAATAATAGAGTTAATTACCTAAAATTTGAAAGAGAAAAACCTCTACATTAAACTACTTATCAGAGGTTGGTTCAAGAAAGAGTATAATAGCAACAAACTTATCTGAATTAAACTAAAAAATAACCATACCATACAACCATACAACGTGAAAGATATACCGTATTTAATCGATTGTAAGCCGACCTATTTTTTTTTTACTTTTTTACCGTCTTAAAAATTGCCACTCGGCTTATAATCGAGTCAAAAATCGAAATAAATATTTCGATAAATTCACTCCCGAGCCATCTATAGGATGCGCGTGCACGTAATCTTAGGATTCCGTGAGTCAATCGTAATTTCCTCGTACCTTTGCAAGCGTAAATTTTTGTCGTTTATTTTGGCGAGTTTTTCAGTTTTTCTTAATAATCCCATAATGAGGCAAACGCATTATTCTGCAGACTTTAAGAGAAAAGTGACAGCATATGCGAACAAATCATCAGATCTTGCTGCACAATGGTGCTACGGGGTTGATGAGTCGAATGTGAGACGTTGGAGAAGACAAAGGGAGAAACCAGGATATTTTTGTTGCGAGATTAAAAATCTGGGGCATAACCGGAACAAATTACAGCTTAGTAAAAATCGTATTGAATGCTTGAATATAACGTAATTTGTGTTGTCGTAATTTTAGTTGATACTTATTTTATTTAATTACGAATTTTAAAAAAACAGGGGCATTCATATTTTTCGGTATTTTTTCGGGACAAATCCCGGAAAACTAGGATGTCTGCACACCCAACATGGAATTTTCCTCGCGTGCCCTTGTGAAAAGTAGAGGTCGGCTTACAAACAATGAATACGGTACTTAAAAAGATCGAATAAAAATATATACTAACTTCCTGGTTTAGAAAATCTTCGTTGATCTTAGATTAGGTATAGCTCCAACTATCAGGGTGAAAAACCTGCTTTTATCAATGGGAAAAATAATATTTACGCTAAATATTGACGTCACTTCTTGATCAAAGACAAAAACATATCAATTGTGCCCAAGAAAAACTAACCTGCTATAACCTGATAACAGATTCATCAAACACTAAAAGACGCACACCACTCGACTGACGTTTCCACAACGTATTGGAACTAATGCGGACAAATAGTTCTTTTTCGATGTCACCGATGCAAAATGCGATGGAGGAGGAAATGCTGAAGACGGGGTTGAAAACAGTGGTGTGAGGATGTGTACCTCGTCCTCACACACCCTAACACAGCGTAGCAATTACTAAGAAGCAGTAAAAGAAACCCAAAAGATATATATTTCGTCCTCCAACAAGAGCCGCAACCAATCAACCTAGAATTTTGAATGTGCCTGAATGAATGCACGTGGAAACAAAGAGTAACCGCCGGAGGGAGGGTCTTGGGATATCCCGTATCCTCCTCGGGCTTCCTAAAGATTTCCTAGCTCTTGGGCACCCTTGCAAATGTCTCCCGCTGGCCAACTTCTGATTAGACTGCAGAGGCTAGTAAGGCGGGGGCGATGCCGAGGCATGACCTTTCCCCTCCCCCCTCCCACCCTCTAACCTAAGGGAATGCTTCTCTCTTCAGGGCCGCGACTACCTTTGGTGCAAAGGGTGCATTGCACCCGGACAGAAACCCTCGGGGGCGGCAAATAACAGAGGGAATCAGCTAGAAATATTAGGGGCGGTGACAACTGCTTTCATCAGGTCGGCAAAGATCCCCGGCATGTAACAGCAATAAAAATGTTGGAAAAACCACATCCAGCCATCTGTATTCGGTAGTATTCTCGGAAGCCGCTTTCGGAAATACCATTTTGCCATTCTGAGTAGAGCCTGGTTGCTACCTCTGAACATTCATTTAAAGTCACACTTTCACATTTATTCGCCAGCTGCAAACACTAAACATATCAAATGGAAAAACTAAATTAAGGTATTTTTCCAAAAATTTTTGTCAGGAAAATTTGGCGCCCTTAAAAATTCGGCGCCCTTAAAATCGGTCGTTTGGTCAGCTTGTATTGTTGAGCCGCCGTGTGCGTATTTTCGACCGATATTCAGTTGGACGAAACGACTCGTCCGCATTGTAGATATTAATTTATTGATAGTTTTGTTTTAAAAATGATTATACAATATATAACACTATTTGGTTCTTAAACTATTAATTTATAGCGTAAATACGGCTTGATATATATTTTTCCCAAGGTCCTGAAACGTATCTCAATATATCGTATAACATGTAAGTATATGTGAAATTGATATTCGTCTTAATGTGCGATTTTCAGGAAAGCATTAGAGTCGTTAGTCGGGAACGTGTTCTATATCGATGAGGCGCATAAGTATGTGAACAAGTCGAACGAGTTGACTGATTTCGTTTCCCACGATATAATTAACCCATTTGAACATTATTGAGCACTCGAAAATTTCATTTGATTCATAATTATTCACTTTATAAATAATTTTAACGCATAAAGAGTTGTCGTACCAGTAATAAACTAAATCACGCACCGGCAAAAATGTTTGCATTTATTCGTCGCATTTCCAAAACTGACTCAATTACTGTTTGAAAAAATTCTGCATTTTCGAAAACACTATTTCAACATTATAACAAAATGTATTTATATATTATTTTAGGCTAAATAAACTTGCTATTGTATCTCGCTCGGGAAAGATTTCTTTTAAGTAGCAAACGATTTTTATTGCTTTATACTTTTAAAGTATTCATAGACTATATTTAGGCATGAATCCATTTGTACCCTTTATCTTGGCGTTAGCTATTCTTCCTCTACGGTGCGCCACGGCGTGGATTTTCCTTGCATTAATCTTTACGTGGCTTTGAAGAGGACAATAATAAAGAAATTTAGCTTTGTTGCTGCCTGGAAAATCTAAATCTAACCCGAGAAATTTTGCGCTTAAAGGAAAATTTCGAGCGATTTAGCATGTAATACGACAAAACATGAACAGAATTAAAATGTTCAGTCTTTCTTGCGTAAAATAAGCCATTTCCCGTGATCGTAAGTTAATATTTAGGTATATTTATATCACAATCAGTGAAGGGCTGCATGGCATTTTGGGGTTTCTCTACACCATTTTCCATGCATTCTTATGGAAATAGTATTTTGTTGACCCCATGGGGTATAAGAGACCCCACGGTCTGAAAACCTAGACCAAGTTCTTCCTTTGGTCCATAGGATGGCCCATGAAACTTTTGAATTCGATAGCTTCAACGGTGTAAAAACGTATAAAGAACATACATACACACAAACATACACTCTAAAATATTTATAAGATAGAAAAAAATTGAATCAAAGTCAGTGAAAGGTTGTTTATAACCACTGTAGAAATCAGAAACATATATTATCAATCAAACACCTTTGAAAAATTAATAACATTATGTACTCATAAAACGTTCCGCTATCTACGTCTTTATTTCTCTTTAAACAGAAAATGTTATACCTCGGCTTCTATTAATCCAGTAGGGATAATTTTTTATTGTATCTCATGATAGATTGTTTATAAAAATGGCAGAAATAAAAAACATATTACTCGAACGCGTTTGAAAAATGAATAACTTTTCTCATTCACCGAATCTTTGCTTGGGAAATGAAAAAGTCGGTCTGCGGAAACCTTTTTCCCTAATTAATTTAGAGGGATATATTAAGCGAAGAAAATGTGCAGAAATGTTGAAATTTACTTTTGAAAAAAACACCAATCCAATGCCGTTTGTAGTTCTCACGATATGGGTGTATAAAGAAAAGCGCGGTCTTCACCGGCCGAGAAATAGACCGAAGTGATATTTTCACGTTGTGCCTCCATAACCTATTTTAAACCGAGGCTGCCTAAAGCCATCCAACAGAGTATTTTGTGGTACCCTAATTATAATTCGACTAATAAAAGCTGAACTTTATTAATTTTAATTTTTTCACTAGAAAAATAATGCCAAGTTATAATAAAAAATAAGTATTCGCAATTTGATGCATACTTTTGATAATATTATAATGCTACTGGCGGAAGTGTCCGTTGAATTTCAACTTCGACCGTGTAACATGTAAACATCGCAATAATAAGATGGTGCACAGTTTTAACCGTCGAATAAAGCTAAAGTGAATAAAATCGGTCCATATTTAGGTATTTTGATTTTTTCGATAATAACTAATAATTTACGCTAAATATTTACGATAATTTAAATCACGAATTCGAAACTTGACGGGAAATAATTTTAAAAAGCAAACTTAAAAACCGATTTACGGGCTTCTCTCTTATGAGGCAATGGCCGACGAGTTTGTCATGCGACGAATTGTCGTGAGACGAATTGACGTGCGACGAGTTGCCTTGCGATGAATTGACACGCGACGAATTGACTGCGACGAATTGACTGGATACCGTAGCAGAGAGGAAGGGTTGGGGAGGGGAGAAAAGAAAGGAGGGGCAGGAGGAAGAGGGGGAGGAGGAAGAGGGGCAGAGAGGAGAGGAGAAGAAGTGGGTTGCCATCGAAATTCTCGCGGAAACATTCCGAACAGTTATAATCAGACGTTCGGAAGAAAGCGACGCAACGGAGCTGCGGTTTGGTGAGTGTATTATTAATCTTAATATTTGTGAAGTGAATATTTTGGATCTATTTCATTCGCTTGTATGCATATGTTAACGGCTAACACTTGGTAGCCAAACTTTTGTCACTCTTCTCGCTTGTAATTGATATTTTTCCTCGAGTATTTCTACATACGTTTTACGAATAAAACACTTAAAACCTAACACATCAGTCATTATTTGTACGATAATAATTTGACGTACATAAAATTGGAGTATGAAGTGAAAATGACAGACGGGAGAGCTCTTTAAATTCAACTGGAGATGAACAGGTACCAATCTCAGGCATCATTGTTTTAAAGGCGCGTTTCGCTTCTCGGATTTTCATGAAATTCGATATTAAGGGCTTAGAGTCAAAGACAATAAGAATGTCATATAAATGAATAACATATGCCATTCAGGGGTACCACTTTACTGGTGATAAAAAATTTTCGTCATATCTCGTAAAGTATTTCTCATATCAAAATATTTTTCAAATAAAACTTGTAGAACTAGCAAAGTAGAGTATTTCTTTTCCAATACATTTTTATCGTAGGAGTAGCCGTTATTGAGAAAATCAAACGAGAATGTCTTAATTCGAGTTGAAGTTGAAATTTCTCGCATGGTTAGTTCTTCATTGTTGCTAACATAATCTCACAAACAAACGTTTAATTTCCTTACGTGTGCATGCAATATTTTTAAATGGGAAGAAAATGGATTATTTATGACGAATAAAAGAACTTTAAAACGCCATTTCCCTTACGTAAAGGTATATAATTTCTTTTAAATACTCCATTGCACGAAACGCGCCCATTTGTGATACGCTGTACACTTTACTAAGTTGTTAATACATAATAGACTTTAAAGTATTATAAGGGAACTTATTTAATAGAAATTCAGAGACCGTGGCGGCAGTTCTATGAAATACCGCATGATTTTCGTGATATAAAATACGCATCTGCCTAGAATCAAAAGAGACGTCTCGCAAACAGCGACTTCTCCAGCAATTATCACACGCGAGTATTTATAGATAAATGACTCAATAATGGCGTCTAAAAAGGTCGCTGACCTTATGTCTCAATCTCTTTTCCCTCTCTTAGTCTGTTTCGCACTCAAAGAACTGCTATTTGGTATGTACTGAATGCAATTAAAAGGAAGTAGCAGTATTAATTCACAAAAAGAACCATAAATATTTTAAACTAAAACGATTTTTTTGTTTTTAAGGAAATTATCTCATAATTAACAATTTTTGTCAAGTTATTTTCTTGTGAATGATTACTGATTATACTCCAGCGCAGTCAGTTTCTCGCCCGGATAATGTTGCGTCATCTTTACATTCAATGATTTCCGTGCTTTCATTTACTCGTAAAGTTGGATTCCGTCTTAGAGACTATTCGTCGAGATAAGCGACAAGTGTGTCGGTAAACGGTACGCCGAGGATGACTTAATGTGCTCTGTATGTTCCAGAGAGGTTATTACCGAATCTCGGTGAGCCATGACCGCAGACCTCATCTTGATCGCTGGCCTCCTTTTCCTTCTGTGGTGGCTACTGATATCAAAGCCAGCAAGATTTCCCCCAGGTGAGGATTACAATCGACCTTCAATTTTTTTAGTTTATGTTAAACGAAAAGCGAGAATAAAGCTTAGACACATTTGAGAGTGATGCGCGTTTATCCAAAAGGGAATTCCGTGTGGGAGCGACGAACGCCGGCAGCCGATTGATCGTAACGCATTATATCGTTATAGGTTTTTAATCACAACCAAATGAAAAAATCCGAAACTGGCAAAATTCCTACTTTGAGGGGCTATTTTGCTCCCTTTTTTATGGCCCCATTTTTGGCCCATAAGAAAACATGTAAATTGGTGTTGAGGTTTTTATATTTGCATTATAAAATTATTTCTCCTCAAGATACAAACTCGATACTTCACTATCGGATAGGATATAAATTCTAGTTTCTAATTTTTGAAGACAGAATTAAAAATCCGAGTAGAATTAGCGTAAATTTATAGTATTTTATCGCAAAAAAGTGGTAATTTTCCTTGCTCTAACAATAGGCTTCCTAGCAACAGGCATAATGCTTTTATATGGGTAAGCTTTTCATGGGAATCAGAGGCATGCATTTTAATGCCTTTAATGTTAAACTATGCTTAACCCTTTATTTATTGATATTTAAAAAAATAATATATCTGCAATTTTTAAAATATAAATTTGTTTTTTATTTATTATTATACAATTATACAATTTTTTACAAAATTTTTGTAAAAAACAATGTCAAAATTTAACATGGGACTCGGAAGTCCCGTCAGGTCACAAGTCCATAAAACTGACGTAATTCATATGTTAAAATTTAGAAATCAGTTTGCAATGCAATTACAATCACTGATATTATTATTATTAAAACATAACAAATTACAATGTGATATTCATAAAAGCAGTTCTTTCTTTCATTTAGGCACAGAAAAACTGTACAATATTTACATTTTGAATGAGGTCTTGGTTCAATTTTTTTTAGGAACAAACCTCACATCTTCCTCTTGCTGCCACAAATTCAGGCCAGTGAACACCTCTATTTTCCAGTCCTACTTCTGCTGGAACAGAAAATTTATACTTCCTTTTTTTGGGCTGTTGGGCTGACATGAGGCATTTCAACTGTATTACTTGGCCTTCCTCTCTTTTTAGTAGCTGCTGAAGCCTTCGTTAGTAATCCCTTTGTAACACTGCGCTTGTAAGTGATGAAAGGTATATCTTCTTCTAGCTCACAATATATTATATACGAATTTACAAGGGTCATTTCCATCAGTCCATAATATAACCTCATCCACCATTTTTTTGATTTTCGATCAATTTCACAGAGTGACCGTAACATACCTGATTTATCCACTCCTCCCATGTGATTGTTATAATCATTCACTATGATGGACGCATTCACTTCAAGTTTAGAATCATCCTTCTGTGTTCGTTTTACCGTTGTTTTTTCAGTGCCATGGTAATTAGATAGAAGATGCACAGATCGATTATCCATCCACTTCAGGTACAAAATACCATCATTGCTGATTCTATGGTCATATTCTCCTTTTTTAAGTGTTTTATCACTAGCCAATGAAGGAAGACTCTGTCTGTTGGACCTCACCGTTCCACAAGCAAATATAATGTAATTATTTCCTTCTAGTGATTTTGTTAGTCTTTCCACTACTGATCCCCCTAATCCCAAATCTGACTGCACGCTTTCATCATTCCCGTGTTTGCCCTGGTAAACACTAAATTCATAAACGTAAGCACTCATATCAGAGCGGCACCACAATTTATACTCCCTCTTTATAGGTTTCTTTGGGTTATATTGCTTGATAGATGACCTGCCCTTGAACACTATCATAGATTCATCTATGCTTTGATACTGTTTTGGTATTTGCAACTTTTGATAATTTTTGTTTAGTCCGGTGATCAATGGCCTTATTTTGTTCAGTTTGTCGGTATTGCCTCGTAACATAAATTCATTATCATTTATATGTAAATTGGCCAAAATCTGAAAATAGCGGT
The DNA here is from genome assembly GCA_036926305.1 of Uropetala carovei. Classification (NCBI taxonomy): domain Eukaryota; kingdom Metazoa; phylum Arthropoda; class Insecta; order Odonata; family Petaluridae; genus Uropetala; species Uropetala carovei. The sequence goes on from JAXCHB010000175.1 coordinate 176,153, forward strand.
CACGTGTAATTGTATCGGATACAAGTGAAACTTTTAAATCTGCATCACCAGTCCAATAATCTTTGATTTGAGGAAGGCGGTGATATCCGAAAAGAAATTGTAACCCAATAAACCCATATAATTCCCTATCTTTGAGTGGTTGGAACCTATGTTGTTTCTGGTTTGAATACAAATTTGTCTGATATACAATATTATTTACAGTATCTTGGTCAAAAAAGGTGAGAAAATAGTCAGTTGCTGAAACACATTCACTGAAATATTCTCTAACTGCTCCTGAATGTAAAGTAAATAACAGAGAAATTGTGGTAGCATCCAACTTCTTCCATTGCTTACCTATGTAATTAGTGCTCGAATTTTCTTTGTCACCATCATCTATATCAGAGTCATAATTAAATTATCTATCCACATCCGCACATTTCGATGACCTTGATCCACAACTTTTAGTGTTATTGCACAATATTTCTCTGTCATTTTCATCACTACTTTCTTCTGGTGTATCCACTTCATCTGGTATATCTTCTAAAATAATGCTGATGTCTTCCTTTGCATGTCCTTTGGACACGTAAGGCATTATCCTGGGATTTAAAATTTTTAAAAACATTAGTACTGACATAGTTAAATTATAAACCCATATAAATTATATACACAAAATGATAATTACCTTTTCCTTCATCAATGGTTAGCTTCCCTCTGATGCAGACGAAAATCTGGTACTCAACTGGCAAAATATTTCATAAATAACATGAAAAACCTTCTCTTTATCTTCTTCGGTTCTTTCTATACAAACTCACAGAAAGAAGAAAACCAGAACCTTTCCTGTACAACTCACAAGGAATAACTGATAGATAATGCGTTCAATGTGTTTGTGAAATGGACAATTCTCGTGGAAGCGGTTGCGACACTCACAGCATGATATCTATGACCGAGTACAATATGCAAATATATGGGGAATACCTTCTTTTACCCGCATTGTTTATGCAAACTGAAACTTGAAAAAATTACAGTTTACAGATATGATTCCAGTTAAAAAGTTTATATTTTACATTTTTATTCCATCTTACCAAAGGCAGATATAATGTTTCTTTTTTCGAATGCCATTTTTGGTTTGATTTCAGTTTCGAACAAATCTGGTATTTGAAAAGCAAAGTGATATATGCAACACCACATGACAATGTAAAAGAATCACTTGAGACCTGACGGGACATATCGGTCCCGCCACATATACACCATAATAATTCCTAAACTATATGCAAGAAACTATTCAAATTGTGTTAATTATCAATTATATTTATTAATACAATAAATAAAAAATATTCTAGACATGCATGTTTCATATTGTTCTTACATTATGAGAAAATGTATGCATAGGTTCTATTGTAGTAATGGCTTCCTGCAGGAACTCAAACAAAAATCGTAAAAAAATATGATAAATGATGAATTGTCAGAAAAAACATCATAAAATACATGTACACCAGATAATTAACATTCTAAATTAGTCATACCAGTTTAGAAGTCAGAGTGAAAAAAACTGAGTTTGATTTTTCTGACCGGGACTCAGAGGTCCCGCCAGTAAATAAAGGGTAAATGAAGTAATTCCGATATTGTAATATTCCCTATTTTAGGAGTTGTTTTGCCCCAGTATTGCTCCATACGAGAACAAAAATTATAAGGCAGCTCCATATGACGTAGAGACTTGAAATTTGGCCTGGTTATAAAAATTTTATTGCAGCCGATGATAAAATAAAACACTGCGAAAATTCCGAATTTTAGGGGCGGTTTTGCCCTATATATGACCCATACCAGTGTGAAAATAATACGGCAATTCTTAATGAGATACAAACATGAAATTTGGCAGAATTATGGGTTTTTAGTTAAAACAGAAAGACAAAATCCAATATCGTTAAAATTCGATATCTTAGCCACTGTTTTGCCAAATAACTGTCCTATGCAACGAATAAAATTATAAGGCACTTCTAAAGGAGCTACAAAGTTGAAATTTGATACAGTTATATGATATTGTGGAAAATTGATTGGGAATAAATTTAAATTGTAAATATGCTAAACTTTAAAAATGCTCTCCTTCCGCAGACCTCCCAACCTTGCCAACATCCTGTGGAGAAAAGAACCTCCATCACCCACTCCTCTGCACCCTGCAGGGTCCCACCCCTGCCGCAGACCACGATGCCCTATAAACCCACCTTCCAACTCATTCTCAAACCCCACCACCAACATCACCTAACCCATAACATCCCCTACCAACTGTACCACCCGCAACGTCATCTACATACTAACCTGCACCCAATGCCCCGCCTTTTACGTTGGACTCACCAGCAATTCCCTCAACATTCGCATGAACGGCCATCGCAACAGCGTTAGTCTTAAACGACAGCTACCCGTGGCCGTTCATGCGAATAACCACAATCTTAGTTTCAATGTTTGTTTCACGGTGAGGGCCATCCGCGCCCTCTCGGACGACGCTTCCGCCCCCCAACTCCGTCTATGGGAACTCGCCCATATCCAAATCTTAAACTCTTTCTCTCCTCCCGGCCTCAATATCCGTTAATATTTCCTTCTTTCCACCCTCTCTTTCCCCCCTCCCCCTTCTACATCCTCCAATCCCCGACCTTTCCACGCTCCCTTCCCTTCCACCCCCACACCTTCACCCCAGTGTCACTGCCATATCAGTTGTGTCTCTCTTGTGCTGACGAAGGGATCATCCCGAAAGCTCTAACCTCTACAAATGTGTCTCTCCAACACCCCAGCGGCTCTACTTCCGGTTCACTGTTTCCTTCAACACCTAGTTGCCCAAAATATATATATATATATATATATATATATATATAGGAGGATACAAAATTATGAGGCACTTCCAGATGTGCCAGAAACTTGAAATTTGATAGGATTATAGGTTTTTGGTCACAACTGAAGGAAAAAATCCGAAACTGTCGAAATTCCTATTTTGAGGGGCTATTTTGGCCCCTTTTTGCCCCCTTTTTTGCCCATAAGAAAGCATGTAAATTGGTGTAGAGGTTTTTATATTTGCATTTTAAAATTACTTCCCGTCAAGATACGAACTCGGGACTTAAACTGTCGGATAGGAAATGAATTGTATTTTCTTATTTTTGAACACAGAATTTCAATCCGAGTAGAATTACCATAAATTTTTAGCTTTTATCGGAAAAAAGTAGTAATTTTTCTGGGTCTAAGAATCAGCTACCTAGGTAACAGGGTTAATGCCTTCATATGGGTAAGTTTTTAATTGGAATCAGAGTCTTATATTTCTCCTTTAAAACGTTACTATCGTAATGCCCATTGAAATATCAATGGGAGTAAAGATTCGATTGTTCAAGGAATTGCTATCAGAAACATTAATTGTATTGAAAGTCTTTTACCTCTCTCACCCTCCCTCCCCTTGTCCTCTCCCTCCCCCTCTCTCTCGTATTAAAAGCAATCAAGGCACGTTTACTCCCATAATGATTGTGTAATAGTACCGATTACTTAAATTTGATATTTCTCGTGTTGCGCTTCCTTGATTTGTATACGACAAGAAATGTCTTCAGCCTTGATATCTAGATTAATTTAATATAACACCGCCTCCACCAGTAAAAGGTAACTTATGCAGGTAATTTCACCAAATTTGACGTAAAGAGTATAATAAATGTTAAAATATAAAAGTTATTTATAAAAATTTATTTTTATACCATTACTTGTTTATTTTATGCATTCCATCACTCTTTTTTCCATTTGCTGAGGGAAATTATAAAAGTGCAAGCAGATAATGAAAAAATTATGGTTGAAGTAGAATTTGGAAAAATGATAAGAGAATCAAGTAGGATGAAGTATAAAAAAATTACGGAGAAGTTAAAGTCAATTACACTAGAGCAGGGGTTCCCAACCTTTACATTGGCAAGGGGGACATCGGTTTAACAACGAAGGCGGCAGGCGGCAGTGTTCTCTCCCAGCTCTTCCACTCAACACTTAAAGCTCGTAGCTATAAGTTTTAAATTTTATTCTAAAAAACCATTTTTTATTAAACATAAAAACTGCAAAGTAACGAGATTATACGGGGTGATTTTTTTATTCGAGGAGCCTGAAAAATCAGTATATCTTAGAATATAAACCGGAGAGAATTGCTAAAATTTCTATGAACATAGTTTGATGTTATTTTAAAAAAAGCTCAAATCAAATGTTGAAAATGAGCACCACCTTGCTGATTACATATACGTGCTCTCCTCAGCATATTGTCTGACACAATTTTTCAGGGTTCTCGAATAAAAAAATCACCGTATAATTCGAGCATATACCCTTTCGAATATTATATAAGAAAAGTACTAACCGATGTTTTTAATGAATCCATGAACAGAGAAATGTGACTAGAGTGCAAACATGAAGTGTCACTCCTTCGTCAACAAGGAAGAAAAGAATAACGACTCTTCGCAAAAGGGATGAGATACATTACAATAAGGATTAAAAGTAAATGATAGAATGACCCACTTCTGAGAAGTTGGCAAATTGATGAAAAAAACTGCGAGAAAAATCATACAATATATTAAATGCCACAAAGTATTTTTAGATTGGTACTTTCCAGTATCCTGTGACCGCTCAACACTATCACTCGCAAGAGCTGCAAATTTTAAGAAGGACACCTGAACAAACCTCAGCGGGCGCCACAACGAACCTTGGTGAGCGCCATGGCGCTCGCAGGCACCGCATTGGGAGCACAGCCACCTAGAATACTACTCTACTCTAGCTGGCTCTGGTTGGGAAGTCCTGCACTAGAGTATGAAGATTACAAGCAGTGTAATGGCATAACTGATTATCTTCGTGTTTGTGGACTCAATTTCAATATTTAAATGCATACTGAAATGTTTTTATTTAAATTACATATCTTAAAACCTTTAAATAAAAACGTATTAAACCAAATGACTTGTAATTTTAATTTAAAAATTAAATAAGGTTAAATATTATTTGGATTAAATTAGAGTTGTATTCATGTATAAAATAAAAAATAAAAGTTATTATTTAATACTTATTTCTCCCATATATATTTATTTAAATGTTTAATAGGTTTCATGCGTTTTCTGAATCATAGGTGAGATACCTGTGGGTGAAAGTTCTTTCGATGAAACTTTATGTGGACAAAAAAACTATGGGTGAAAGAGCATGGGTGAAACATTTGCGGGTGAAAAGTCTCGTGGGTGAAACATCCCATGGGTGAAAGTTCTTTGGGTGAAACGTCTCGTGGGTGAAGTGCTTTGGGGAAAACGTCCGGATACCGTATGAATACTTATGGGACTAACTATATTTGGTGCTTTATTATTGTTGTTATATATTGTTAGTGTTGTTATAATCAGAAGAATTTCTCTCGCATAAAAATGCTGTCTTGTGCTGTTTATGAGTGTAATAATTATTCCAAATCTAAAACGCCGCAATTAGTAAAATATGGTTTCCAAAGGACGCCATTTTCAAGGCAAATGGATTAAGGCTTGCGGTAGAAAAGATAAATTGCCTTTGAACTGTTCTGGGTCAACTTCGATCGCAATGCCGTGACTGGCAAAAATATGAACTACGTCAATATACCTACATTATTCGTAAGGAGTGATTTTCAAATGTTTCACCGGGGAGGGAGATATGGTTCCAGTCAGGATGCCGAAGCTAAGCAATTGCATGATAACTCAGTCATTTGAAAACTACTATGCGTAAAGAAGGTACATGATTCAAGTGCTACGTAGTTCATTTTATTGCCAGTTACGGCGCTGTGATCGAAGTTGGCGCAGAACAGTTCTGTTCCGATAAATTTAACGTTAACAATGATGCCGTTAAAATTTAAAGGGAGAATTACAATCATTCAAATCATTCAGAAAGCCAAACGTTTGAAATATAATACATCCGAATACTCTAAATAAGTATTCTATAAGGTCATTGTTATTTTTTGTTATGATAAGTTATAGCATCTATATATATATGTACCTTGTTCTTTTTCTTACGATTTGATCTGCCTGCACCTTTCTCAGTTGTTCTTTTCTTTTGTTTACCCGATTATTTCTTAGCTTCGCGACTTGATCTGACAGTCCTTTAGTTTGTTGTTTATTGGTTTTAAATCAAACATTTTAGTCTATTTCTTAGAGCTTAATCTAACGTCGTACAGCTAGTTTAATAATCAGAATAAATTTCATTTTTCATACAACAATCCACATTGTCAACAATACAGCGAATCGTAACTAAATATTGAAATCAACGAAAGAATCAGATAATCTAATGTTATGTAGTTTGTTTAATTTTATAATTATTATAACAGCTACCTTCTGACGTTAATGCCCAACATACAAAGGGTATGAATATATTACTGATACTTTTAAGAATAACACTGATGTTATGTAGATAAGATTCCAGTATTCAATAGACGAAAGAAGGTTCACTTACTTTCTTCAATCATTATAAACGCTTCCCACACGCAGTTTCTTGAATAATAATATCTATTTACGTTTCTATGTATAAAGACTGACATTGCTACATCGATCGTTTCGTTGCTTAAAAAAAGTGTGAAGCAAATAACGCTAAACTTTCGTCTATTTGTAAGCTTCATTGAAGCTAACTGAATTGGAGGTAACAACGCCTGGAAAGAGTACCAAAAATCCACAAAATTTCAAAACAAATTGCGTATTTCTGAAAATTCTGACCGTGTAACATGTAAACAACGCAAGAATAAAATAGTACACCATTATAACTATCAAATAAATAAAAAAGCTGATGTGGCCAACACGTGACTTTCTCCATAATTGGGGTAGGTATAGATATTTCAATTATTATAAGGTAAAATTATTATTTCTTATCGTAGAAGAATACAGTCGTCCTTATTGCCGTAAATTATATTTTGAATGTTTACAGAATTCACCGCTATATGGTGGCGATGTATACTGGAAATTTACGAATAAATTAATTATCTACTAAATGGAAGGTTCTACGAAAATTTGTTTCAATCAAAACTTGGAAGAAATATTATTTTCTACAACTTTGGTCCTTACAAAGATTACCAATAATGACGTTTTTAAGGAGATATTTGGCGGAAACCGAAAAAACCGATTATTCATAAATAATTCCTAAACAATAACTGCTATGGAAAATTGTTTCAAATGAAAGTTGTAGGAAATTACATTCTCTATAACCTTTGTATTGAATTGTATATACAATAATGATGTTTTAATGGAGGTATTTCGCCAAAACCGAATCGGGTTTCGAATAAATCTTGACTTCCAGTTAACTGGTATTGTCCAAAAATTAATCAGCTCTTCGTGCTCATACCAAAGTGTTATATATGAAATTTGGGAATGATGTGGTAAATACTTTTCGAGTTAGAGTGCCCACAATCACATACACACACACCATTCCAAAAATAGTCTAAACATGTTCTAGGGACCTCAAAACATGTATTTCCGTTGAAATCTCGAAGTCAATTTTTTTCATGAAAACAATACTTTCTCTGTACTCCGTATATGGATAAAGTAAAAACGAAGAAAATCGCTCCATATTTAGGGATTTAGATGAATGAAAAGAAAAAACCTAGCACTCTGAAAAATGGAGAGTTACGCGTAAACTTATGGGAAAATAATTATTGAAGTAAACACTCTGTCCCATTCAAAATTCTTTGTTTTCCTGAGCTATTTTGACAATGCTTTATATTATTTCGACAATGATCCATTTAATTTTGACAATGGTTCATTTAATTTTGACAACGTTTCATTTCATTTTGGCAACTTTAATATAAAGCTGTTATCAATAGAGGTTCATTAATTCTGTGGAATATTTGAATTTGTAGACAGGATCATAGAGGCAAATAATGAAGACTTTCTCTATTACTACTATATTATCTATTATATTATTAAATATATCAGTAAAATCTAATATACATATTTAATTTTCGATAGTAAACCCAGCCATAATGAACTCCAGAAAATACACAGAGACATCTATTGATAAACAATAATGATAGAAAAAGAATTATCAATGTATACCTCTGTAGGAAAAGTGCAAAAATGATTTCACAAATCATAGAAGTTAAAAGAACAGCTGTTCATGAGATACATAATTAAAAAGGTTTTGTTGAAAAAATCTCGAAGAGGTGGCCAGAGAGAAAGGAAATTAAATTAAGAACAATGATCACTTATTAAATAACTAGTGTAATGCCCGTTGAAATATCAACGGAAGAATTATAGATAAATAGATTATTATTATTATTTTCATTTAAAATAATTAATTTCACACTCTTACATATGAATATTTTGTCATATACAACATTTCTAGTGAATATTCTGTTGTTGACGGGCTATCTTCAGTTAAACTTAAAATAATTGCCTCTCTTTTCCTCCCTCTCCTCCCCCCTCTCACACCCTCTCTCTCCCTTCCCCCTCCCACCCCCTCCTTATTTCTCCCCCTTTCTCCCCTACCCCTCTTTCCCCCTCCTCCCTCTACTTCCCTCACTCCCCCTCCCTCTCGCTCCCCCCTCTACCTCTCCCCCCCTCTCGTATTAAAAGCATTCAAAGCATGTTTATACCCATATAGCATAATTGCCCGTCAATATGACAGGATATCTTTAGTTAACCTTACTTCCCTCCCTCCCTCTCTCTCCCTCCCTCCCTCCCTCTCCGTTACAATCCCTCTCTCTCCCTATCTCGTATTAAAAGCAAAGCACGCTTACACTCTAAGGATTGATTTAACAATAGGATTTTGAGTCTAACAATATAATTAGTCACCATGGCAACATTCCGGTAAAATGGCAAGATTTCCATAAAATATGTAAATTAAACGTTTAGCATGGGATATTTTGAACTGTGGACGAAAAAAGATGAACAGAATAAGAAACTATAATTTTTTCTTCAAAATGGTTCTAATCTGAAGGTCGTAGGTTAATTCCTTCTAATTTTAATTTCCAAATGAATAAAAGCCTGTATGTCGAAAAATCACATTTTACATGTTAAGTAATGGGAAATGGAAATGCCTCCATTGGAGTCGAACCAAGGAATTTTTTTACGATTTAAATTCGTCATCACCTGAAAAAGTGTTAATCAAGCATCCCTGCCAAATATCGAGTTTCTATCTTCATTACTTCTCGAGTTATTAGCGTTTAAGTTAGCGTTACAGACAGAGAAAAGTTAGCGTTATAGAGAGAGAATTGCTTTTTATTATAATGATGGCTAGACGCGGACTGCAGCATCTCTATGAAAAAAATCACAGAAAAGTGCATGACAGAGTTTGAAATCAGAATTTCAAAACCATCAATTGGGCGATTAGTGGCTGATTTTCATTATACTATTAAGCGAGTGCATCTCCCTCCCTCTATCCCTGCATTTAAAAAGTATTTGTTATACTTATAAACCTTAAAACTTAATCAACTTAATAATACCTTAAAAATTACTTAAGTGTCATAGTGAGAGAAATTGCTTTAGTTATTAAAATTTACCTTTAAAATGTTTTGACATGTAAAAGGCACACACTTTGCACCAGGCCCCGCAATTTTTCTAGCCAGCTCTGGTGCATCTCATCCCAGAGAGAGGCAATTGAAGCAAGACGTCGCTATGCTCATCAGTTTATAGAATTGCCATCTCAAGTTTCTGAAAATCAAATATTTTTTATTGATGAAGTTGGTTTCAATGCTTCTATGTGAACAAGAAGAGGTCTGTCATCATGTGGAACATGTGCTATACAGGTAGTCCCAGGCATTAGGTCACGAAACATATCCATATGCTGTGTAATGAATCAAGAGAAGTTATTTCATTATTCAGCTCAAACTGTACCATTTAATGAAAACTATTTTTGTTCATTTCTTGAAAATTTATTTCATATGTTTGACAAGAATGGAATTAACCATGCTATATTAGTAATGGATAATGTTCTAATACATAAAAGCGAAAGAGTAAAAATTATAGTATCATATAATGCACATACATTATATTTGCCCCCTTATTCTCCTTTTTCGAATCCCATTGAATACATGTTTGCTAAATAGAAAGAATCAGTAAGGTGTGGAAAATCAGAAAATTAAGTTGTTGGAATTAATAAATAACGGAGCTGATTTAATATAAAAAATGACTGCACTGCTTTTTACAGACATATGGCAACTTACATTCATAGATGCATAAAAAATAAGATATAAACGATTAAATATATGTCATTTTCATTACTTAAATAAAAAATTATGCATGTACAATATGTTCGTGTAGTTTTGGTAAATGTATTTCTCTCATGTATTTATGGTCAGTTTTATATTTATTCTATGTTATAATATTCTTAATGAGTTATTATATATTACATATATAATGTAATAAATCTTTAACAATTTTCAGTTTACATGATTTTCCCAAGAGGTCAAACAATTTAAAATGAATCTTTGTGATGAAATTCACAATAAAAGGAACATTATACAATTTTGTCAAAATATTATCAGTAATTGTCAAAATAAAATTAACTGCTGTCAAAACAGAATGGGTCATTGTCAAAATAACATGAACCATGGTCAAAATTAAATAAGTCATTGTCAATATAGGATGAGCCATTGTCCAAATAGGATGGACCATTGTCAAAATAGCCTAGAAAACAGTGTATATACCTATGCAAAGTTTCATGCCGATATCTTAAAAAGTGTCGACTTGTATAGAGTAGGGGTCGCCAAACTTTTCTATATGGCAGGCCAAATTCGTTGTTGAGAATACTTCAGAGGGCCGCATTGGAAATCACGAGAGCTTCGACATGCCAGATGAGTGTTTAAATCAGAAGTCACTTATATTGTGCTCTCATATTAGACTAAATCAATTCAATTTGCTTTACTAGTGTTAAAACTCGACCAGAAAAGGTTTTGAGACCATAATTTCACTGGAATTGACTGTGTTAAATTGTACCAATCATTTTTTCATTATGGCTTCGTGGGCCACATAAAGCACTTTTGGGGGCCTCATGAGGCCCATGGGCTGTACTTTGCCGACTCCTGATATAGAGAATAAACAATCTGAAATTTACTTATATATAAGATGAGAAATCTATTTATGGTAGATGTTTATGAATATGGATTTCAAAGTTTCTATTTCTAAAGCGAATAATAGCACTAAGTTAACTAAAACAATTTGCATTTCCTTCATTTCAATTGTGAAGAAATTAGGGATAAATAAAAACGTTTCCTTTGATCGAAATGTTATCACTAAATTCAGATTATGTGAAACAATATTAAGACAGAGAAATAAAAGAAATACATTTACAATATGTTCACTTTCTCTGGTCTCTTTACTTCCAGGTCCAATCAAATGGCCCATAGTTGGAAACCTATACCACTTGTACAAATGGGGACCCTATTTATACAAATCGATGGGAGAGATGAAACGTCGCTATGGAGACGTGGTCGGCTTCTTTGTCGGCCCAAGGCCCATTGTGCTCGTATCCGGATTGGATGCCATCAAGGAACTGTCGTTCAAAGATGATTTTACTGGAAGGCCAACGGCGATAGCCCATAAGATATTAGGAAGAAAGATAGGTGAGTTTAAGTAAAGTAACAGCTCTAAGGCGAACATACGAATCGCGGTGGCCAACCAAAGTCTTAATTTACCAATGCACGTTACCAAGGAGCCATTTTAATAAGTAACAGTTATATCTGTGTTTGTGAAGGCAGAAAATTATTCCAGCTGCCGGGGTTGTCAAAGAGACACTGTGAAGAGGTCTTTGATGCAGGGTTGAAGTCGAGGGCATACGGAGGTATATGGCGTATAACAACTTCTTAAGGTACCTGTTCAGTGTATTACAAATTCCTAAAGAACAAAACATGTCATATGCCATTACCGTTGTGTATAATAGCTTCTTCAGAAAGTCAGCATAAATTTGGCATCAGAAAACCTGGTTCTCGTTATTGTGCAAGTATAGATTTGGAAAGTAAATGTAAAGGATTTTAGTTATATGTCAGGTTTGGGACTTTTAGTGGATGAAAAAGATATTTTGATCTGCAACACTGCAAGAGAGCTATTTACTGTGAATCTTATCAAATGGTATCCTTAACCTGCTTATTATCATTTGTCTTTCTTAAATTAATTAACTGTCTGCTTAATCATTTTTTTGTTTTAACTGTGCCCATAAAAAAGTGAGAATGAAGAGAAAAATTAGCCAATTTTAATACAAATTTGGTTCTATTAGTTCAATTAAAAAGCTTGAAGTAAGTCTGGAGCAGAAAAACATGAAAGTAATGACATATTCACTAGTGGTGGTGTAAATGGTGATGATGTGAGTAATAATAAGATACAGCCTCAACTTCAGCAATGGCCATAGCACGATGGAAACATCAGGTCTTGTTAAATCCTCCAAAGTGAAGAATTGAAAGGGTCGGGATAGAACTTGGATGGGTGATCCCTGGGAAAAATGGATAACATTTCAATTATTTGTAATATGAGATAATTGCCCTCATTCATGAAGCCATTGTTGCTATATCTGGATGACGAGTTAATTGGCGAACTAAAGAGCCTTAGTGGCTATGTTTTTTCTAAAGAATGGAATAACTTTTGTTTTCTAATATATCCTCCTCTTCTGAAAGTTTTCGAGTTTTTATAAATTAAAGACTTTAAAATCCATGGAATACCAACATTTTTTTTATCCATAGGCCAAAGGCATACACCAAACCAAATGTTTCTTCAAGTGTATGTCTACTTTTTTAGATGGGACTACACTTCTGCTTTGATGAAAGATTTTTGAGTGCAACTCTTCATCAGCCACCGAGAGAAGACTAGGAACACTATAGTGGAGGCAGTGGGTAAATAGGTATTACAAGGAGGTCGGGTATTGGAGGATGCAAAGGATGGAATATTGAATTAACAGATTTTTATGACAACTTCTCACTATTGGAGTTAACAGAAGACATAATCGGAAAGACTGCGGATGGCCCTCACCTCGAAACACCCTTTACTATATGGATATTGGCATGAACAGCCACGGGAAGCAGGCGTTTTAGGCTCACATTGTTGCAATGGCCGTCCATGCAGATGTTGAATGGGTTGCTAGTGAGGTCGACATAGGAGGCACAGGGTGCTGGTAAAGGGATGAATGACATTGTGGATGGTAAAATTGTTATGGGATGAGGATTAGGGATGGTGAGTGTGATTGCCTGCCGAATTTGGTTCCAAATTGGGAAACATTCTTTTTCTTAGAGGGTGGAACAATACTTGAAAAGAGAATTTTCCAAACAGATTCTTTACCCTTGGCTGGATAGAGCATATGGAATAGAGATAATGGTGACAGATGTCACAGTGAAGGTAATGAAGGCATTTGAGAAGTTTATTTTGGTAAGGACAGAGTGGTCAATGTCCAGGAAAGTGATGTTGGAGGCTGGGAATTGGTGGTGTAGGCATATCTAGAAGGAGTCAGGACTATTGGCCCAGATTAAGAAGATATCACCAACATAACAGATTCAAATGAATGGGCAGGGAGATGTGTCGAGGAAGTGTTTTTCCAATTTGCTTAAGTAGCAATTGGCATGAGAGAGCATACTGTCCATCACAGTACTTTTTATTTGGAAGTTTTTTATGCATCATTTTTTTCAGCCCCATTTATAAATGGGTGGAGGGTCTTTTGTCGAGTGTTCTGGAGCGAAAGAGGCCAGTAAGTGTCCATTGGGCCTCCTCCAACAACTTGTTACTACAAATTTATACACACGTACAGGGTGGGACAAAACATTTATCCCGATTTTAAAATGAAATAACAGGATATCCATAAAAGCTAGGAATGATTGATAAAGTGGATTAATCAGAAAAAAAAGCAAATTTTATTTAATAAATATCCCTTTTTTGTTGTAGGTTCAAAATGTCTCAGATAATTTTGCAACTACGGCTATGGTCAATATTAGGCATGTTATCCTATGGGCTATAATCAGCAACTGCACTGTAACCATTTGTTTATGTACTCAGAATTATGGAAGACATTTTGAAAAGCTGTATCAATAGATACAAACTTGAAAGATCCCTATATTGATTGGTTTCTGATACACACTCACATCTCAGTTAATTTATTTTATTAGACATTTTGAATTCGGGTACAATTTTTGGCCCACCATATACATATTATTATCGGATGCTGAACAAATGCTTTTAATGATAAACTTAAACTGCCCTTTAAAAATGATGGGTTGGCTTTAATCGAGTATTAAACTAAAATTAAAACATTTCAAGATTTAGACATAAGCCATGCGTTAATTCAAAATAGCATTGTAAATAAACATATTATCGATTCATTTTAAATACTTGATGAGTAATAAATGTTTATTATACCATTATTATAATGCATTGAAGATTTAAACGCTGATTAAAGTTATTTAGTTTGCCTGTTTGCTTTATACAACATAACATTATACAAAATATACGTTCTAAAGTTAAGTCAACAACTCAGTTGTTGCTATGTAAACTAAATTGTGCACAGAAATTGAAAACCGAATTATGGTGAATATTTCCCATATAAAAGTAAATATGTACAGCAAATTTTTTAAATAAAATTAGAATTAATTAAGAAGGGGTTAAGAATTAGTTAAAAATTAGAATTGTCGAAGAATCAAATCACTTAAACTATATTATATGTCATTTTAATTCAATTAAGGTTTATTTATCAAGATTGTCATTTAATACGAGTTGTTGTTTCTATGCCAATTCTACGTGGAAATTGAGAGTCAATATGGCGGGAAGGAATGTATATTCGACACTGAAACTTCTTCAGATGCAATAAATGTATTTATTCAAGCTTCGTATGGCATAATAATAACACAAATATAAATGCCAACTTTTATTACTATAACCAATAAATGATCAGAGTAAATGAAAGACTGTCTGAAGTCAAAGCAGCTGTTGTTACATAATTTACGTCACAAAACTGATATTATATTGAAAATTGAACAAGAAAATATGTGCCATGTTTGTTCGAATATAAGGGGACCTCGAATATAATGCGACCCTAAGATGTTAGATACATATGCAGCATTTCTTAAATTCATGCACAATGGGGTTATCTTGTCTCAGGCTGTATTTATCCAATACAGGGATTGATGGTTTCTTTATCTTGCCTGAAGTGGTTAATCATGGTTGTCAGTCAACAACCAATCATCACATTTCTTTCTCGTGTACTATTTGAAAGGTTTATTAATCGCAACACCCAACACTTCTAGTAGAGATGTCAAATGATCTTTGAGCGCATCAAGCACAACCATTATCCTCCACTTTCGCAATAATTTAATTTAATTTATCGATTATTAAGGTTGAATTTTCACCTGCTTAGAATTAATTCCCTTGTGGTAACGCCTTCTGTTACTGAATCTGGCCAACTTTAAATGTAATATAATTAAAAATACATGATAAGAACGGTGCCTTTGCTTATATTTAGTCTGGAAAGTGATGAGATATTGATGATCGCACAAAGGATCCCCACGAGTCTGCGTAACTTTTCAATATTTCTGAAAATGGATAAATATCTGCACTCCCTCCATCCATCCAAAGCCCACAGTTTTATTTCGCTGATAACCAGTTCGAACATTTTCAGTGAACCCTTTGAGGAACTTATTTCCCGGCGGACACCACTTTGTGTTATCAAATCATTTCCTTCTTTCCATCGCAACGTGGTCAACAGGGCTGTTGTTCATGGAGGGGGAGAACTGGAAAGAGCAACGAAGGTTCACACTTAGGCATTTGCGGGACTTCGGATTCGGGAAGGCGAGCATGGAAAGCATCACCATAGAAGAGGTCGAATCGGTATTTGCTGGACTGGACGGGCTTTCCAACGTCGCTTCCACCGAATGGTCTGAACCGGTAAGAGACGATCCTTCTCGATCATTTTTTAATGTATCCATTATATTAGCTTTAAATCCGATTACTTCAAAGTGATCGGAAGATAATAATATTGCTCCATTTCAGGTTGTCGTCCACGACATTCTGGGCACCGCAACAATAAACGTATTATGGCACATAATGGCGGGACAGAGGTACAGCTTTTCAGATACATACCTCAAAAAACTTATGGGATACGTTAAAAAGATTGTTGCGGGCCATGAGACGGGACCCAAATTGGAGTTGGCATTTCCAAATTTAGCAGTGCACTTCCCTTTCCTCTCGAATGTGTACAAGCTGTTGGAATATCGAATGGAGTTGTTAGCCTTCATCGAGGTATGCATTTACCAAAACAAGAGGTTGGCGATTTGAGCAAAACATTTGATCTAAAACGATTTCAGAATCTTATAAAACCTCTTTTTGCTTTTGTCTCTGTTGCATTCTATCCAAGGGGATTGCAAAAGAACAAACCCTTAGTAGAACACATTTCTTTGAGCTTCAAAATCACTCTCCTTAATAAAGTGATGTACCTACTAATGGAACTCACCAATATTTCTAATAAAGAGAGTGACTGAGGTGTCAGCACAAAGGTGGCCTAAGCCTAAAACAAAGAAGTGGAATAGGCTACTCCTGCATTTGATTTTTTTATCCTTACTTTTAGATGGAAAGAAACTTCACTATTTTGCTGAATATATTCTGGTATGTGGTTAAATCCAGTGTTGTATTTTCTATTTAAACGCTATACAATTTTCACGGAAGGATAAACTTTACAGCTGACATTTTGCTGCTTCAGCCATTTTTGCACCTCAGTTTTTTAAGAACCATCACCGTTATTATGAGAATTCAATCGAAATGTATTTTTTAAGTTATACTCACTACACGTATCCACCGCTAGAACCCAAATTATCCTAATCCTCTTTTAAAATGCACCTGAATTCGTAGGTTCTGGAATTGCGGTTAATATACTCTTCGTTTTACAGGATGAAGTAAAGAGACACAAAAGCATCCTGGACCGAGAGAACCCGAGGGATTTCATCGATTCCTATCTCATCGAAGTGGAAAAGCAATGCAGTGAAGCGAATACATCGTTCACAGGTAGGGGGACATTCTCTTTCTCATGGCAAATCTGAATCCACCATTTGCTCAACATCGCCTGCTCTATGTTTTCAGAGAGCCAGCTTATTCATATCGCCATGGACTTATTCGTGGCCGGCTACGACACGACGTTCAATACGATAACTTTTAGCTTGCTCTTCATGATACTGCATCCACACGTGCAACGCAAAGTTCAGGAGGAGTTGGACAACGTGATAGGGAAGGACAGGCTCCCATCTTTTCTAGATATGGACAGGTTCGTATGATCTCCCGACAGTGACAACCTTTATCTATGGATCCTCAGTCCAAATATTCGCAATAGAGGATTTTACTTTGGCGCGTTTATTTTTGAGAAATACAATAAAGAAAAAACACCTCTTTATGAACTGGAAAGAAAGTGATTCTGTGATACTCGCACTTTGACTGACTTAAAATATTAACCATTTATTGTTGCATCTTACCTAATATAAGGCTATGGCTATCATAAAATCATTAATTTTTTTACGTCTTACGAAAACAGGCTCCCATACACACAAGCAACGCTGCAGGAAGTTTATCGGTTTAGAACGACTGTACCTATGTCTGTGCCACACGCTCCATTACTGGCCCAGAAAGACATGGAGTTCAGAGGATATGTCATCCCAAAGGTAAAAAATATATATATATACTAAACACATGAGCCAATCAAAAATGTCATTTGGTGACTTATGCTTTTTGAACGAAATTCTGAAAAACCTTATGGATTTTGGGGATCTCTTGGTGCCACAGCCACCATCGCCAGTTTCATACACATTTCAACTGACATCTTCGGTAACGAAGCAAGCAGTAGATGTGGGGGTCTATATACACGGCAGTAATAATAAATGGCCTTTAATCACCTATATTTTGGTCTCAACTCTTTTCACGAGCTTCGATACTTCATATACCCAATGTAGCATGAGTGAAGTGATAAAACTGGATGTTACAAAGGAAACCTGACCATAAAGAGGTAACCATTTGATCATAGTTGATCAAGGTGCTATATTTAACAATCCATACAGAAAAAAGCAAGAGAGCGTATATAAAAATGGGTGCCATTCTCAACAAAATTCTCAAACCTAATTTTATTTTTCTGGCACATTGGTATACATTCACAATCAAACATTATATATATTATGTGTTAAAATGATAGTCATATTCAGGAAGTTGGAAGAAAATTGACCGAAGCTGGAAGCAAAGTTCGAATTTTAGCACCTTCACTCTTCTGATCACGTCACAGACTCCCGTCTTCTTTCTTATCTAGCCATTCCTCTTGCGGTCTCTTCAGGTGATCCCTAACATACATCTCCCCATGCTCATCTGTGTTGTTTGCAGACGCTGGTTCATTCTGGCATTCATGGCCCATGTTTCACATCCATATGTCAGAACAGGCAGAACACATTGATCATACAATCTTCTTTTTAGGAAGACTAAGATATCTGATTTGAAGATGTTTGCATTCTTGCCAAAAGCACTCTATGGCAGGGGCACTCCGTGCGTCATGCCTGCCGGTGTGCAAATCTCTTATTGGCTGCCATATGCAAGTCTCTCATTTGCTGCCCTTTTTAGGTATTCTTTACAAAAATTATTAAAAATGCCTTTTGGTTTGATAAATTTCCATAACCAATAAATATGAAAGAATATACGGCATATTAATCCGCATTACTGTTAAAAATACTGTACGTGTCTGACGATAAATTGGTCGCCCCCGTTGTTTGGCTGCCCATGTGTGTTGCACACATCACACACACAGATGGCACGCCCCTGCTCTATGGCATCTTCACTCTCCTGTTGATTTCTCCAAGAAGTGATACATCTGTAGTGATGAGATGACCCAAGTAAACATAGCTGGTTACTTCTCCAGTTCTGCACCATTGATAAATATCTTCTCAGTAATTTTGAAGGACTTGTACATGACCATTGTTTTATTTATATTCATCTTAATATCAGCTTCTCAGCTTGCCTGTTGCAGCTCTTCTGCTCTTGTATAGAGCTCTTCCGGGCTTCCTGCGAACAGTATGATGTTGTCTGCAAAGCACAGATGACTCAGATATTCTCCATTCACCTTTATGCCTTTTTCTTCCAAATCCAGCGTTTTGAATACTTCCTCTAGAGCTGCCGTAAATAATTTAGGGGACATAGTATCTCCTTGTCTCACTCCCTTTTCGGCCTTAAAGGCACTCATCTCTGCATGCAGCTGGACAGATGTCGCATTTTCGTAGATATTCTTGATCAAGGTTATGTACGTTTCTTCTACTCCTTGTTCCTTTATTGAACATAACACCGACAAAGTTCAGACAGAGTCGAATGCTTTCTCGTAGTCCATGAAGCACATGTATAGAGGCAATCCGTACTCGTAAGTCCGACTGATTACCTCTCTCACGACTTGGATGTGGTCCATCGTATTATATTCACCGCAAAATCTGGTTTGTTCTCTGGGTTGGGTGGAAACAATATGGTTTTGAAGACGCATAGTAAGTATTTTGGTAATACTTTGTACTGTTGGGAGTAGTTAAAATTTTGGCAGCTCACCACTGCATTTATATATCAACAGAGATGAAGTTTGAATGGTAGTTATAGCAATTTTATAAGTAAAATATTGGTTGGCATACAAAACTGAGTTGAAACAGTTACATATCTCCGAATAGTCATCACTGTGTACACATAAAATCTTTTTTGTCGCAACTAATGAAACGATATCTCATGAGTATAATCCTCTTTCTCAATAGGATTCCCAAATTTTCCTAAATCTGTATGGCCTTCACCACAACCCTAAGATATGGGGAGATCCTGAAAACTTCAGACCAGAGAGGTTCTTGGACATACAAGGAAAGGTCATAAGACATGAGGCCCTCATACCCTTCGGAATCGGTAAGAGGGATATATATAGTATTTCTGCAGATTATCCACAATACGTTTATGCTAATATAACCTACCTTTCGTGGACTAAATGGCATCCAAATAAGTAGATTATAAACGTATATAAGTGAAGAGTACGAGTGTTATAGTTATTAAAGATTATTTGAATCATTTGGAAAGCTCGGAAGAAATATCTGTGAATACTCATTTTTTAAAATAAGGTCACATATTGATCTGATAACTCTACTCCTATAAAAATCTGTAGTGAATAAATCTGAGAGAAATGGAAATTACAAAATATAACTATAATAGGATTTAAGAGAGCATGGATTTTGAATCTGCTGTAACATAATTGCAGAGCATTTTGGTGTAAACCCGTTCGATTGATGTAATTTTGATAGATAAGATGATAAGATCCAAAAGCAATTAGAAGAATGAGAGATCTCTCTAACATGGAAAACTTGAATTTCAGGGAAAAGAGCATGCCTCGGCGAGTCCCTGGCCCGCAAGAATGTGTATTTATTCTTTGCGTGCCTGATGCAAAGATACAACATGAGAGTGCCAGAGGGAGAGGATGCACCTTCCGACGAACCTGTGGGAAACATCACCATAGTGTCAAAGCCATTCAGAGTGCAAGTTCACCTCAGGAAATAGATGCCTGAGGCATTTAAAATGATTGTAACCATTAAAGTTACATTTGTTGGTAAAATGACTATTATAGAAGGGATTATAATTTGTCACTCTAATGACAGAAAATTCAGAGGCTGTAGAGAGGTTTGAAATAGAAAGAAACACTTTTGTATTAATTTGAAGATACTAAGCTTCCATGTTGTATGATCTGAGATTTATTTGCATAAAATGTTCAAAGTAAAAATGAATTAATAAGCATATGTACTTCATATGCTTTCACTAATATAAAAATGTTGTCAATCATAAACTATTCCTTGCAAACATGAAATTTGTTAGTGTAATTTTGTCAAATGTAATATTAAATTTCTTTTACTTTACAAATGATTGTTATAACTGATGTTTCGAGAAATTCTGAGCGAACTTTATCATCAGTTGTGTGAATTTTAAGCATGTACTGATTTAAAATCCAAGGAATTTGGCTGAACTTTGTGGTAATTGATATTCATATTAATGAAGAAAAATAATTTAGTTAAATTCCAGATTTTGGATTATATATTAAATATAGTCAAGCACTTTAATCCAGCACCATCGGGATATGGGCTAAGCCGGATCACGGATTTTTCCGGACCTTCGGTGCTACATGGTAACTTTTGTTTTTTTTAGATTCATTGGTATTTTCAAACAAGTAGCCGATGTTTTAATAACAAATTTCATTAGGTTATCCAATTATTACACATGGATATCAGAAATAATGATGGATATTATGTTTAGGAATTTGCAAATACACATAAACATTTAACATAGGTATTGCAAACTGCACATGAAGTGAACATGAAATAAACTTAGAAAAACAATGAATTTCTCTGTTATATGATGCTGCACATGTATAAAGTAGATAGTTAAATATATTTGTGGCAAGTGAAAATAAAAATAATCCTATTTTAATGAAAATGAAAACAGAGCTTGGAATTACGTACATTAAATTGTAGCATTCGGTTTGTGAACAGCTGATGCATCTCGGTTACTTCTAGGCGTGTCGTCAGGCATTACATCACGGGAGACTGAACTGGAAGCTTTTAGATTTTCTGTGTCAGTAGCCTTGGATAACTTTTTAAACATATCTGTTAAACATGCTTGCTTCATGTTTTTTTGTTTTTTCACGGACGAGTTGACTTTGCAGCATGTAAATGTTCAAGATTTGTTGCTCGCTGATAAAACTATGCTGTTCTAATCCTGCTATGATAAATTCAATCAATGGATATTCATTCTCGAATAACCTCAGTTTCTTCATCTTTGGCTTCACTTTCACTTTTGTTGTTGTTTTGTGCCATTTCTACTATCTCTTGGTCTGTAAAATGATGCACAACTGGAGTATCTTGGTCAATATCTATCCATTCTTCTACATTTTCAATTTTCTTAAACTCAGGATTATTCAAACCTTTTGCATAGTGAAGCAACTCCATCATCATCTGTTTTTCTTCTTAAATTTGGAACCCTTTGAAATCTGCAATTGTGATTTTGTCATGAAACCTTAAAACAGGCCATAACTTAACACTTTATAGGGCAAGAAGGAATGAAAATCAAACTTTATTTTCATTTATAACTGCTAAATATCATATTATATCATGGAAAAAACTTAATTTATTTTAATTGGTGACCTCATGGTCTCAGAAACTGGTGGTACATATGTGTACCAATGTCCTATAACGATGACTGAAAATTCCTTTTGGGCACTGGTACCCATTTGTACCACCTGTAATTTTTTGAGTTTGTGCATTGAAATAGGAAATGGTCACTTGCATAAAACAAAATTTAACAAAATAGTATAATTTAAAAAAAATCAGAAATGAAATAATAACGGATAGCTGGAATAAGACTTTGAGTCTCAGTGTGCGGTGGCAGGCGGGTCGGGGGAACGCGGATTGGACAGCAGAGGGCCTTCTTACCATAACACTCCAACAGAGCTCTGATTTCGGAGTTGTATGGGCAGCTAGTCTAGCATAAAACTTGGATTGGAGACCATATGCTTTTACATATATACTGAGATCAAAATTAAATATTTATTTTACTACTTCAATTTTTTAAAATATGTATAAAACAACAATAAAAATAAGAGAGAAAAACTAAGCTTTTAAACATATATATGTATACATATTTCCTCACCATGAAGATATGTTACTTAAAAGAAAAAGAATCCATGAAGTAGTGAAAAATACCATGCAATAGCATGGTAATTCATTAATATTATCTTTGGGCTAAGTCCAGTAACAGAATATAATACATTTACATGAAGCCAGAATAGTGAAGAATATAAAATAAGAATCAAATATCAATATACTTTATTTGTATGGTAATAAAATAACGTTAAAACTTGCATACAAATCGGACCGGCGGCCATGTGCCTTTACAAATACAGACATTACAAAGAAAATACGCATCTAATTAGTGCCATTCTGTTTAAAAAAAAGTCACAAAATTTTGCTGGGACAGTTATTCTGTAAACTCATCCGAAGAACAGTTATCATCAGAATGGATATGCGAAGTGGTAGCTGTTGTATAGGCACAGGCTGAAAAAGTTGAAGGTTGAGGCTCTGTTGAAACCATCTTGAACATGTCCTTCAGAGTCTGTTGCTTCATATGTTTTGGTCTCCCTTTCTGGAACACTTCTTGTATTAAAACTCTTCTGTTCCATTCCACGAATTAGTTCTTCTGTTAATTGTATACACCTATCAATGGATAGGTATTCCTTTTCATTCAACACTTCATCATCCCCTTCAGCATCACTCTCATTCATTTTAATATGATTCATAACCATATTGCAAATTTCACTATCTGTAAGTTGGAGGTAAACTGGAGCTCTGTTGTCAATCTAATATATAAAAATGAATATGTGTGTGTGTGTGTGTGCGAGTGTGCATCATAATTTTAAAACTCAAAAACTACAGATCGTAGAAGCAAGAGAAAGGTATCATTTTAACCGGAATAACGAATACGGTGGTATAGTAATGTTTTTATATCGATTTGATTAACCTGTCTAACTTTAAAATATTTTCTTTTTCTTTTTTTCATTTTCTCCATTTGAATAACATAGGGATGAGTGCATCTTATTTTTCATTTGAATTTTAAAATTACTTAGAAACGTGATACGAACTTGAGACTTGAATGGTTCTACAAAGAAAAGAACAAAGTTTATTTTATGTTTTATTACAATACCCATTATAAGCTACCATGACAACTCCCATTGTCACCAAAATTGAGAGTCCAATGCATTTATAGGGGAAAAATTTTAACGTAATATCGTTTGTCAATTTCTGTGTACGATTTTAATTTGTTTACATGGAAACCAAATATTTGTTGTTTTTAATTTACATATCTTTAAAATCTAACATATAAAGGAGAATGTTTGTAAGTTGGTTCGCTTTGAATGCTTTTAATACGAGATAGGGAGGGAGAGAGATGGATGGTAACGGAGGGGGGAGATGGAGAGAGGGAATTATAGGGAAGGGGTGGAGAGAGGGACAGGGAGGGTGGGAGATGGAGAGTAGGAGATGGAGGGGGAGAAGGGAAGGAGAGGGTGGAAGGGAGGGAGAGGGAGTTTATACGTTATTTTCGTAAGATTTTCTTCCTTCATTCATCTAAATAAGAAAATGCGGAGCAGTTTTCTTTATTTTTGCTTTATTCGATCAGTATAACTGTGTACTATCTTATTCTTGCGACGCTTACATGTTACATGGTCGAAGTTTTAGATTCACTAAATCTGTTGAAATTCAACAGGCACTCCTGCTAGTGTATAAATAATCTTCAATAGCTTCTTTATCTACCAATTTTGCTGTATCACATGACAACGATTTTGCAAATGCCAATAAGTCTTCAACAATTTAATTTCTTCAGAAGGAAAACCTTCAAAACTGGGTTCAGTTTCATCATCATTATTTAGAAATTTCGTGGATGGCCATAAATTGTTCCATCCATTCAACAAAGTAATCTGGGAAACATTGTCCCAGACATTTGCAACACTCCAAATAGCATCCTTTATGTTAAATTCTTTTTGGAATTGGGTCACTCTTATTCCTTTGTTACACGCTATAAGTATTTTTTGCATGAATTCAGCCTTGTATCTAGTTTTCAATGCCTGAAGTCCATTGGTTGGATAAGCGATGCACAGTTAGGAAGCAAATAAATACCATAAACGTTGTCTTTAATGAGCAATTCAGCATCAGTGTGTGCAGCACAATTATCAATAAGTAATATAATTTTGCAATCCACAGTAAGACCTACAGACTGACAATGAGCCCTGGTTTCGGGGACAAAATGGTTCTCAAACCAATCGAGAATAATTTACTTTGTCATCCATGCATGCTTGTTAAGTGGCCCTCACACAATCAATAGTACTGTCAGTATTTTCAACAACCAAACAAAATCATTTTTTCACACTGTCAATACATCAGTATGAACCTCACATGGTCAGTAATACTGTCAATATTGAAAATACTGACAGTAATATTGGTTGTGTGAGGGCCACTTTAGCCTTATAAACAACTGGAAATATCCTGATCCCCTTGAAAGCCCTAGGATTCTGGTTCTTGCCAATAAAGAGCAATTTACACTTATGGGTTCCTGCTGCATTTGAACACCTCAATATAGTAAGCCCTTCCTTGGAGTCTTTGAATTCTGTTGGTGCTGACTCACCCGCCATTACATGTTTTTCTGGGAATATATCACCAAAACAATGCCGATTAATCTGCACTGTACACCTGTTCTGTTGTTAAACCCTCTTTCGATATCATTGAAGAAAATTCTTTCAAATATTCCTCTGCGGCTTCATGATCAGCTGCTGCTTTTTCTTTAGTAACATTTTATCCACGTCGATTGTCTTTGAATGATGGAATGTTTTTCTGTTGTTCATTAACTTCAGAACATCACATTCTGCGTAAAATTTCATTAATTTACTCTTTTGCTTCTTCAAGTCATAAACAGTCGATGAACTAACACCATACTCATTGCACAATGTTTTCACCGAAGTACCTTTCTCTAAACGCTTTAGCAATTCCACTTTCTTCTTAATACGAAGTGTTAAGTGCTTCCTCTTTGCATTTACGATAACGACGGGTTTTTCCACTGATCTTTTCGACATTTTTATAAAAAGATTTTTAATTTGTGAAACACAGCATATTCTAACAAAAGAACAATGATAAAACAGCAGCGCAATTATCGTCGCTTTTTGGAGATCACGAAAATTTCCGGTATCTATCAATTTCAAATTGGTAACCACACAAGTTTTTGGCGAATTTTAGGTCCTGCCAGATTTTGGGATGCCGAATAAGGGGTCCGATACTGTATATAAAAATGTTTTATTTTCTAACCCTAACTTATTATACTTTGCTTAAAAAATAATATACTGTGTGGTGATAATTTGCTTTTCGTTGTCAGAGGTTGAGCTACTAGCGATTCCCAATGAAGAAACATTTATAAGTTTTACAATATAAGTGGCAATAATCAAACAAATAAAGGATAGAATTTCAATGTTGTCTATATCATAATAAAACAATATTTATCACTTAGAAATCTGTTCACAGAGTAGTCGAGTTGATGCTGCAGAAACTGCTTGTTTATTTTTGAAACCCCTAACTTTCCTATACTTTATTCCATAGGGCAGTTTAATGTAGAAATGCAGTTCCATTGCTTTGTATCCAAGGATTGCTAAGTTTTTCAGATTTGGTCAATATGCAGATTGCTGTTCCCTCTAGTGCAGGGGGTCTCTAAACTATGGCCTGTGCAACGATTTCATCCTGCCTGCCTTACCTATGAATTTCTTTAATTTTTTTGTATTTACCTGCAGAAGTTTTCATTATATATTTCATATCTAAATGACATTTTCCAAGCACTTGGATTCAAAATACTTATAATATAGGCATATGACATATTGAAGAATTTTAAAAATTGTCAAAACTTGCTCTTTGAAATTTTCACATGGCCCAATCAGTCATTTGAGAGCTCATATGTGACCTTCACAGTCATGCATGAGACCTCGTGTGCCCCCTTCAGTAAAGAATTTGGTGATCCCTGCTCTAGTGTAACAATTACGAATATTTAAATTTCCATGGTGTTCAGTGAAATTAGTATTAGTGTAAGGATAATTACACAGGGAATGGGTAGAATCAGGCCCACGCCTGGCATATTTTCCACCCAGGTGCAATCAGTTTATCCCGCCCCTTACTGACTTATAAAAGTACCCTGGCCCAGATTCTTTTCGATTTTTAGATTAAAGTTGTATTTAATTTAAGAAATAAATTGTGCAAAACAAAACATTAAGAGAGATGCTTGCCTCCGACCGTGAATTGCTGCCCGGGTGTGTTGCACCCCTTGCACCCATAGGCCGCCACAGTCTTGGGTAGAATGTTAAGCTTCTTGAAGATTGAGAATGAGAGGGATTTGAAGGCTCACCAGCAATGAATTCTAAAGATCTTCACTGCACAGTGCAAGGAACCTCTAAAAATTATACTGTAGATGACGTATATCAATCATCGTAATAGAGCATTTTTAAAATGTCCAAACTAACTGTTGGTATAAGACAGTCGTTTCCAAACTTTTCGGCCAGAGGGTCACATAAGCCATTGCTGCACTCATCGTGGGCCACATAGCTCTACTCCACCCTCTTTGCAGGCCACATCCAGTCAAAAATAGTTTAAGAATAACTTAAGGATATTAAAGATTTAGTTACGAGTTGAAAGTACCTTATTTCTTTGAAATGCATTTATCTATTATGGGATTAGAGAGGTAAACACAAAATACATTGTTTTTATAATTTTCTATTTTCCTTTTATGTTACAATGTGTCCTTTAATTGTTAAATTCATGGCAGGCTGGATGTAGACATTCGACCATCCAGATGAGGCTAGTAGATTGGCTCTAAGGGATCTTACTAATAGCATGTGGCACTTAATTTTCCTGATAAGGAGGTGATATGCTTCTCCCATGAAATATGCGAGTATAGGTGGATGCCAAGAAATTTTGTGGCGTTGTCATTTTGAATGATGTTATGGCCAACTTTTCTAGGTAGGCTGTTGTTTGATAAGTTACTGTAAGAAAACTGGACTATTTGAGACATCTGTATTTAAGGTCAATCGATTGTTGCTATACCAATTACTGAATAGTTATAATTGAGTTCATATATTTGACTAAGCTATCACATCATGTGTCATCAGCATATAGCAGTGTCTTTGCTCCCTCTATCATGTTAAGGCTATCAGGGTGGTCATCTCTATATAAATTTTTTGTTTCATATAAAGTCATACTTTGCAATTACCTACAGTTACAAAATTTTGCATAAACAGTTCTGCTGCTTGAACTAGCTGAATGCACTAATTTTCACACCAGAGTACGCTGGTTGAAAGGTATAAATAATTACTTTCATTTTCCATTTGAATAACATGAGAATGCCTTGAATTCAGAGTGCAAGACTTTTTTCATTACCATTTTAAAAGGTGATAAAATTGAGCTAACAACGCCAAGTTTATACCATCCTATGAGGAATTAAATAAAGTTTCATATGGTAGAATTTCACTTTGAATTCTAAATTGCTCGAAAATTGTTTATTTTTGGATTTCAGGCAACTTTATCGCCATTTTATGTGACTTCTCCATGGCAACCTGCAATGTTGACTTTCAAATATACCAGTCGATTTCAATGTGATTTTAAACAAATTGATGAATAATGCAAAATTTACTTAATTCATTTGCTGCTTATGTTTTCGGAACGTGAATGGCTTTTCTCATTACATTAGAAGTTCATAATCTATATAGTCAGGTTATCATGTCCTGCGGAAGATATAGCGAATGAGAGAAAGATTTATTTTAGCAATAAAATTAACCACGTCATTCAAGTCAAGCTCATAATATTTTGGCATATTAATTTATGTATTTTGTCATATGGTAAACTGAAAGAGCAATTGCAACATTTCTTAAAGCCTACTTACCTTCTGGCAAACTAGACATGTGACTAAAATCCACTTTCAATATAATACAAATATAATGATATAATTAGCATTTTTGTAAGATTACTAGATTTTCGTACCCAGCTTTGTCCGGGTGCATTTCGGACTGAAATGTTTGGAAAGGGGATGTGTTCCAAGTATGTAATAGACTTTTTAGTGGTTCAGCAAGTTCCATTATCATTGGTAACTTCACTTTACCGTTACCGCAACAAAGGTCGACACTTTCATTTTTCCACTTTTTAGCTGTACAAAATTGGCAAACTTTGTCCATTTTGCTTAAAACCAATTCAGCATCATTTTTAGGCGCATTTCACTTACAGCATGAGCACCTATTATCATCGGTCCGTCCGTCCGTCCTCATGTTCGTTCTCGGCTTCTACCGAACGGATTTTCATGAAATTTGATATTAAGGCCTTTCAATCAAATATAATAAGAAAATCGCAAAAATGAATCACGTACGCCAATCAGGGGTACCACTTTACTGGGGACAAAAAATTAAATTTTTGTCATATCTCGTAAAATATTGATCATATCAAAATATTTTTCAAATAAAACTTGTAGAACTAGTAAGGTGGAGTCTTTCCTTTTCTATACATTTTTATCATAGGAGTAGCCGTTATCGAGAAAATAGAACAGAAATGTCTATTTTTGAGTTGAACTTAGAAAATTTCTTGCATGGTTACTTCTTCATTGTTGCTAACATAAACAATCTCCCAAACAAACATTTAATTTCCCTATGTATGCATGTAATATTATTAAATAGGAAGAAAATTGATTATTTATGACGAAGAAAAGAACTTGAAAACGCTATTTCCCTCAAGTACAGGTATATGATTTCTTTCTAACATTCCATTGCACGAAACGCACCCACTTGTGATACGTTGTACACTTTCCTAACTTGTTGTATTCTATTCGGGGACTATAGTGGAAAGCAGAACGAACTTTCGAGCACCATCTTTCTACTTGGCTCTCAGTCCCAGCTTGCTTTTCTGCACTCTCTTGGCTAGACAATTGAGCATGCCGCCGAGATGAGCTTTCACAGTGAACTTCGCGGGCATTTGTCGTTTCGCGTGCTCGACGCTCTCTCTGCTTCTCATTAATAAGGGACCTATCGGGACTTTCTAATTGTTCTCGCCGTAAAGAAGATCGCTCTCGTTCATTTTCTAGATGATTTTGGTATTAAGTTGTAGATTCATTTTCTCTAAAACGACGACTTCGCCTTGCTGAACCGGACAATTGCCCAATTCCAGGCATTTTCTTAAAGGTATATGCACAAAATTTTATTAGTCGAAACAGTAATTTAAATTAAACAATAGAAATTTTAATAACATCAACAATGAATGGTAGGTATATCAGAAAAAAAGTTAGGCAAGTAAGAAGAATGTATTAAAAAGTGTTCACTCATACGTAAATGCATGAAATTCATAGCTCAGTATGAGATGGCGCGGCCACGCTCGAGAATGTATTAAAAAGTGTTCACTCGTACGTAAACGCATGAAATTCATAGCTCGCGAGAGGAAAGCGCAAAAGGGGAGGGTGGGGATAGGAGGAAGATCCTAGTTCCTAAGATCACCACCGGGAAGAAGTAGATAGCGCAGTAAGTGGCGCACGCCGACATCACCTCAAGTTGCTTTTCTTGCTGATGGAAAATGGGTGTCCACGAAAAAATCACCATATCTTTGAAACGGCTTACACTAGAAGAATAAAATTAAGCCTAAAACCTATTCGAGATATCCTTCCGTGAAAGTTTCATGAAAATCGGCCCAGTAGATTCGAAGATCTCGCGTTGCAAACTTTCAAACTCATTTATCATTAGGCCTTTTATATATATATATATATATAGAGATTAAATGTTAACAATGTGCCATTCATATTTTATTTAATGGCCCTCCTTCATTTAGGGCAGAGCATTGTTGGCAAAGCTGGATCTTATGTGACTGATTAATAAATAATACAGTAAAACTCCGTTATAACGTGGGTTTCGGGAGACAGAGTGTACACCCGTGTTATCGGCAACCCACGGTATTTCAGGAAATTTTGCGGGAGATATTTTTAAAAAACGTGAAAGTATATGCTTTATAACAAATTTCATTGCAAAATGCTATAAAAACTGATATCGTATTTTGATTTAAATGCATAACTTACTTCAATCAGTGTTTTTAAAATAGTCCGATATTTTCCTTTGGTGCAACAGCTGATGACGTACATAAATAGATACTGAATATTATTCAGGAAGCGTTTATAACAATTGATGAAAGTAACTGAACTTTCTTTCATCTATTGAATACTGGAATCTTACATTTTTTGTAAGTAATGTCATTATATGCTACATTATAATGTTTATTAACATAAACAGGCTCACATATCTGGTGTACATTTACCGGAGTCAGTGTTCAATCATGGACAACTGTACGTTGCTTTTTCACGGGTTTCTTGCTTACAAGACATAAAAATAAATATTTCAGCGAGGCATAATTACACAAGAAATGAAGCTGGATTTGGCGAAAGTGATATGATCGGAAATACAATTATCGTTATATTTGAATGCAATATGTTCAGAAACGAATTGTTACAAGCAAATATGATTAATTGTTAAGAAAAGCTAATTGTAATTTAAAAAGTATCTACTATATAGGTATTTTAAAGAGTCGTGTTGTGCTGTAGTAGCTTCACTAAATCCATTGAAATTCAATAGGAAATTCTGCTAGTATATTATAGTAGATAGAAATGATACCCACACAGATGTAGCTAGGAACTTAGAAGTCCTGGGACCAAGGCTGCTACCATGACATTTTAGTAAAACATTCAACAATAAGTTATGTTGACATTTTGATTTTAAACTTTTCTCAAGAGAAAGACTGTAATAATTTTAAGCAATTACATATTCATATCTTTCAAAATAAACATATGCTTGAAATGTTCACCATTTCAAAAGAAAACAATAACAGCCATTGTTGAGTAATATCACCAATATTTAGAGTTTTAATAAATTAGTATAATACTTACGAGATTCATATATGACAACTGCAATCTTTAGTTTTCAATTCCAATTTTTCAAGAATGCCCAATAGATTCGGAGCAGACCCACTACAGGTAAATGCCAAGTAATGGCCATAACCCAGGACAAAATTACTTGTCAAATTTCTACAAGAGAGAAGAGACATTGCAGTGTAACAAAATGAGTTATGAAGAACACAGTGTGAAGAACCTGACTTGACATATAATATTTTATGTCTGTAAATAGATTTTTAATGATGTTGATGTAAACTTGTAGAATATGCACAACATAAATTTCATGAGCAATGAGCACGCATAGAAAAATCTACTCTTGTTATGTTTATCTTTTCAATTATATCTTTCCCAGAAATTCAATAGTACTAATATCATTTTCCTTCATATAATTCAGTTTACAAGGATGAGGCAAATGAAACAAACACAAAAATAAAAGTTTCTACTTTAGCATGGAACCGTAAAAATTTTATATAATTTTATTTGTTTATAAGTTCATTAATAAGAATTACACATAAAAGTATTCTACTGACACATCTGTGAGTCTTCATAAAGGTAAAGATGCTTTTATTAAATTTGGCAAAATATAATAGTCATTGAGTTTTTTTTAGTAAATATAAAGAGTGAACTCAATTTACAAGAGAAACATTCAACTTAAAATTCTGTTAAAACACATTTGAGAATCCTAAATACATGTGTTTCTTAAGCAAATTTTGTGTATACTCTTCAATTTTTTTCTAAAAAATTTTTTACGCGATTAAGATTATCAAAAATACATAAAAAGCATATTGAGTCAACGTAATTGATAAACAAAAGCTACATAATACCGAGTATATCTTTCCTGATGGTTTTTATAAACATGTTTTATTATTACAAAGTTATGATATCTTTATAATACAAATTAAAAAATGTCTTGTATAGTGACTGTCTGCTTAACGCATAATTTCATTTTTAAATGAGAACTCACTCACTAAAGCCTAAGCCCAAATTCAATGAAATATCAGATTACTATATCCTGGAGAAAAAATTGAGAAGTCATAATTTTATGTAACGAAAATAATTTTCTCAAAATAATCATTGCCGTAAACAAAAACTTTGAGAGAATATCAATTAACGATAAGAAAATATAAGCAGCCGACGTGGAACATCATCACATTCACCGTGGAACATCATCACAATATGCGATCAAGATATTATTAATATATAATGTTGAATTGCAAATTAATATGTAGTGCATATTGTTTTGCCTTAAATCTAATATGGCTAACTTTTTACTCCGACGTATGTGACTGCTTTTCCTGTCTTTTTTATTACTTCTAACAACTCAGAGGATGATAGAGTAGTTTCCACAAAAACCTTTTGATTAGGTAAATCAATGTCCACCTTTTCAACACCTTGGCCTGCAATTATACATGGGAAAAATATTGCGAAATATATTGACACTGCATCAAGGTAAAATCAATAAAATATATTGACGACTTTAAAAACCTTTCAGTTTTCCAAGAACTCGTTCAACCGCTCCAGAGCATCCTTCGCAAGTCATGGCAACAGTGAATTCGTGCACCTAATGAAAATTAAATTCAGTATATTTACAAACCTTTATGCAATCTCGTAAAATGTAATTACAAAGTCAATACCTTAGTTGCCATTTTATCAATTTTCTTCAAATACTTATATGATATTCCTTCTTTTGCTGCCTCTAAAATAAATGTGGTAATCTTTCTGTATAATCTACTGATTATAACGTTTACCGCACTGTTGACTCACAACGGAGTCGTTCTTAATCAGGACCAGGCCTCTGAAACTCCCTTAGAAACGGCTGTTCCGAAGTTTAGCGGAAGGGGATAACCAGATGGCAATAGCGTCGCTCTTAGCGTGACGTCATACAGCGGCTTTCTCAAATCTGTTTAAGCATCAGATTTGAACATCGAAGGTTCATTTTGTATCAAAATCACTATTACAGGAATTTCATGAATTTAAACTTATACGATATATGGGATGAAGCATTGAAACAATCTATATATATATATATATCGCTTAGGTATGTATGCTTTGTTGATTACCGTTACCAAGTAACCATTTATTACCCCATAAGCATTGGAACGGTGCAAGGCATTTTTTATTTCTTTTTAAAATTACTTAAAATTATTATACGAAGTCCGGACTTGAAGTATTAAACGGAAAAATGAGTGAAAATAATTATTTTATAAAACAATATGAATTTATGCTGAATTTGCTTAAATATTTTAACTGCATAAGAACGAGAAGTTTTGAAATTTATAATGGGAAATTTTATTTTTTAGTTTTGTAATAATTCTCCAGAGACGATCATTAGAGTCAATGAAATATACACAAAAATAAATCCGAGGGAATTCATTATAAACAATGAATATAATACAATGGAAATATGAATAAATTTATTTAAAATTTTGGTGAAATCACATACAAATATCTTGCACATGCTTTTAGGTTCACAGGAGGTAAAAATCATAACATTCACATAATGTAGAAATTTTATCAATACCAAGCAAAAATTTTATAACTTTTAATATACAATGCATTCAATGGAAATATGAATATATTTATTTAAACGTTCGATCAAATCACATATACAAATATCTTGCACACGCTTTTAGGTTCACAGAAGGTAAAACTCATAACATTTACATAATCTAGAATTTTTATTAATACCAAGCAAAAATTTTATAACTTTTAATATACAACGCATTAATAGATTACATTCATTAATTTTCAGAAACTTTAATAAAAATTTACTCTGCGAGCTTGAACACTTTCCAGTTTAAATTATAGAAACTTAGAATTTTTTTAATAAAGTGGTGATTTTTGTCTGTAACACTGACGAAGGAAGGGATATTTACATCAAAAATATTTTTTATTTGCCTAACTTAAAAGAAAAATATGCAGGAACTATATATCCCAATAAACACACACCTTTTGATAAAAGTAATATAATTGAAAGAACTTATTTCATCTAAAGTTTCCCTAAACTTGGAAACACACCTTATTTACATAGCTAAATATGGGTACAAACATGGTACCAGGAAGAGTTCCTCTTATTTTTTCACACAATGATACTAAAACTCTATCCCGCACATATTTTACAAAAGTAATTATTTTACCTAAAAGTTACCTAAACTTGGAACACACATCTAAATTACACATTTACATAGCAAAATATTTTAACAAACATGGTACCAGGAAGAGTCCTCTTAATTTATGCACGAAGATACAGCAGCACATTTTGTGCATGCAGTGCACAATACAAAACATACAAAATTTTACATTTACAAAATGCAGTTTACTTTCCATGAAATTTAAGAAATCATGGGTGGGGACAAAGTGGTAATACACTTAAAGAACAAGTATATTTTGTTCTTTTTTCTGCTTTCCTGGAGCAGCATAGGCGACATCTTCTCCAACTGCCACCTTGATAGGAAGATGCTTGACAACTACTTCACTGTATTCCGATCATAACACATTAGAAATGTAAAGTTACACAAGAAAAATATAAATTTCGCTTACCTTACTCATCAAATAAAGCATCGTAACTTTCTGGCATGGTAAATCTTGATGTTTTAATTGCTTCAATCTTGCTTTCTCATCTAGTGTCAGACAGAGATTTTAATGTCAAGTCTACATGATTTTTCACAACCTGCCAGAAAAGAAAAAGTTATACACATCTTGAATTGTGCCAAAGAAATTGATTGCTTCATTTGTGACTTGGTACATTGCGGTTGTCAAAGCATTTATGCTAGATGGGATCTTGTTTTAGGTAGTAAGTATTGGAATTAGTATTTGGAACGGTCAGATTTAAATACATCCGCACAAAGAATGTAACTATTTTCAATGCGAAAGATAAAATTTTGTCATTCTCCCGGAAACTAGTTTTGGATTTCGTCTGTATAACAAAATAATTTGGATTGGTTTCCAACATTCAATGATTTCCTTGAAGAAAACAAATGCAAACTTGAAGAAGAAATTCAGAGCAACATTGTAGATCATCTTCGCAATTTATACACCAACATCAGGAAGTATTTTCCAAACATCAATGAGAACAATAACTGGATTCGGAATCCATTCAGTATAACCGAGAAACCAGAAGGATTATCTGCACTAGATTATGAAAATTTAATCAGATGTCCATTTAATACAAACATTTAAAGAAGTTTCTCTGATTACATTTTGGGGCAGCTTATATCATGAATATTCAGACTTATCAAGACAGGCAATTGTAGAGTTATTACCATTCGCGAGCACGTACTTATGCGAAACTGGGTTCTCGAAATACACAATAACAAAAACAAAATACAGAAATCGACTAGATGCCGTTCATATAAACGATTTTTATCTTTAAATATATGAAAATAGACGAAATGTTGATCACATGACCTATCTTTGTTATTATCTGTACATACTTGTGCTTCGATTTTCACCTTATAAACAAAATAACTGTTTGGGGTTCCGCAACTTCTCTTTTGAGTTGCAAGGGTTCCGTAGCAAAATTAAATTGGGAAACGCTGCCCTACAGAAATAATTCTGCGCACCAAGTTACCAACAAAGGAAATGATAATTGCAGGTACGACATCTATGCATTGGAGTATGTCTAGGCTGGTTAAAGCATTTCAGACCATTTTCTGACCCCTTGAAAAATTTTAATGCAACAATTTTTTCGTAGATGAGCCAAATTTGTTAGAAGCTTCTATGACGATGGCCTCTAAATCACATACATAACGTGTAATTACTACCTATCTTCATAAAAATAGCAAATTGAAATATTTTAGATACCAAAGTAGGGAGTTTGACTACGAGATTTATCGTAATCGTCGAAATCGAAAAATAGAAATTACCTACAACTTCCTGTCAATCGGGAAAGTAAAAAACTTGATGCCAGGACTTTCCCGTGTATTCCCGAAACCAACGACTGAACACCTTATAATAACCGGCATTTTTCCGTAAAAATTTAAACCACAGCTAAAACAGAACCAGTGAAAAAGATGACACGGAGTATACAGAGTTCCGTTCCTTTCACCTTTTTATTCGACACTATCGCCAGTAGGCTTAGGATTACCCTTCCGAACTTCTCCGTCACAATTTTTGGCCGAAGTTTCAGAGGGGTGATCAGGACTATGCAGGAGTGTGCAACACAGTCATTTGTCTGAATGAGGTTACTCCTTTAGATGATGTCAGGTGTCACTAGTGTCGCTGAAATCAAGCGCGCGCGCCTTTTAAAAGTCAGGTTTTCTAATCCTCGTAAAATGCTTAATATAATTGTTCGCAAAATTCTAAATAAAAATATGAAATCGAAAAAATAAAATTATTGTAGGTCAATAATATTGCTTTATTTAAGCTTCACTAGATGTACACATAACAAGTAAATGTGAAAAACCGTAGTAGCACTTAAGCAGATTGCAAACTTGCTTTTGTAAAAATATCACAAATTATTTGCCGATACCGTTGCAGAAATATCAATGCAGTTCAAACAGTAGCATTTCATTTGATATTGCGAACGGGTCTTTGCAAACATCACAAATTACTAACAGAAATTCACTCAGAAAGAAGGCACAGTTACATCACAAATTACCATCTGATATTCAATCACTCGCTTGGCCCCACTCTGCAACATGGCCATCAGGTCACTGCTCTGGCAGAAGTGCACCCATTCCAAGCACCTGTACATAAATACATTCATCAATATGAATAATAATAGATTACCAGAAAAATAAAAAAATCCCTAAGGGTTTATTACTCTTCCGAAAGAATTGGAAAACCATCTCATGTAGAAAGCATTGCAAGTTGTATCTTCGAACAAACTGGCATTATACTTCCACTCTAGGTTAGTTGTGAAATTTAATTTGTGATTCCTGTCATTGTTTAACATTATTAGCATAATTGCAAAGGTTATTTACAACGTAATCACGAAATACAAAAGTTCACACGGCGAGAACAATAAATGCAGAAAATAAACACATTATAACAATTAGCAGGATTAAATGCATTATAGGAACTGCTGTCATATTAGGAGTAAAGTTAATGCATCAAAATATATCACATCTGTCTGCACACGTAACTTTCAGTTTCTTTTCCTCACATAAGGATGTGTTGAAAAAGTCAATTCAGTCAATATAACTATTTGATGCCCTTTTGATTCTCTTTACTGACGCATTATAACCATAATTTGTGCTGTTAAAGTTTGTATTAAATGCACGATACTTTCTCACAGTTCGAGGAGGAAATGTTATTACGTGCTAAAAGGCTACAAGAATCAACACAGTTAGTCAACAACACAAAAAGATTGTCAGCTTCTAATCTTGCGCTAAGGAGCATCTACGGAAAGAATCTCCAAGTGCATACAATAATTCACATCGAAGGTGAAACATGTAATTTAAAAAACGTAAGAATTTATGCCGTAAACTTTCCACTCGATTTAATTGACCAATCTCATATGACGACCAAGCCACCGATACAACAAATGACATATATATCAAAGCGAACTGGATAAATAACGTTCAAAATTGTAAGTTTTGCATTATTTTCTACGACGTTCTTATACCTTTCCACCAAGTCACAAATGATTTTCTTCTCCACCATCGAAAATGATACCTTCCTCGACGCCACATTAATAAGATACAGAATGCGCGTGAAAACGTCAAACAACTGAACGTCGAAAACGACATCGTCGATTTTTCATCACATTGTTGCAATATCTCTTACCTGACAAGCCCCTACCTAGGGGTCCCCTGGGTGTCAACTATAAATACCGCTACATGGTCTTGGCGCTGTATACTGGTATTAAGATAAAGCGAAATATCTCCGCAATGGATGGTTCTACGAAAATTAGTTTCAAACAAAACTTGGAAGAAATATTATTCTCTACAAATTTGGACCACAAGAAGATTACCAATAACGATGTTTTTAAGAAGATATTTGAGGGAAACCGAAAAAACTGATTATTTATAAATAATTCCTAAACAACTGCTATCGAAAATTGTTTCAAATGAAAGTTGTAGGAAATTACATTCTGTATAACCTTTGTATAGAATTGTAAATACAATAATGATATTTTAACGAAGGAATATCGCAAAAACCGAATCGGGTTTCGAATAAACCTCGAATAAACCCGTTATTGTCGAAAAACTAATCAGTTCTTTAAGCTCATGTAAAAGTGTTTTATGTGAAGTTTGGTAACGATATGACACATACTTTTTGAGTTAGAGCGCCCACACTAACATACACATACACACACACACAGACATCATTCCGAAAATAGTCTAAACGTGTTCTAGGGACCTCAAAACATGTATTTCCGTTGAAATCTCGAAGTCGATTTTTTTCATGATTTACAATACTTTCCCATTACTACGTATGGAGAAAGTAAAAACACCTTTGAAAATTCACCGGGGAGTTTTTAATGACATCTACATCTACATGATACCCTGCAAATCACCAGACTGGTGGGTGGCAGGGGGTGCAGCACACCAAAACCTACCTAATAACGTCTCTCGTGGGAATCACTCTCCTGTTATGATCCCGTATGGTCCTTGGGAAAAAAGAGCTCTGATATCGCTCGGTCCTACGTCGATCTCTCGTATTTTATTCTCGTGATCGTGCTTGCCCATGTACGTAGGTGACTCTAATATTCCTGAGACCTCCTCTGAGAGAACTTCCGACCTAAATTTCTCCAGAAGCCTTAACCTACCGCTAATTCTGCGATCCTCTAGCGTTATCCAATTCAACTCCTTCAAGAGTGATGTGACGCTTAATTTTTGCTCATATTTTTGTTTAACGAATGTGGCTGCTCTGCGTTGGATTCTTTCTAACTCAAGTATCTGTCCCTTTTCGTACGGATCCCATATGCTGGAAGCGTATTCGACCTGAGATCTGACCAATGATAAATAACACGTTTCTCGTACCTGTTCTGTGATACTTCTTAATATTCTGCCTACGAAGCCCAATTTCTTATTAGCTGCGCCTACGATCCTTCGAATATGCATATTCCACGATAGATCACGACAAATGGTTACTCCTCAATATTTAACGTACTCCGCAGATTGGATATTCAATCTATCAATTCAGTACTCGGAGTCTAATTCATTGTTCTTCCTCTTCCAGAAACTCAATAGGGAACATTTGCTGTGATTAACTTCGATTTTCCAATCTTGACAACATGCAGAAAGGGCGTTTAAATCTTCCTGGAGCGATTTTTGGTCATCCTGACTCGTTATCTCATTATATAAAACGGTGTCATCTGCGAAAAGTCTTATTTTGCAGCGAACTACAGAGCAGATATCGTTTATATATATCAGGAATAGTAGTGGGCCTATGACACTTCCCTGTGGAACACCTGATGCGACTTTTACCGGGTATGAAGATTTCCCATCAATAACACTATCTGTTTTCTGTTGGAGAGGAAGTGTTTTAACCAACTCACGATATTAGGGTTTATGCCGTACATTCCTAATTTTCCTATTAATTTATTATGGGGTACTTTGTCAAACGCTTTTTTAAAATCAATGAAAATGGCATCAACCTGAGTGTTTTTCTCTCCGCATTGTAACAAATCGTTTACGAACAGGGCGAGCTGCGTTTCGCATGACCTACCTTCCGAAACCCGTGTTGGTTTTTCCTTAGCGAAGAACGACCATCTAAATAACGCAGAACAGAGCTAACGATTATATGTTCTAGAATATTACGCGATAATGACGTCAAGGAAATCGGTCTATAATTTTCGGGATTCTCTTTATCACCGCCTTTGTGGATGGGCGTTAGGTATGCTAGCTTCCAGTCTTTTGGAACGGTACCATGTACAACGGATTTTTCGAATATTATTTTCAAGTAGGGTGCGATTACCGAGGATAGCTCTTTCAACACGCGCGGGTATGCCCTCCGGCCCGGGAGACTTATTTTGCTTAATCGACTGTAGCTGGTGCGCGATACCTGTTTCAGAGAATATCAAATCTTCCATCGAATTTCCCTCATCATTCAAAGCTGGTTCCTCAAATTCGTTGCTCACTGAAGTAAACGCTTTCTGAAAGTGTTCATTTAACAAGTTCGCTTTCTCCGCGCTATCGTGTACTACATCACCTGCCTCCGTTCGCAATGACGCCATGGTGGGGCCTCTACCATGAACCTCTTGTTTCTTGTCAGACAACACGATGAAAGATTCTTCCGTTAGCTGAAATTACTCGGAAAGCTCGCGACCGTCTCAATACCAGAGCAAGCATTCCCTACTTTTTACCTCTACCACTTTTTTCCTCCACCACTAAATCACCCCTCGATGCCCCTGACTGAATCCTTGACCTCTCAGCTAGGAGAGTTTTTTTTTCGCGAGGACGGCTGAAGAAGTGGAGGACGGAAAATCCATCTTCGCAGCTGAATATTTCGACAAAAGGCATACCGTGGGGGTGAAAGCGAACTTTCGTGGCATACTTTCATTATCTCGAATGAAAGTCTGTTACGTGTGATTCTTTCGCATTGAAAGAGAATTCATTTAAGATATTATATATTAGATATAAAATTAGTTATTATGTACGGTGGTCGATACTAGTATGACAAATTATTTCGAGCTTTAATAGATTGAAATGTAAGCCTATTACTCGAAGGTTTAAAATAATGTGTGCGGATTATTAGAAGAGTGTCACTATATATATGAAGTAAGTAAGTCCGATAAAGTTTAACAATGAGCTGGGTGGACGAGATCTAATTTATTTTGTCCGAATCGGGGAAAATCGAAGAAATGAAATATGTATTTCTTTAATCTTATCGGTACTACTTTAGAGAAGAAACAAATTGAACACAGAGCACTGTGTAGTGAAACCATGGTCGTATCTGTATACGAAAATTAAGAAAATGGAAAAAGTTCAAGTGTTCAATTTGT
The DNA here is from genome assembly GCA_036926305.1 of Uropetala carovei. Taxonomy (NCBI): domain Eukaryota; kingdom Metazoa; phylum Arthropoda; class Insecta; order Odonata; family Petaluridae; genus Uropetala; species Uropetala carovei. The sequence continues at coordinate 217,478 of JAXCHB010000175.1, forward strand.
TTATTCTGCAAAAAACGCGTATCGCTTTGTCCGATGAGTCTTGCTATCGCTCGTGTCATATGTCCACCGAATGACCCTCTCGTGATCGACGTCAAATTCCCCTAATTTTTATCGTATTCCAATTCGACCGGGAGGTGGATCTCCGGAAGGCGCCCGACACATGTAACCTGGCCTTAACCTTGCTTAACCGTATCCGAAGCCCAATTAAGTAATATCTTGCAGCCCTTATCTTTTTCCTCCGAAATTCCTTCTTATTGTCCCGCAAACCCACTCCCTTAACAAATTCTTGTTTCTTCTATCCGTCGCTCGTGGGAAAATGCTCACGCTAAGGAATGGAATGTAGATTCCTTACTCCTTGTTAGTGGTGCGAGTGATAAAGCTGGGTAGAAATTGTTTGAGGAAATCGAACTAAGTCCACGTTTTCTGGCGGGTATTGACTAAACATCCTTTGCCTGCGTTTTATGGCTGCGGATTATCCACCGTATTTTTTCATTTCACCGGTCTTCGTGGTATTTTAAAACTTTAGTTTTAATTGAAACGCTTGCGATTTCGTTAACAATCTTAATTGTTTAGTTGAACGGAACATTCTATTTCGCCACTCTCCAAAGTTTAATAGTATCGCTAGGTAACGAATCGGGAAATTATCTAGCGTAGTTCTCTTAGTTTTTATACGCCCCGCAAACTGATTACGCAAAAGCGACCCTTTAATTCTAATCAATGAATTTACATGACATTTAATTAAAATTGTTACATTGAGAAGTTTTAAAGTCAAATACATTTTCAAATAGCTTTTCCCCTCGACTAAAATACATAATGTCTTAAAAAAACTTCTGATTTAGATAGCTATTTCGGCCCGTCATAGCAACCGCACCTACGAATGCTTTCCACTATTAAAAATAAGTTGGAAATATATGTCGCGTGGGCCATAGTAAATTTGCAAATTACATGAGCTGATAATATCATGCGACCGCAAGCAACATCTCCACGATTTCTCTTATTTTCTATTTGAAGTGCATTCGTCGAAGTAATGAATGCCCATTATATTTCTCACGTTCAAAAAAATAATTTTCTTCTCTTCCACCGAGATTTAAACCACGATGGGCAAGAATTGATCTTTGAATTTTGTATTCGATCCACTTTGCGGTATTCGTTAATGGTTTTATCAGCGTAAGTGGCCTTCGTTAATAACATGACTTGCAGTATTTTATATAATAATAGCCGTCGTCCGTTGGTTGGTTGGTCACGCTATGCAAACGCTAATAACTGGAGAAATAATCATGATAGAAACTGTAAATTTGGTAGGGATGCTTGATTAACACTTTTCAGGTGATGACGAATTTAAATCGCGAAAAAATTCCTTGGTTCGTCTCCAAGAGAGGCTTTTCCATTTCCCATTATTTTACATGTAAAATGCGATTTTTCGACGTGCAGGCTTTTATTCATTTGGAAATTAAAATTAGAAGAAATTAACAGATGACCTTCGGATTTGAACCATTTTGAAGAAAAAGTTATAAAGTTTCTTATTCCGTTCGTCGTTTTTCGCCCACAGTTCGAAATATTCCATTTTAAACGTTAAATATGCATATTTTGTGGAAATCTCGCCATTTTAACGTGATGTCGACCATTATCATTGTTACACCTCAAATTACTATTATTGTATACATTCTTCTGGGAATAAGGGTGCCTTGAGTGCTTCAATACGAGCAAATACGAGTGAATACGAGAGAGAGAGGAAGGAACGGGAAAGATTGGCGTGTTTTGTGGAAAATAAGTATATTAACGTAAATATGAAAAATTTTAAGTATCAACAGTGTTATTTTAGAAAAATTGGAGATAAAAAGCATTCTTAAATTAAATTCTTTGTAAACCATACGTGCTTACGAATTTATATTGTTATTCCTCGAATTAATTTCGTAACAATGGCCGAAGTTTGGAAACGAATATAAATTAAAATTCAATTAAAATTAAAAGGACATTTAAAACTGTTAACAGGCAATTTTCGATGAAACAACAGTGGATCTTTTAATGAATTGATTTGTTTTTATAAAAGGAATTTCGGTGCTTATTTAATACAGAGTAAGTTCTAAGGCTTATAATCCATTTAAATCTAATAACAGTAGCTATTGTAGTTTAAAGAAAGAACTTTATTTATTCACTTTAGGTACAGAATGAATTAATTTTAGGCTAGCATTGCCTATTATAAAAGGAGTTACTTTGGAATTTACAGTATGTAAAGTGGAAATTGTACCGAATTGACTCAAATATATTTCAAAGCAAAAATCAATTTAAAACTATTGAAAGTTGTTGTTTCGGAAACTGAGAAGTCAGGAGTGCTGAGCGAACGATAAACGATATTGAGGTACATTATATTCCAAAATCTATTTAAAGTATTATCAGAGGCAATTGAAGATTGAACCAATTTTTTGGAACCGGAATTCTGCTTATTTAATGAAATTGACATCCTAATGCTATAATCAATTTAAAACGGTACTTTCCTGTTAACGGGAATACCTCAAAAAATAAACATGTATTGTTGTGATATGTTACGACGTATCTGTTTGTTAACAATGCGTAAGATCGGGGGAATTACTTAAAAATCACACTTTTTGAAACTTATTTTTTTAATAAAAGGAACGTAATTACTAATACAATCTAAATTTATGTTACTAGGGGGTCAATATGTCTTTATGGCATTTAAAATAGCTGGAAATATATCGATTTCTTTGTTATGTTGTCGCCACATGAATTCTTCCGCTGAAAGGCTTTCACATTGCATTTCTAAAATATTCTGTCGCAGAAGTAAAGTTTCATAATATGATCCTTCTTGCACATTCGCCCTTTAGATAATATACCATGGTCTTCAAGCAAAGATACAGCTTTTTCTTCGCTCTTCGGCAAGCTCCACAAATGCATCATTAAGGGATCAACGTAAATATCTTAACGAGATTTGTTACGCATTGTTAACAAACAAAATCTCACAACATATCAGAACAATACCTGTTTATTTTTTGAGGTATTCCCGTTAACAGGAAAGTACCTTTAAAACTAATAACAATGGCTATTTTAGTAGAAAGAAAGGTACTATTTTAGTCACAAGGAATTTCTGTGAGATTTTAGTTAATTAATTAAAACAGACATAATATAGAAATATTCGATGGTTAAAACAGTGCACAGTTTTATTCTTGCGATTTTTACATGTTGCATTGACGAAAATTTAGATTCATTAAACCCGTTGAAATTCAACGGGCACTTATGCTAGTGTATCAGTAATTGCGATCAAATAAATACAATAATGAAGACGAGAGCCAAATATGACTTCGAAGCCGGCGAAGTTTTTTTCAAAGTGCGCTGCATATACGTAGATGAGTGGAATAGGGGCACAGATATCATTTCAGGATAACCTGGTAAAATGAAATAATTTCGGAGAACCGTATTACAATGAAATCTCGTTACAACGTACTTCAAATTACGTATATTTCAAATTAACCTACTTTTTTAAATCCCTGTCAATTTTCCCGTATAAATACTGTATAAATATTTCAAAATATCGTACTTCAACTTGAAATAATTTTCAATACTACGTATGAAATTCAGAGGTCCCGAAAAAGATATTTGTGGTTTTAACGTAGTATTTCATTCTTGCTCATTCAAGTCGTTTACACCAATTTTGAAGGCATCTATTGTCTTTAGTGCTGAAAGTTCTGTGGATTGCCGCCAAAATCCCAAGGAAGGAATTTTCCGAGCTGACAAATTTAGAACCGATGATCAGTTATCCCTATCTTTGTTTTCGCAATAGCATTGAGATATACATCTCTTGTTAGACTCATTATGGCCAGTTTCGGTTTGCGCGGGACCTGGGAGAATGCCGATCCCCCACTGAGATGATTCCAGAAAAAAAACTATACTCCTTATGGGTACATTCAGTATGAAGTATAAAAATTCATACTCCGTAGAGATACGTTGTATCGAGATTTTACTGTAATCTGCCTCATAAGTTTCCCTTCGCTTAAGAGTTGTTCGCGTTTTGTTTGCTTCAGGAGCGGATCCAGAAACTTCTCAAGCGGGGGGAGGGGGGGGGGGGCGATCGCCCCTACACCTATCGAATCCGCCCCTGCCAACTGCCCTATATTTTGAAAATCCCTACCCAGTGGAGTGCAATGAGGTTATCCAAGGAGGGGGCGACCGCCCCCTTCGCCCCCACCCCCCGTGGATCCGCCCCTGGTTTGCTTGTTTGGTTGGTTTGACGTGATGAGGCAATATCTTGGGTTGTTTTTAGCAAGCTGGAGTAGCACTGATACGTATTTTATATTGGCAGATTAAACCATAAAACCATATATTATACATATGTGTAATAGTGCATGGTAAACGATTGTCGACATGAATGAATCACTTCTCTTTATCTAATTTCAGCTTATTATATAACCGCATGGGTTGCAATAACCAAAATTTTATTCTTTTACAATAATATATTTTCATTATGTCTTAAACGCATTCTCATCTATTAACAAACTGTGTTTGTTTCGCCCTACTTTATTTTTGTAATACAGACCAAAAACCTGCGTCATTGATCATATCAAAAACTTATTAAATTTTAACATTTAAAAACTATTGTGAGGAAAGGAAGTTTCCGTGGGCGGTTTTTTTCTGCCATTGTTTTTTTTATGTAAACAAATCCCGTCATCCCGCCACAAAGACTGAACATTGGAACAATTTCTTAGACCAAAAGTAAATATATATCTCGCAGGTGAACACCCCCAGAGTCCCCTTCCCATGTTTGCAAATTATCAGGAATTTAATTTTCTTGGAGCTATGCTTCTGACACCGTGCACACACTCTGGATCTTGTATTTATATATATATATGTATATATTAAGAGCTTGGAATTTTATGAAAGTCACTTTCCATCATCAGCGTATTCGGACGGCGGTACGTCCAAAGTTATATAGGTGCGCACGATTGTTAAATGTTATAATTTTTCTCCTACCTTCAGCTCACAAGGATGATTTCAGAATCGAATGTGTTGAAGTTGTGACTACGAATAGCCAAATAAATGGAAGGCACGATTCTCCTGAAGAGAAGGAATACTGATATAAAATAACTAGCGTAATTGCCCGTCAATATGACGAGATATCTTTAGTTAACCTTAAAATAGCTGCCTCCCTCCCCCCCCTCTCTCTCTCTCCTCCTCCTCCCTTCCCTTCCACCCTATCCTTCCCTTCTCACTCACTTCCTCTCTCTCCATCCCTCTCTCTCTCTTAAATGTAAGAGGAGACTGTTAGTCTCAATTTTGCCCTCAATAAAGTCGTTTGTCTGTCCGTCTCCCTCCCTTCATCTCTCTCCCTCTCTTTCCCTCCCTCCATCTCCTCCTCCCTCCCTCCTTCTCCCTCCCTTCCCCTCACTCCCTACCTCTCCTCCCTCCCTCCGTCTCCCTCCCTTCCCCTCACTCCCTCCCCCTCACACTCTCCCCCTCTCTCTCTCCCTCCCTCTCTCTCCCTCCCTCTCTCTCCCTCCCTCTCTCTCCCTCCCTATCTCGTATCAAAAGCATTCAATGCACGCTTACACCCATAAGGATTGATATAACTATAGGATTTTGAGGTCTAACAGTGTAATTGGTAGCCAAGGCAACATCCCGTTAAAAAGGCAATATTTCCACAAAATATGTTAATTAAACGTATAACATGAGCGATATCGAATTGTATGCGAAAAAAGATGAACAGAATAAGATACTTTGTAATCTTTTCTTCAAATGGTTCACATCCGAAGATCGTAGGTTAAATCCTAGTTTTAATTTCCAAAACAATAAAAGCCTGCACGCCAAAAAATGGGTTTTTACGTGTTACCATACGGAAAATGGGAAATGTCTTCCTAGGAGTCGAACCCAGGACTTTTTTGGAGATTAATTTTCGTCATTACCTTAAAATATGTTAATCAAGCATCCTTGCCTAATTTGAATCTTCAACCTATTCCGGAAGTTTGTTAAAACGCTCTATATCGACCATCATGAAAGCGTGACCAACCAACCAACAATCCTGGGCTATTATAGTATAAAATTACAGCATTTTCTCCTGTGTGTTGGAAGCAGCCTAATTAACGATAATTGGCTAAATTATGGAAAGGCATTTTGGCAAATATAATTTTTAAAAATGTATGACAATCATATGACTAGTTTACATCTATGTACAATACTTATCTATTTAAATAGAAAATCTCTTAATTTCTTCGTCACTTTACAACATACCGAACCATTTTAAAATTGCTCAAAAGGGAAATTGGTAAAATAATATATATAATATAATAAATACTCTTTTGAGCTTCAAAAATGTTCGCCTTATAACATTTTCATAGTCGTGATAGACCAAGCAATGAATACCAAAAGTATATCGACAGTTTCAACCACTCAACGATAGATGTCGCCATATTGCTTGTCGGGAGGTGCCTGTTGCCTGGGACTTGCAGTGTGAAGCGGTCGGTCGGCCAGTTCATATCGTACTCCGTCCTAAAGGACAGAGTGCGAATGTGGATTACGGATTGGTAACGAGTAATTACGGTTTGCATTTTTTATTTTATATTGTGTCCACACTTCGTTTCTATATTATACATATTACATTATATATTATATTAATAGTATTTTAAGGTTGTATATATATACATAATTGTAATCTACGTCTTGTCTTTCCACCCCATCTAACGCACGACATGGCAGGTGGGTCGACCCGTTGCCACCCTCCCTCCCTCCCGGGGCCCCGGCCTTGGCCAAGGTTCCCAGCCTGTGTACACACAAAATCCCAAACCACGATACGATTTCCACACGATCGATGTTTTACGCAATTTACACATGTACTATTATCCTATGTCATATTATTGTTTATTTTCCACGATAAATGCTAAATCGAATTTCGAAACGTATGTTCCGCTAATATCTTTTCCCCTGAACGAAAACAGGCGATGCTGGAGACGTGCATTTCTTTTCCGAATGCACGAAGAGTGAAGAACGAAGACGCCCAGACACCATTCATCATGCAGGAGTAAGTATGTTTAGATGTAATTGTACTGTTTTTATTAATTTCTCCTTTTTAATAGTGATTTGTTTTTACAGAGCTCCTCTCCAACACAGGGTGTATCATCGCAGTGTGGCGCGGTTATCTCCTAGTGGAGGTAATTAATGGTTTCACTGGAGGGATGACACAGTGGTATGGTAGTTTTATTTTGATCTCAGGCATATAAAATGCCTCACAAGAATAATCATAATTAATTAGCAATTTTTCTAAATTCTATAATTTCTCTGACGTCGTTAACGGCGACTGTAGTTTTGCTGTCGTATATTGGATTTAGCCAATATGAGTTTATATGTCTATGGTTTATTCGTCTGCTTTATCATCAGTTGAAGCGGAAGAAATTGTTGTGTTATTGCCATAATTAAAGTGAAAATTAAGTATATCAATTCTTTAAACAGTATATCCTGATCTATTACATTTATTTGCTTTTTGAATATAGTGATTAAGTTTTAATGTCCATGCATAAGAAACAAATAAGTGTAGACATATTGAACCAAATTTTGTGTTGCATTGAGTTGCAAAATGCAACGGTAATGTTTATTTATAATCAATTCTTAATTTAATATTGTTTTAAGTATATCAGTCATTTTACTTGAGCAATTCAGTGTTTTATTACTTAACGTTGAATTGGTAATTAAAAATTATTTGTAATAGTTTTGTATGAGGCCTTAGTTCTCCTCATAAAGACAAACGCTTACGGATAAAATACCTATAATCGTGCGTTATAATAATAGACCGTTTTAGGAAATGTCTAAAATATTTTTGCTAATATAGTGATTGCTCTTAATTGCAGATAACCGTCAACGCCACACTGGACAGACACGGACGCTCGCGGTAAGCTCAATTTCCCTTATTTATAATGCACACGTCATTTCGTGTACGATATCACGAACATCATTCGAGAAATACGTTCGAACCGAATTGAATTAAGTCAGTATCATTTTCAGATGTAGTGTTTATTGTTGTTGGTAGGCTTGCCACCTCTAGGACTTTGAACAGGAATATTTGTGTTTTTCCATAAATTTTCAGGCTCTTGATTAATTTTACTGAATTTTCTCAAAATAACCGATTATAAATACGAGGATGTTTTTTGGTGAAACGAACTTCCCGACGTCTTCACGTACTAAAATATCGAATGATCAATAGCTCTTTAATATATATGAATTTCAAGTTGGAAGTATTTTTTTCATTAATCTTGAATTAAATTCAATTTCGGTTCTGCTAATGTCTGGACGTATGCAGGTACTCAAATATCTCTTAAATATAACGACATACAATATATTTCTTCCGAATGTGGCAACTTCATCAGTTTACATGTTGAAAAAATTTTCGTAACTGTTGGATATTATTTATTATTAATATATATATTTAGAATTCTTTGCCTGTTATATCAACCCGTTCATTTTCAAATAAATGCATCACCTGTACGTATTCTGCAGTCAGTAAGTTGAATAGAATATATCGCACTCTGTTTGTGATAGTTAGTTGTTGTTCAATTTCAGCATGATCACAACATTGGGATATTTCAGATTAAGTATATATTTGCACTAAGGAATAGTACTGCAGTCAGGTTCTTCTGTAGCGTGTGAGGAAAATTCGGCTTGCTTTAACGTCACGAACAGAGACTTGGTGATGCGTTTATTCGGAAATGAAATATAAAAATATTTCTTCAGAAGATGATTTTTTAATTGTATTTTATTTTAAAGACTTCAAAGATGAAAATTGTTGGTAATGTTTCTGTTTTCAATTTTGCTTCGGGATTTAAAACCTCAAAAGATGTAAATCAACTAGGCTTCACAATTTTCTCATACATATAAAGCCTGTAGCAATGTTAATTTTAAATTTGGTATAGGTAAAACTGGCACTATATGCAATACCTGAAGTGTATGTGGCCATGTGGTAATTTCTTTTTGTAAGCATTTACTCGGTTCTGTTATTTTAGAATTACGTATCATAAAGCTCACGGATACATAATTTTAGAATATAGTATAAATGAGCATGTGCTAAATATTCTTGAATCTACCATGCTGATTTTTTTGCAGGGAAGCGAGGACTACGCGAGTGGGTGGGAGCTGTGTACTTAGGAGCGTAGATGCTGTTTACTTAGGAGGGAAGGTGCTGCTTAGTTAGGAGAGTGGGGCTGCAAACTCGGCTTAGTAGGTTCGTCAACCTTAGTTAAGTAGGTGCGACAAACTTAGATGAGCAGGTGCGACAATGTTAGATTTGTAGGTGCGACAAACTTAGATTTGTAGGTAGAAGTAGTATTTAGGTGTGTGGATATGTGTGTGCATGGTAGTGCATGGATGTGCGCGCGCACATCTTTGGGTAGTGGTGGTGGTGTGTGTGTGTGATGGGTGATGGTTGTATGTATGAATCATTTTGTCATCGATTACATTGTTTAGCTAGACAGATGAGAGTACTTAAGTTTAGCAAGCGTTAGCATGGTGCAGGGCTGGCGTAACCCAGTGAGCTCGCCTGAATGAATCATTTTGTCCTCGATTAAATTCTTTAGCTAGACAGATGAGAGTACTTAAGTTTAGCAAGCGTTAGCATGGTGTAGGGCTGGCGTAACCCAGCGAGCTCGCCATGTTAAATAATGAGCAACGATGGCCTAAGCATTACCTCCTGGGTGCCAATGGAAATATGCTTAACTTGAAGGGTATAGAAATCATTCCATTCATATTTTTAAAAAACCTCCAGTTATCAGGTGCAAAACAAATTCTAAAGGTTTCCCAGTTTAGGATTTATTACGTTATGACTGAGTCTTCATTAATTATGTTGAATTCTACTGTTGAAATGTTATTTACAGTTGTTTATCTTAAACTGTGATTTCTATTTCATAAAGAAATCTTGTATTGTTAGTTTCTACATCACTGTTTAATATCTGAAGATAATACTTTAGGCTAATAAATGTATGAGGCAACTCTCTCTAAATAAAATGTTTTAATTTTACCATGAGTATTTATTTAAATTATAAATTAAGTAAACGTTCGATGACTTTAAATGATTCTTTGATTTTCTATATCAATTAATTTAATTTATACATCAAACTGTAGTGAGCTTAAATCTGACGTAAGTTTTACAATTCGTTTATAAGATATTTCTATTACCAGGAGTGTAATTATCGAATAGCATAATTGGCCATCAAAAAACAAATGAAGTTGCAATAGTGTCCCAGATAAGGAAATGTAAACTTCTTCCATCAAGTCTTTGAGGTAAAATGTCCTCTGTCCTACTCTAATGATAATTAGGATGCAAAATGTCCTACTTTGTGATACATTTCTGTTTGGGAGAAGATCTACCGGCAGCAATGCCCCTAATCAATCGCATGGCTTGCTGGGACCTAATGGGTGAGTTTTGCATTGCTGTTTATAACCTCTTCCCCCTACGTCTCCTCCACTCATACTTCGCATTTAAGAGATTGCAGTAATATAGGATAGCAAGAATAGCAGCTTGTCACTGTTAGTTCTGCTTCATCTATCATCAAAGATTGGTCATGTTCAGTGAAGTGAGACTGCATCACATTTTAGTTCCGTTATATGTATTAATTAAATATAACAAATTTTCTGTCTTTTCTCAACAAGTTATATCAACATTTCTTGTAAATTTTGTTTTTCTAATAAGGAAAGCAGGCTTTACTTCCTGAAACTTGGGGAGATATCAAATCTGCATTTCCAATCAAAAGAGCATAGTTTGAATTGTTCTTCGGTATTTTCATTCATATTCATAGAATTATGTAACATCAAATTTTGAAGTTTTATTCAAATCATATTGCTGCCATGAGAGTGATTTTTGAAGGTTATTTTCAAATCTTGGCTTTATGGGTCCTTTTACAGCCTAACTATATTTTCCGTTTAAATTGGCTTCGATCAGGAGGAGATCCTGTGGAGAATTAGAGTGTCTTTGATGCCAAATTAGCCTTGAATTCTGAGTTATTATGACTTGAAAACTGACACGCTGCTGAGTCTACATTGTAAGTACTTTTATGACCAGCCATCATGGATAATGGATTTATCACCTCTAAGAGCAATCAATATTATTTTGTGGAATTACATTATAACTAAATATCAGCTGTGGGTTCATCCTACAAATGTAAAGCTAGCTAATATCAGAACATTTGGTGTAACAATAGCCCAAGAGGCCGAGCCACCAGAAAACACACATGTAATCAGAACATTTACTCATTAGTATGTACCATGAAATAGCAGATTATGAAAATTTCCAATTTTTTTCCTTGTATGAGTACATAGTCATTTAAAAAGTTAGTATCACCAATTTAAAGAGGTATTATTGAATTCATCATTGGCCTAGAAGAATATTAGCTATCCACACAGGGTAGAACAAATAATTAATATTTTAAATTAATATCCTTTTCCACACAATAATCACAATTTTTAGCTCATTTTCTTAAAAGCCAGAACTTTGTCCATCTGTCATTGGACAATCAACATTTTTTAAAGAGGTATTTAAAAAATTCTTTTTGAATTAGATAGCGCTTATCCATCCTTGAAGTTCACTGCAATTGTACTTTTCATGTAATTCACAGTTTTCCCTCTAGGTGACTTTTGAAATGGTATTTACCCAAACTACTGAAGCTAGAGGAGCGAAGTTTTCATGAATGGGAAGGTCTACGTTCCAACATTGCGGGTTTCCCCCTCTGCAACTAGGGAGGCAAAACAGAATTTTGAAAATTTTTAATAAAATGTGCTTCCACCTGTTGCTTTAGTAAGTGTATCTTACTTGTTTGAATTTAAAAATTTGTGAATTGCTTTTGGAGTAGACAAACGTCTAAACTTAGGACACCGAACTTGTCATGGTTTGTGGCAATGTGATATACTGTTCGACAAAAATAAGGAAATTAAATATTATTATATCATGATAGCTGGTAAAGTTTACTAATAAGTTTTAATTCTTTGTTTATGTTAGCCATATAACCAAGATTAGTTAATGTATTATAGTATGAAAGTAGAGGATAGCTAGACAATTTGGCTCAACCAAGGCAAACTTAAGGAAATTTCAAAATTGTAAAAGATGTTATGTTGTCATCAGCATTCACAGAAACATATTGTGGGAGCAAGGGGAATAAAAACCAGGGTCAGCTTGAAGCTATTCCAATGATAAGACTGCATTCAGCCCCCGAGTTCCTATGTAAACTGTTCAACTTCAATAATATTTATTTTATTTTATAAAATATATTCTGAAAGATATGTCTCTTATTTTTCAACCAGTAATTCTAGAGGGAGGGGCAAATGTGCACGGTCATGTATATAGTATTAACCCCTTAAGCCGATAGCCCAATTACATACTCGCCAAATGCAGATATTGCTTAAATTGCGATTCTATCAGCATAAAGTAGCCTTTCATGGGACTATATGTGTCACAGCAGACCATCGATATGTGATCTTTCAATGGATCACCAATTTCCTGTCAGTTTGTTAGTTTTTATACTTCGGTAGAGGAAATACATAGCGTAAGCTACGCTATTTAGTAATTTAAATACATGCTTGAGGGGTTAAGGCAATATTGAAGATGTGATAACAAAAATTTATTGATAGACTCGTAGATATAGAATTTATTTCATTTTTAATTTATATATTTTGCTGTAAAGAGGATTTTTATTTACATAGAAGAAATAAATATTATAGCGCTAATACCATTATTAGTCCACACCTTACTAGTAAAATCCAAGTGTCTGTTTGTTAAAATATATATATGTGTGTGTGTATATATGAACAAATTTTGAACTCTTTATTTCAATTTCAATAAAACCTTTAGCTTTTAATTGGCTTTCCCTAAAATTTTAAATAACACAGAGAATGATAACAACTGTGTTCTTAAAGTACTATTGAGTGTGGTGAAGTAAGAAATATGTAACAGAAATTAATAATGAAGAAATGATAAAGTTTCAATAACACACACAATGTGATTTACTGTCAAAATTGTTGATTCTATGCTATTCTAGGACAGTATTCAAACTATTTGTCAGTTTCTAATACTCTAATTCTCATATCAGAACATAAAAATAATTAACTTCAAGTTGCTGCAATTTTAGAGTTAAAGAACTGAAGTGTGTTTAAGATTATGAAATGAAATATAAATCTAAAAAGATTTAAGGAGTTTTTTTATTTCGCTTAAACAATGATTTAGTTCTGACAGAAAGTTTAAATTATGGATTGCCGGAGGTCCTTCCTCAATTTTTATGAGATGTCGAGGACTGAAATTAGGGTTAGCAGATATCCCGTTTCTTTTATAAATATCTCAGGTTTTTAAAGCTTTTCTTTCAGTATTCGAATGAAATGGAAATTTTGAACTCATTCTTCGTGAAGAGAACTGCCACTTACGATGCGATATAATCAATCAGCTAATTGCATGTCATTAAGCCTTGGATGAGTAATTTTATAAGTATTTGCATGAGTTTATATAAACATAGCCCCTCGATCACAACATAGTTTTTCCTAATAAGAATCAATTTAGCTCGTATAAATATTATAAAAAGGAATATAAACGCCTTTCAGGAAAAGAAAATATCAAGAATACAAGTATTAGATGTACAGACGTAAACGAACCCGGTACTCTTCTTTAAGATACTTTCATTTAAAATAATGTGTAGAAATTCCGCAAGATGTCGTTGGTGAGTTGTTACGGCGGTAGTGCTTTGCTTATGTTCGAAACCCATGGTGTTGAAGTGAAACTATGGGGTTTAAGTGTGATTTGGAAAATGTCGATATAACCCAACAACCATAAACTTAACGATCAGTGATTTGAGTGACACATTCATCGCGGGAAACGAAGAGAAAGGGAAACATCAACTAATGGAGCTTATAAACGAGGTAAGAATTACTTTAGTTTTCTTTTTACCATAGAGCTTCTCAGTTTTGCTGTACTATCTTTGTTAAATATTGGGAAAAGTAAATAATTTATTGGGTAAATATAATTGATAATCTTTTAAAACATTCATTATAGATAATTTGTTCATAACAACATGAATCTCCGTTGCTCTGTATTGTTTACATGGTGCAAGTTTTATTTAGCTATAATAGATGTGATAGCTACTACCTACTACAATCTTTGAAACTTTCAGTGGTACTATATTGTTCCGTTGATTTCTACGTGTTTGTTTGTTGGCATCCGCAAACTTGTCGGAATGAATGAGCATCATTTGTTGAAGCCGGTAATTCTTTCTTCTGCACATTTCTCTTCAGTGTGGATGCGCAAATGCAAAAGGAATTATTAGTAATAAATTTTACACCATTAAAATTGTAATAGATAATGTTTTCTTTGGAAATTCTCAAGGCCACCGCCAATTGTGAAATATTTTTCCGAGGTTGTAAGGAAGGTAGGTAGTTCACCTATATTTCCCGTATTGTGTTTGGAATAATAATACGCGAAGGGTTACTCTTTCTTTAATGTGGAGATTCTCGGCTTGGATATTTGATAATTCGCAAGAAGGTTTATTAATTTTTTTACTCTTCTGGGTTTAAGATGAAATGTTTACCAGTTGTTGTCAGGATTGTGATGAAACGTGCAAATTGAATTTTACAGAAATATAGCGGTGTGATATTTAGTGCGTTTACTTCTATTTAATCTACGGAGGATTCTGCTCGGAAAAAGAAATATTTATTTCAGTAGTCGCGTTCTTCTCGCATATTATTTCGATTTTTGAGATTGAATTCTAAGCGCTCAACCTTCGAGGCATATTCCCCACCACTTCGTGCTTTCGGTAACGAAGCAGTGCGAACCTGAGGCCATAGGATGGCGCAGGGAAAATTAGACGAGGAAAGGTCTCGTATGGACACCAACGCAACCCCCCCCCCCCCCGCCCCGGGCTGTGTTCGACGCTGGGTCTGATTCCTCTACGCGAGGGAAGGCGCTCCCAGAGCGCACACGTTGGGAACAGGGTTGCCATCTCAAAGTCCTCACCAACCCGGTCATTTTCAATTCTGAACCGGAGATTTCTCTGGTCTGACCGGAGATTTACTAATTTGAACCGGAGATTTTTAAAGGTCAACTTTTTTTTACTGTTTTTGCCATGCTGGAATGAAAATAGGATGATGGTTTCTCTGTTGCAACTGTCTTTGTTTTCCGGTCCCCACTATCAAATTTTTAACCAACTTTCATGACAGTTGGTTAGAAACTTTCTACAGAGGCCAAGATGACGAAAATTGAATTTCCGGGATCGATTCCATGAGTTATCCTTTCCTATTGATTTAAATGGGAAATGTGAAACCCATCGTGCAAGTATATTTCCCTACCCACCCTAAAATACATATGAAAAATGATATCAGTGCTGGATTTTCGCTATTCTCTGCGGAATGGAATAGAAATCTGGGCCGACTCAACAATACAAGCGAACCAAGCGCCCACTTGGGGCGCCGATTTTTCCTGAAAAAAGTTTTTGAAAAATACCGCAATTTAGTTTTTCCATTTGGTTTTCCATTAATATGTTTAGTGTTTTCAGCTGGCGAATATATGTGAAAAGGTGACTTCAAATTAATGTTCAGGGGCAATAACCGTGATCTACTCCGAATGGTAAAATGTTATTTCCGATTTCCTCTTCCTACAATAGTATCGAATACAGATAGCTGGATGTGGTTTTTTGCAACATTTTATAGCTGTGTTACATGCCGGGGGTCTTTGCCGACCGTATGAAAGCAGTTCTCACCGCCCCTAATATCTCCAGCTGATTCCCTCTTATATTTGCCGCCCCCGAGGGTTCCTGTTCGGATGCAAGAACTGATCGTACGCGACACTCCGAGTGCTTTTGGGTTAGGACCCCAGGCCCAAAGACGAAATTTCCCGAAGGGGAGAAAAACAGAAGTAGTGGGGAGAAGTATCGGGGTGCTCAGGGATGATAAAAAAGCAGTGGGTTGGGTTGGGAAAACCCAAATCCGAATCTGAGTGGGAAATGGAGAAAACGCCTGCCGTTGGTATTGGTTGCACCCGCGTATTGCGGTAGGAAAACATTATGACAGATCCTAATACCGGGCCCCGTGGATTTTGCCCCGGTATCCCCACCCTCTCGGTGGCCCTGCCCTGGGGTATAATCTAGTACAGGGGTGGGCAAACCGTAGCCCCCGGGCCATATGTGGCCCTCGAGAGCATTTAACGTGGCCCGCGAAGGTTTGGTGAAAAAGCAATCTGTAAATTTAACACGATTTTATATTACTTTTGGTAAAATTATAACAATAAAACCTTTAGTTTTGAAAATTTAGTCCTACAATCCTTGTTTGTGCTTGTTTTTCACTTATGTATGATGCGTAAGAATCTAAGCAATTTCCGATTTAAACTCTAATCTGGCCCGCCTAAGCATTGGCGTCTTTCAATGTGGCCCGCTGAAGAATTCGCAAACACCGATGCGGCCCGCCATGCAGAAAAGTTTGCCCACCCCTGATCTAGTATACAAATGCGTTATTTTTTTCTCCCGAAATCACGTAATCAACTGAATTTTTTTGCAAATGTAAGTATAATGCCTGACAATGTTACATAAAGTATGTAATGTGGGAAAACAAAGAGCAGCTTGTGTTGCTTCATACATCGTACTGCATTACTGTTAATAAAAAATATTTTCATGTAGGGCAAAACCGGGTGACGCGCCGCACTTTTTGAAAATCCGTTATAAATCGATACAAGTTTAAAGGCCTAAAAAACCTATACGCATATCTAAAAGAGTGGTCCTTCAACTACACATTTCGACTAGAAAATTAATTTTAAAATATTATTTAGATGGCATTTACTGTGAAAGAAAAGAAGACTAGGGTGCAAGACACCTGCCCGCTGACGCTCGCCAACCCCCACCCCCTCTCCCTTTGCTCACTGTTTATTCGTAACTACCGTGTACGTATTAGATTTAGATTAGTTTAGGGGAACATGTTTTGAATATGAGTTTAATGAATTCTAGATCGGTGTATATTACGCGGGGTACAGCTAGTATTCGTTATTCTGTTTGGAGAAAGTCATACGATGTGCACCTTACGTTTTTTAATTTTGAAAAAGTTTAAAGTGTATTTCTCAATCTTAAACGTCGTGCTATCTTAAAATATTATTCTCAGGCAAAACATACGAAATGACACATATCGAAGGTACGTAATATTGCCACCAAAACATTTTCTTGAAAAACACCGGTTTATTCCATAATTCAGACCATTTATATATTATGATTTCAATAATATCTCAATTTCAAGCATTAAACCTACATTTCAGTTAATTGGCATATTATTCCGATTTAATTGTATGTAAATAAAAATTTACGATTTTCTATATCAGTTGTCCGGTACACACCAACAACATTACATTTGAATCAAACATGTAAACGGGCTCATGAGCGTAATTTTTGTAAACGCTAAGGTAAAATAAAGTGTTATGTATAATGAGCAATGTTATGAAAACCATAATAAAGGAACTATTAATGGAAGAAGTTTCTTACATGTAATATTCCTCTTACATCTTAATTGCTAATACTTCAGAAATAAGTATATATTACGTGCTCGTCCAAATGGCGGTATGCGTTACTTAGATTGCATTCAAATTTAAATAAGTCAATAAATGCACCAAAAAGTAAACAACTATAAAATTAAAGCAATTGGTTATTCCAGAAAGTAGAAAAAGCTTCTGGCATGTAAAAGTTACGGGGAAAAGAATTATATATTTTTTTAAACATTACGCTGGAGGTCTGTTAAACGCCCTAAATTATTTAAAGAGGAGAATAAAAATTCAATGGAAGTCGAAAGATCATGGAAGAGGGAGTAGATGAGAGAATGAGGAAGACGTAGGGTACCTGCATTAAGGTGTGTGTCGCTTGGTAACATGTCGTAGACATCGTGTAACACTCCGATTTTCGCATCTATTATGATTTAATTTTGCTTATGGTTTCTGTATCCGCCACTCATTTGCTTTTACCGGGCGTCCCGGATTTTTTTATTATCAACGCAGTACGACCTTCCTGCTACGGAAGCCATAGCAATTGTCACATAAATAACAGTACGAGCAAAAATATTTGGTGCGATGTCTGTAAAAGTTACTTTTTTGCTCTCAGGCGGAAATGTATATGCCTATTTATCCAAAGAAACGCGGACGTCGAGCGTCAGCAGTCGAAGGCGACCGCCGGACGCCCCAGTGAAACCACACCTTTAGGAACTAGGATCTTCCTCCTATCTCCGCCCTCCCCTAACGCGCTCTCCTCTCGCGAGCTACGAATTTCATGCGTTTACGTACGAGTGAACAATTTTTAATACATTCTTCTTACTTGACTAATTTTTCTTCTGATATACCTACCATACATCGTTGATGTTACTAAAATTTCTATTGTTTAATTTAAATTGCTGTTTTGACTAATAAAATTTTGTGCATATACCTTTAAGAAAATGCCCGGAATTGGGCGATTGTCCGGTTCAGCAAGGCGAAGTCGTCGTTTTAGAGAAAATGAATATACAACTTCATACCAAAATCGTGTATAAAACGAACGAGAGCGATCTTCTTTACGGCGAGAACAATTAGAAAGTCCCTTATTAATGAGAGGCAGAGAGAGCGTCGAGCACGCGAAAAGACAAATGCCCGGGAAGTTCGCCTTGAAAGCCAGCGCATACGCTCATCTCGGCGGCGCGCTCAATTGTCTAGCCAAGAGAGTGCAGAAAGGCAAGCTAGGATTGAGAGCCAAGTAGAAAGATGGGGCTCGAACGTTCGTTCTGCTTTTCGCTATAGTCCCCGAATAGCATAAAAAAATGATGCTGAATGGGTTTTAGGCAAAATGGACAAACTTTGGCAATTTTGCACAGCTAAAACGTGGAAAACCGAAAGTGTCCGCCTTTGTTGCATTAATGGTAAAGTGAAGTTACCAATGATAATGGAACCCGCTGAATTACTAGAAAGTCTATTACTTGGGACACGTCCCCTTTCCAAACATTTCAGCGCGAAATGCACCCGGGCAAAGCCGGGTACGAAAAGCTAATTTAATATGAGCTCCTATTCTAATCTGACCACATACATGGGATAAAATAAATAATTTTTGGAACTTCATATTCATGGTTTGGATAAATAAGTTATAGAATAGATATTATGTGAATCAGTACTGAAGACAGCTGCGATTGATATATGTAATTATCTACTCTTAGCAAACTTCTACTGGATGTATTTGAAACGATGTGATATTGATCAATGATTGAAATGTTAAGTCATTTCATGTCGCAGATTTCTCCAGTGTTTCAATATTCAAATACTTTCAAGAGGATATGTTTCTTGTCAGACTACACGATGAAAGATTCTTCCGTTAGGTGAAATTACTCGGAAAGCTCGCGACCGTCTCAATACCAGAGCAAGCATTCCCTACCTTTTACCTCTACCACTTTTTTCCTCCACCACTAAATCACCCCTCGATGCCCCTGACTGAATCCTTGACCTCTCAGCTAGGAGAGTTTTTTTTTTCGCGAGGACGGCTGAAGAAGTGGAGGACGGAAAATCCATCTTCGCAGCTGAATATTTCGACAAAAGGCATACCGTGGGGGTGAAAGCGAACTTTCGTGGCATACTTTCATTATCTCGAATGAAAGTCTGTTACGTGTGATTCTTTCGCATTGAAAGAGAATTCATTTAAGATATTATATATTAGATATAAAATTAGTTATTATGTACGGTGGTCGATACTAGTATGACAAATTATTTCGAGCTTTAATAGATTGAAATGTAAGCCTATTACTCGAAGGTTTAAAATAATGTGTGCGGATTATTAGAAGAGTGTCACTATATATATGAAGTAAGTAAGTCCGATAAAGTTTAACAATGAGCTGGGTGGACGAGATCTAATTTATTTTGTCCGAATCGGGGAAAATCGAAGAAATGAAATATGTATTTCTTTAATCTTATCGGTACTACTTTAGAGAAGAAACAAATTGAACACAGAGCACTGTGTAGTGAAACCATGGTCGTATCTGTATACGAAAATTAAGAAAGTGGAAAAAGTTCAAGTGTTCAATTTGTTTATTCTGCAAAAAACGCGTATCGCTTTGTCCGATGAGTCTTGCTATCGCTCGTGTCATATGTCCACCGAATGACCCTCTCGTGATCGACGTCAAATTCCCCTAATTTTTATCGTATTCCAATTCGACCGGGAGGTGGATCTCCGGAAGGCGCCCGACACATGTAACCTGGCCTTAACCTTGCTTAACCGTATCCGAAGCCCAATTAAGTAATATCTTGCAGCCCTTATCTTTTTCCTCCGAAATTCCTTCTTATTGTCCCGCAAACCCACTCCCTTAACAAATTCTTGTTTCTTCTATCCGTCGCTCGTGGGAAAATGCTCACGCTAAGGAATGGAATGTAGATTCCTTACTCCTTGTTAGTGGTGCGAGTGATAAAGCTGGGTAGAAATTGTTTGAGGAAATCGAACTAAGTCCACGTTTTCTGGCGGGTATTGACTAAACATCCTTTGCCTGCGTTTTATGGCTGCGGATTATCCACCGTATTTTTTCATTTCACCGGTCTTCGTGGTATTTTAAAACTTTAGTTTTAATTGAAACGCTTGCGATTTCGTTAACAATCTTAATTGTTTAGTTGAACGGAACATTCTATTTCGCCACTCTCCAAAGTTTAATAGTATCGCTAGGTAACGAATCGGGAAATTATCTAGCGTAGTTCTCTTAGTTTTTATACGCCCCGCAAACTGATTACGCAAAAGCGACCCTTTAATTCTAATCAATGAATTTACATGACATTTAATTAAAATTGTTACATTGAGAAGTTTTAAAGTCAAATACATTTTCAAATAGCTTTTCCCCTCGACTAAAATACATAATGTCTTTAAAAAAATTCTGATTTAGATAGCTATTTCGGCCCGTCATAGCAACTAATGCTTTCCACTATTTAAAAAAATCTGATGTGGCCAACACATGACTTTCTCCATATTGGGTGTATAGATTTTTAAATTATTATGAATAATATTAAGAGGCAAAATTATTATTTCCTATCGTAAAAGAAGACACGTCCTTGTTGCCGTAAATTACGTATATTTTGAATGTTTACAGAATTCACCGCTACATGCTGTTAGCGCTGTATACTGGTATTAAGATAAAGCGAAATATATCCGAAATGGATGGTTCTACGAAAATTAGTTTCAAACAAAATTTGGAAGAAATATTATTCTCTACAACTTTGGTCCTTACGAAGATTACCAATAACGATGTTTTTAAGGAGATTTAACGGAAACCGAAAAACCGGTTATTTATAAATAACTCCTAAAGAATAACTCCTCTAGAAAATTGTTTCAAATGAAAACTCTAGGAAATTACATTCTCTATAACATTTGTATAGAATTGTATATACAATAATGATGTTTTAACGAAGAAATATCGCAAAAACCGAATCGGGTTTCGAATAAACCTCAACTTCCGGTTATCCGTTATTGTCCAAAAACTAATCAGTTCTTTATGCTAATATTAAAGTGTTATATATGAAGTTTGGTAACGATATGGCACGTACTTTTTGAGTTAGAGCGCCCAAACTAACATACACACACACACAGACATCATTCCGTGTTCTAGGGACCTCAAAACATGTATTTCCGTTGAAATCTCGAAGTCGATTTTTTTCATGAAGACATTACTTTCCCATTACTACGTATGAGGAAAGGAAAAAGGAAAAAGCAAAATATCTCTGAAGTGGATGGTTTTACGAAAATTTGTTTCAAACAAAACTTGGTATAAATATTATTCTCTACAACTTTGGTCCTCACAAAGATTACCAATAACGATGTTTTTTAAGGAGAAAACCGAAAAACCGTTTATTTATAAATAACTCCTAAGCGATAACTACAATAGAAAATTGTTTCCAATGAAAGTTTAGGAAATTACATTCGCTATAATTTTTGTTTAGAATTATAAATACAATAACGATATTTTAACGAAGAAATATCGCAAAAACCGAATCGGGTTTCGAATAAACCTCGACTTCCGATTACCCGTTATTGTCGAAAAACTAATCAGTCCTTTATGCTAATATTAAAGTGTTATATATGAAGTTTGGTAACGATATGGCACGTACTTTTTGAGTTAGAGCGCCCACACTAACATACACACACACAGACATCATTCCGAAAATAGTCTAAACGTGTTCTAGGGACCTCAAAACATGTATTTCCGTTGAAATCTCGAAGTCGATTTTTTTCATGAATACAATACTTTCCCATTACTACGTACGGAGAAAGTAATAAGTTGGAAATATATGTCGCGTGGGCCATTGTAAATTTGCAAATTACATGAGCTGATAATATCATGCGACCGCAAGCAACATCTCCACGATTTCTCTTATTTTCTATTTGAAGTGCATTCGTCGAAGTAATGAATGCCCATTATATTTCTCACGTTCAAAAAAATAATTTTCTTCTCTTCCACCGAGATTTAAACCACGATGGGCAAGAATTGATCTTTGAATTTTGTATTCGATCCACTTTGCGGTATTCGTTAATGGTTTTATCAGCGTAAGTGGCCTTCGTTAATAACATGACTTGCAGTATTTTATATAATAATAGCCGTCGTCCGTTGGTTGGTTGGTCACGCTATGCAAACGCTAATAACTGGAGAAATAATCATGATAGAAACTGTAAATTTGGTAGGGATGCTTGATTAACACTTTTCAGGTGATGACGAATTTAAATCGCGAAAAAATTCCTTGGTTCGTCTCCAAGAGAGGCTTTTCCATTTCCCATTATTTTACATGTAAAATGCGATTTTTCGACGTGCAGGCTTTTATTCATTTGGAAATTAAAATTAGAAGAAATTAACAGATGACCTTCGGATTTGAACCATTTTGAAGAAAAAGTTATAAAGTTTCTTATTCCGTTCGTCGTTTTTCGCCCACAGTTCGAAATATTCCATTTTAAACGTTAAATATGCATATTTTGTGGAAATCTCGCCATTTTAACGTGATGTCGACCATTATCATTGTTACACCTCAAATTACTATTATTGTATACATTCTTCTGGGAATAAGGGTGCCTTGAGTGCTTCAATACGAGCAAATACGAGTGAATACGAGAGAGAGAGGAAGGAACGGGAAAGATTGGCGTGTTTTGTGGAAAATAAGTATATTAACGTAAATATGAAAAATTTTAAGTATCAACAGTGTTATTTTAGAAAAATTGGAGATAAAAAGCATTCTTAAATTAAATTCTTTGTAAACCATACGTGCTTACGAATTTATATTGTTATTCCTCGAATTAATTTCGTAACAATGGCCGAAGTTTGGAAACGAATATAAATTAAAATTCAATTAAAATTAAAAGGACATTTAAAACTGTTAACAGGCAATTTTCGATGAAACAACAGTGGATCTTTTAATGAATTGATTTGTTTTTATAAAAGGAATTTCGGTGCTTATTTAATACAGAGTAAGTTCTAAGGCTTATAATCCATTTAAATCTAATAACAGTAGCTATTGTAGTTTAAAGAAAGAACTTTATTTATTCACTTTAGGTACAGAATGAATTAATTTTAGGCTAGCATTGCCTATTATAAAAGGAGTTACTTTGGAATTTACAGTATGTAAAGTGGAAATTGTACCGAATTGACTCAAATATATTTCAAAGCAAAAATCAATTTAAAACTATTGAAAGTTGTTGTTTCGGAAACTGAGAAGTCAGGAGTGCTGAGCGAACGATAAACGATATTGAGGTACATTATATTCCAAAATCTATTTAAAGTATTATCAGAGGCAATTGAAGATTGAACCAATTTTTTGGAACCGGAATTCTGCTTATTTAATGAAATTGACATCCTAATGCTATAATCAATTTAAAACGGTACTTTCCTGTTAACGGGAATACCTCAAAAAATAAACATGTATTGTTGTGATATGTTACGACGTATCTGTTTGTTAACAATGCGTAAGATCGGGGGAATTACTTAAAAATCACACTTTTTGAAACTTATTTTTTTAATAAAAGGAACGTAATTACTAATACAATCTAAATTTATGTTACTAGGGGGTCAATATGTCTTTATGGCATTTAAAATAGCTGGAAATATATCGATTTCTTTGTTATGTTGTCGCCACATGAATTCTTCCGCTGAAAGGCTTTCACATTGCATTTCTAAAATATTCTGTCGCAGAAGTAAAGTTTCATAATATGATCCTTCTTGCACATTCGCCCTTTAGATAATATACCATGGTCTTCAAGCAAAGATACAGCTTTTTCTTCGCTCTTCGGCAAGCTCCACAAATGCATCATTAAGGGATCAACGTAAATATCTTAACGAGATTTGTTACGCATTGTTAACAAACAAAATCTCACAACATATCAGAACAATACCTGTTTATTTTTTGAGGTATTCCCGTTAACAGGAAAGTACCTTTAAAACTAATAACAATGGCTATTTTAGTAGAAAGAAAGGTACTATTTTAGTCACAAGGAATTTCTGTGAGATTTTAGTTAATTAATTAAAACAGACATAATATAGAAATATTCGATGGTTAAAACAGTGCACAGTTTTATTCTTGCGATTTTTACATGTTGCATTGACGAAAATTTAGATTCATTAAACCCGTTGAAATTCAACGGGCACTTATGCTAGTGTATCAGTAATTGCGATCAAATAAATACAATAATGAAGACGAGAGCCAAATATGACTTCGAAGCCGGCGAAGTTTTTTTCAAAGTGCGCTGCATATACGTAGATGAGTGGAATAGGGGCACAGATATCATTTCAGGATAACCTGGTAAAATGAAATAATTTCGGAGAACCGTATTACAATGAAATCTCGTTACAACGTACTTCAAATTACGTATATTTCAAATTAACCTACTTTTTTAAATCCCTGTCAATTTTCCCGTATAAATACTGTATAAATATTTCAAAATATCGTACTTCAACTTGAAATAATTTTCAATACTACGTATGAAATTCAGAGGTCCCGAAAAAGATATTTGTGGTTTTAACGTAGTATTTCATTCTTGCTCATTCAAGTCGTTTACACCAATTTTGAAGGCATCTATTGTCTTTAGTGCTGAAAGTTCTGTGGATTGCCGCCAAAATCCCAAGGAAGGAATTTTCCGAGCTGACAAATTTAGAACCGATGATCAGTTATCCCTATCTTTGTTTTCGCAATAGCATTGAGATATACATCTCTTGTTAGACTCATTATGGCCAGTTTCGGTTTGCGCGGGACCTGGGAGAATGCCGATCCCCCACTGAGATGATTCCAGAAAAAAAACTATACTCCTTATGGGTACATTCAGTATGAAGTATAAAAATTCATACTCCGTAGAGATACGTTGTATCGAGATTTTACTGTAATCTGCCTCATAAGTTTCCCTTCGCTTAAGAGTTGTTCGCGTTTTGTTTGCTTCAGGAGCGGATCCAGAAACTTCTCAAGCGGGGGGAGGGGGGGGGGGGCGATCGCCCCTACACCTATCGAATCCGCCCCTGCCAACTGCCCTATATTTTGAAAATCCCTACCCAGTGGAGTGCAATGAGGTTATCCAAGGAGGGGGCGACCGCCCCCTTCGCCCCCACCCCCCGTGGATCCGCCCCTGGTTTGCTTGTTTGGTTGGTTTGACGTGATGAGGCAATATCTTGGGTTGTTTTTAGCAAGCTGGAGTAGCACTGATACGTATTTTATATTGGCAGATTAAACCATAAAACCATATATTATACATATGTGTAATAGTGCATGGTAAACGATTGTCGACATGAATGAATCACTTCTCTTTATCTAATTTCAGCTTATTATATAACCGCATGGGTTGCAATAACCAAAATTTTATTCTTTTACAATAATATATTTTCATTATGTCTTAAACGCATTCTCATCTATTAACAAACTGTGTTTGTTTCGCCCTACTTTATTTTTGTAATACAGACCAAAAACCTGCGTCATTGATCATATCAAAAACTTATTAAATTTTAACATTTAAAAACTATTGTGAGGAAAGGAAGTTTCCGTGGGCGGTTTTTTTCTGCCATTGTTTTTTTTATGTAAACAAATCCCGTCATCCCGCCACAAAGACTGAACATTGGAACAATTTCTTAGACCAAAAGTAAATATATATCTCGCAGGTGAACACCCCCAGAGTCCCCTTCCCATGTTTGCAAATTATCAGGAATTTAATTTTCTTGGAGCTATGCTTCTGACACCGTGCACACACTCTGGATCTTGTATTTATATATATATATGTATATATTAAGAGCTTGGAATTTTATGAAAGTCACTTTCCATCATCAGCGTATTCGGTCGGCGGTACGTCCAAAGTTATATAGGTGCGCACGATTGTTAAATGTTATAATTTTTCTCCTACCTTCAGCTCACAAGGATGATTTCAGAATCGAATGTGTTGAAGTTGTGACTACGAATAGCCAAATAAATGGAAGGCACGATTCTCCTGAAGAGAAGGAATACTGATATAAAATAACTAGCGTAATTGCCCGTCAATATGACGGGATATCTTTAGTTAACCTTAAAATAGCTGCCTCCCTCCCCCCCTCTCTCTCTCTCCTCCTCCTCCCTTCCCTTCCACCCTATCCTTCCCTTCTCACTCACTTCCTCTCTCTCCATCCCTCTCTCTCTCTTAAATGTAAGAGGAGACTGTTAGTCTCAATTTTGCCCTCAATAAAGTCGTTTGTCTGTCCGTCTCCCTCCCTTCATCTCTCTCCCTCTCTTTCCCTCCCTCCATCTCCTCCTCCCTCCCTCCTTCTCCCTCCCTTCCCCTCACTCCCTACCTCTCCTCCCTCCCTCCGTCTCCCTCCCTTCCCCTCACTCCCTCCCCCTCACACTCTCCCCCTCTCTCTCTCCCTCCCTCTCTCTCCCTCCCTCTCTCTCCCTCCCTCTCTCTCCCTCCCTATCTCGTATCAAAAGCATTCAATGCACGCTTACACCCATAAGGATTGATATAACTATAGGATTTTGAGGTCTAACAGTGTAATTGGTAGCCAAGGCAACATCCCGTTAAAAAGGCAATATTTCCACAAAATATGTTAATTAAACGTATAACATGAGCGATATCGAATTGTATGCGAAAAAAGATGAACAGAATAAGATACTTTGTAATCTTTTCTTCAAATGGTTCACATCCGAAGATCGTAGGTTAAATCCTAGTTTTAATTTCCAAAACAATAAAAGCCTGCACGCCAAAAAATGGGTTTTTACGTGTTACCATACGGAAAATGGGAAATGTCTTCCTAGGAGTCGAACCCAGGACTTTTTTGGAGATTAATTTTCGTCATTACCTTAAAATATGTTAATCAAGCATCCTTGCCTAATTTGAATCTTCAACCTATTCCGGAAGTTTGTTAAAACGCTCTATATCGACCATCATGAAAGCGTGACCAACCAACCAACAATCCTGGGCTATTATAGTATAAAATTACAGCATTTTCTCCTGTGTGTTGGAAGCAGCCTAATTAACGATAATTGGCTAAATTATGGAAAGGCATTTTGGCAAATATAATTTTTAAAAATGTATGACAATCATATGACTAGTTTACATCTATGTACAATACTTATCTATTTAAATAGAAAATCTCTTAATTTCTTCGTCACTTTACAACATACCGAACCATTTTAAAATTGCTCAAAAGGGAAATTGGTAAAATAATATATATAATATAATAAATACTCTTTTGAGCTTCAAAAATGTTCGCCTTATAACATTTTCATAGTCGTGATAGACCAAGCAATGAATACCAAAAGTATATCGACAGTTTCAACCACTCAACGATAGATGTCGCCATATTGCTTGTCGGGAGGTGCCTGTTGCCTGGGACTTGCAGTGTGAAGCGGTCGGTCGGCCAGTTCATATCGTACTCCGTCCTAAAGGACAGAGTGCGAATGTGGATTACGGATTGGTAACGAGTAATTACGGTTTGCATTTTTTATTTTATATTGTGTCCACACTTCGTTTCTATATTATACATATTACATTATATATTATATTAATAGTATTTTAAGGTTGTATATATATACATAATTGTAATCTACGTCTTGTCTTTCCACCCCATCTAACGCACGACATGGCAGGTGGGTCGACCCGTTGCCACCCTCCCTCCCTCCCGGGGCCCCGGCCTTGGCCAAGGTTCCCAGCCTGTGTACACACAAAATCCCAAACCACGATACGATTTCCACACGATCGATGTTTTACGCAATTTACACATGTACTATTATCCTATGTCATATTATTGTTTATTTTCCACGATAAATGCTAAATCGAATTTCGAAACGTATGTTCCGCTAATATCTTTTCCCCTGAACGAAAACAGGCGATGCTGGAGACGTGCATTTCTTTTCCGAATGCACGAAGAGTGAAGAACGAAGACGCCCAGACACCATTCATCATGCAGGAGTAAGTATGTTTAGATGTAATTGTACTGTTTTTATTAATTTCTCCTTTTTAATAGTGATTTGTTTTTACAGAGCTCCTCTCCAACACAGGGTGTATCATCGCAGTGTGGCGCGGTTATCTCCTAGTGGAGGTAATTAATGGTTTCACTGGAGGGATGACACAGTGGTATGGTAGTTTTATTTTGATCTCAGGCATATAAAATGCCTCACAAGAATAATCATAATTAATTAGCAATTTTTCTAAATTCTATAATTTCTCTGACGTCGTTAACGGCGACTGTAGTTTTGCTGTCGTATATTGGATTTAGCCAATATGAGTTTATATGTCTATGGTTTATTCGTCTGCTTTATCATCAGTTGAAGCGGAAGAAATTGTTGTGTTATTGCCATAATTAAAGTGAAAATTAAGTATATCAATTCTTTAAACAGTATATCCTGATCTATTACATTTATTTGCTTTTTGAATATAGTGATTAAGTTTTAATGTCCATGCATAAGAAACAAATAAGTGTAGACATATTGAACCAAATTTTGTGTTGCATTGAGTTGCAAAATGCAACGGTAATGTTTATTTATAATCAATTCTTAATTTAATATTGTTTTAAGTATATCAGTCATTTTACTTGAGCAATTCAGTGTTTTATTACTTAACGTTGAATTGGTAATTAAAAATTATTTGTAATAGTTTTGTATGAGGCCTTAGTTCTCCTCATAAAGACAAACGCTTACGGATAAAATACCTATAATCGTGCGTTATAATAATAGACCGTTTTAGGAAATGTCTAAAATATTTTTGCTAATATAGTGATTGCTCTTAATTGCAGATAACCGTCAACGCCACACTGGACAGACACGGACGCTCGCGGTAAGCTCAATTTCCCTTATTTATAATGCACACGTCATTTCGTGTACGATATCACGAACATCATTCGAGAAATACGTTCGAACCGAATTGAATTAAGTCAGTATCATTTTCAGATGTAGTGTTTATTGTTGTTGGTAGGCTTGCCACCTCTAGGACTTTGAACAGGAATATTTGTGTTTTTCCATAAATTTTCAGGCTCTTGATTAATTTTACTGAATTTTCTCAAAATAACCGATTATAAATACGAGGATGTTTTTTGGTGAAACGAACTTCCCGACGTCTTCACGTACTAAAATATCGAATGATCAATAGCTCTTTAATATATATGAATTTCAAGTTGGAAGTATTTTTTTCATTAATCTTGAATTAAATTCAATTTCGGTTCTGCTAATGTCTGGACGTATGCAGGTACTCAAATATCTCTTAAATATAACGACATACAATATATTTCTTCCGAATGTGGCAACTTCATCAGTTTACATGTTGAAAAAATTTTCGTAACTGTTGGATATTATTTATTATTAATATATATATTTAGAATTCTTTGCCTGTTATATCAACCCGTTCATTTTCAAATAAATGCATCACCTGTACGTATTCTGCAGTCAGTAAGTTGAATAGAATATATCGCACTCTGTTTGTGATAGTTAGTTGTTGTTCAATTTCAGCATGATCACAACATTGGGATATTTCAGATTAAGTATATATTTGCACTAAGGAATAGTACTGCAGTCAGGTTCTTCTGTAGCGTGTGAGGAAAATTCGGCTTGCTTTAACGTCACGAACAGAGACTTGGTGATGCGTTTATTCGGAAATGAAATATAAAAATATTTCTTCAGAAGATGATTTTTTAATTGTATTTTATTTTAAAGACTTCAAAGATGAAAATTGTTGGTAATGTTTCTGTTTTCAATTTTGCTTCGGGATTTAAAACCTCAAAAGATGTAAATCAACTAGGCTTCACAATTTTCTCATACATATAAAGCCTGTAGCAATGTTAATTTTAAATTTGGTATAGGTAAAACTGGCACTATATGCAATACCTGAAGTGTATGTGGCCATGTGGTAATTTCTTTTTGTAAGCATTTACTCGGTTCTGTTATTTTAGAATTACGTATCATAAAGCTCACGGATACATAATTTTAGAATATAGTATAAATGAGCATGTGCTAAATATTCTTGAATCTACCATGCTGATTTTTTTGCAGGGAAGCGAGGACTACGCGAGTGGGTGGGAGCTGTGTACTTAGGAGCGTAGATGCTGTTTACTTAGGAGGGAAGGTGCTGCTTAGTTAGGAGAGTGGGGCTGCAAACTCGGCTTAGTAGGTTCGTCAACCTTAGTTAAGTAGGTGCGACAAACTTAGATGAGCAGGTGCGACAATGTTAGATTTGTAGGTGCGACAAACTTAGATTTGTAGGTAGAAGTAGTATTTAGGTGTGTGGATATGTGTGTGCATGGTAGTGCATGGATGTGCGCGCGCACATCTTTGGGTAGTGGTGGTGGTGTGTGTGTGTGATGGGTGATGGTTGTATGTATGAATCATTTTGTCATCGATTACATTGTTTAGCTAGACAGATGAGAGTACTTAAGTTTAGCAAGCGTTAGCATGGTGCAGGGCTGGCGTAACCCAGTGAGCTCGCCTGAATGAATCATTTTGTCCTCGATTAAATTCTTTAGCTAGACAGATGAGAGTACTTAAGTTTAGCAAGCGTTAGCATGGTGTAGGGCTGGCGTAACCCAGCGAGCTCGCCATGTTAAATAATGAGCAACGATGGCCTAAGCATTACCTCCTGGGTGCCAATGGAAATATGCTTAACTTGAAGGGTATAGAAATCATTCCATTCATATTTTTAAAAAACCTCCAGTTATCAGGTGCAAAACAAATTCTAAAGGTTTCCCAGTTTAGGATTTATTACGTTATGACTGAGTCTTCATTAATTATGTTGAATTCTACTGTTGAAATGTTATTTACAGTTGTTTATCTTAAACTGTGATTTCTATTTCATAAAGAAATCTTGTATTGTTAGTTTCTACATCACTGTTTAATATCTGAAGATAATACTTTAGGCTAATAAATGTATGAGGCAACTCTCTCTAAATAAAATGTTTTAATTTTACCATGAGTATTTATTTAAATTATAAATTAAGTAAACGTTCGATGACTTTAAATGATTCTTTGATTTTCTATATCAATTAATTTAATTTATACATCAAACTGTAGTGAGCTTAAATCTGACGTAAGTTTTACAATTCGTTTATAAGATATTTCTATTACCAGGAGTGTAATTATCGAATAGCATAATTGGCCATCAAAAAACAAATGAAGTTGCAATAGTGTCCCAGATAAGGAAATGTAAACTTCTTCCATCAAGTCTTTGAGGTAAAATGTCCTCTGTCCTACTCTAATGATAATTAGGATGCAAAATGTCCTACTTTGTGATACATTTCTGTTTGGGAGAAGATCTACCGGCAGCAATGCCCCTAATCAATCGCATGGCTTGCTGGGACCTAATGGGTGAGTTTTGCATTGCTGTTTATAACCTCTTCCCCCTACGTCTCCTCCACTCATACTTCGCATTTAAGAGATTGCAGTAATATAGGATAGCAAGAATAGCAGCTTGTCACTGTTAGTTCTGCTTCATCTATCATCAAAGATTGGTCATGTTCAGTGAAGTGAGACTGCATCACATTTTAGTTCCGTTATATGTATTAATTAAATATAACAAATTTTCTGTCTTTTCTCAACAAGTTATATCAACATTTCTTGTAAATTTTGTTTTTCTAATAAGGAAAGCAGGCTTTACTTCCTGAAACTTGGGGAGATATCAAATCTGCATTTCCAATCAAAAGAGCATAGTTTGAATTGTTCTTCGGTATTTTCATTCATATTCATAGAATTATGTAACATCAAATTTTGAAGTTTTATTCAAATCATATTGCTGCCATGAGAGTGATTTTTGAAGGTTATTTTCAAATCTTGGCTTTATGGGTCCTTTTACAGCCTAACTATATTTTCCGTTTAAATTGGCTTCGATCAGGAGGAGATCCTGTGGAGAATTAGAGTGTCTTTGATGCCAAATTAGCCTTGAATTCTGAGTTATTATGACTTGAAAACTGACACGCTGCTGAGTCTACATTGTAAGTACTTTTATGACCAGCCATCATGGATAATGGATTTATCACCTCTAAGAGCAATCAATATTATTTTGTGGAATTACATTATAACTAAATATCAGCTGTGGGTTCATCCTACAAATGTAAAGCTAGCTAATATCAGAACATTTGGTGTAACAATAGCCCAAGAGGCCGAGCCACCAGAAAACACACATGTAATCAGAACATTTACTCATTAGTATGTACCATGAAATAGCAGATTATGAAAATTTCCAATTTTTTTCCTTGTATGAGTACATAGTCATTTAAAAAGTTAGTATCACCAATTTAAAGAGGTATTATTGAATTCATCATTGGCCTAGAAGAATATTAGCTATCCACACAGGGTAGAACAAATAATTAATATTTTAAATTAATATCCTTTTCCACACAATAATCACAATTTTTAGCTCATTTTCTTAAAAGCCAGAACTTTGTCCATCTGTCATTGGACAATCAACATTTTTTAAAGAGGTATTTAAAAAATTCTTTTTGAATTAGATAGCGCTTATCCATCCTTGAAGTTCACTGCAATTGTACTTTTCATGTAATTCACAGTTTTCCCTCTAGGTGACTTTTGAAATGGTATTTACCCAAACTACTGAAGCTAGAGGAGCGAAGTTTTCATGAATGGGAAGGTCTACGTTCCAACATTGCGGGTTTCCCCCTCTGCAACTAGGGAGGCAAAACAGAATTTTGAAAATTTTTAATAAAATGTGCTTCCACCTGTTGCTTTAGTAAGTGTATCTTACTTGTTTGAATTTAAAAATTTGTGAATTGCTTTTGGAGTAGACAAACGTCTAAACTTAGGACACCGAACTTGTCATGGTTTGTGGCAATGTGATATACTGTTCGACAAAAATAAGGAAATTAAATATTATTATATCATGATAGATGGTAAAGTTTACTAATAAGTTTTAATTCTTTGTTTATGTTAGCCATATAACCAAGATTAGTTAATGTATTATAGTATGAAAGTAGAGGATAGCTAGACAATTTGGCTCAACCAAGGCAAACTTAAGGAAATTTCAAAATTGTAAAAGATGTTATGTTGTCATCAGCATTCACAGAAACATATTGTGGGAGCAAGGGGAATAAAAACCAGGGTCAGCTTGAAGCTATTCCAATGATAAGACTGCATTCAGCCCCCGAGTTCCTATGTAAACTGTTCAACTTCAATAATATTTATTTTATTTTATAAAATATATTCTGAAAGATATGTCTCTTATTTTTCAACCAGTAATTCTAGAGGGAGGGGCAAATGTGCACGGTCATGTATATAGTATTAACCCCTTAAGCCGATAGCCCAATTACATACTCGCCAAATGCAGATATTGCTTAAATTGCGATTCTATCAGCATAAAGTAGCCTTTCATGGGACTATATGTGTCACAGCAGACCATCGATATGTGATCTTTCAATGGATCACCAATTTCCTGTCAGTTTGTTAGTTTTTATACTTCGGTAGAGGAAATACATAGCGTAAGCTACGCTATTTAGTAATTTAAATACATGCTTGAGGGGTTAAGGCAATATTGAAGATGTGATAACAAAAATTTATTGATAGACTCGTAGATATAGAATTTATTTCATTTTTAATTTATATATTTTGCTGTAAAGAGGATTTTTATTTACATAGAAGAAATAAATATTATAGCGCTAATACCATTATTAGTCCACACCTTACTAGTAAAATCCAAGTGTCTGTTTGTTAAAATATATATATGTGTGTGTGTATATATGAACAAATTTTGAACTCTTTATTTCAATTTCAATAAAACCTTTAGCTTTTAATTGGCTTTCCCTAAAATTTTAAATAACACAGAGAATGATAACAACTGTGTTCTTAAAGTACTATTGAGTGTGGTGAAGTAAGAAATATGTAACAGAAATTAATAATGAAGAAATGATAAAGTTTCAATAACACACACAATGTGATTTACTGTCAAAACTGTTTATTCTATGCTATTCTAGGACAGTATTCAAACTATTTGTCAGGTTCTAATACTCTAATTCTCATATCAGAACATAAAAATAATTAACTTCAAGTTGCTGCAATTTTAGAGTTAAAGAACTGAAGTGTGTTTAAGATTATGAAATGAAATATAAATCTAAAAAGATTTAAGGAGTTTTTTTATTTCGCTTAAACAATGATTTAGTTCTGACAGAAAGTTTAAATTATGGATTGCCGGAGGTCCTTCCTCAATTTTTATGAGATGTCGAGGACTGAAATTAGGGTTAGCAGATATCCCGTTTCTTTTATAAATATCTCAGGTTTTTAAAGCTTTTCTTTCAGTATTCGAATGAAATGGAAATTTTGAACTCATTCTTCGTGAAGAGAACTGCCACTTACGATGCGATATAATCAATCAGCTAATTGCATGTCATTAAGCCTTGGATGAGTAATTTTATAAGTATTTGCATGAGTTTATATAAACATAGCCCCTCGATCACAACATAGTTTTTCCTAATAAGAATCAATTTAGCTCGTATAAATATTATAAAAAGGAATATAAACGCCTTTCAGGAAAAGAAAATATCAAGAATACAAGTATTAGATGTACAGACGTAAACGAACCCGGTACTCTTCTTTAAGATACTTTCATTTTAAATAATGTGTAGAAATTCCGCAAGATGTCGTTGGTGAGTTGTTACGGCGTTAGTGCTTTGCTTATGTTTTACATAAGCAATTTTACAGAAATATAGCGGTGTGATATTTAGTGCGTTTACTTCTATTTAATCTACGGAGGATTCTGCTCGGAAAAAGAAATATTTATTTCAGTAGTCGCGTTCTTCTCGCATATTATTTCGATTTTTGAGATTGAATTCTAAGCGCTTAACCTTCGAGGCAGATTCCCCACCACTAGGTGCTTTCGGTAACGAAGCAGTGCGAACCTGAGGCCATAGGATGGCGCAGGGAAAATTAGACGAGGAAAGGTCTCCTATGGACACCAACGCAACCCCCCCCCGGGCTGTGTTCGACGCTGGCGTCTGATTCCTCTACGCGAGGGAAGGCGCTCCCAGAGCGCACACGTTGGGAACAGGGTTGCCATCTCAAAGTCCTCACCAACCCGGTCATTTTCAATTCTGACCCGGAGATTTCTCTGGTCTGACCGGAGATTTCCTAATTTGAACCGGAGATTTTTAAAGGTCAACTTTTTTTTACTGTTTTTGCCATGCTGGAATGAAAATAGGATGATGGTTTCTCTGTTGCAACTGTCTTTGTTTTCCGGTCCCCACTATCAAATTTTTAACCAACTTTCATGACAGTTGGTTAGAAACTTTCTACAGAGGCGAAGACTTCTATTCAATCTACGGAGGATTCTGCTCGGAAAAAGAAATATTTATTTCAGTAGTCGTGTTCTTCTCGCATATTATTTCGATTTTTGAGATTGAATTCTAAGCTCTCAACCTTCGAGGCATATTCCCCACCACTTCTTGCTTTCGGTAACGAAGCAGTGCTAACCTGAGGCCATAGGATGGCGCAGGGAAAATTAGGCGAGGAAAGGTCTCGTATGGACACCAACGCAACCCCCCCCCTCCCTCCCCGGACTGTGCTCGACGCTGGCTACCGCCAATGGTGAGAACATTTTTTAGGAGAGGAACTAGGACGCATGTAGACTGTACCAATTAACAATTTCACAGATCCTACAGAACAAACGTGTTCAATGTCATTATAAAAACGCGTTATTTCACAAGAGGGATAAGCTGACTTAATAGCTATCAATACACCACCACCGTCACTTGTCACTATTTGCACCATTTCTATCCAGTCTAAAAATATAATTGTTAAATCCAAATTCAGAGGTTGATATGTCCGAAACTAACCATGTTTCTGTAAGGATAAACACATCAGTATCTATGGAGTGAAAAGTAAATCTGATTTCCGTGAGTTTGGTCCTTATACCACGAACATTTTGATAGTAAAAATTAACACAGTAAAATTTATATTAAATTTTATTTTGAATTTAATATTATTTGATTTTTAATTCACATGCCCTAATCTCTCAATAATTTCCATGTACCGTAATATTCCCTCTAATTGTAGGCAATTGTCAAGCACAAGCTATCCATACGATGTGCATTATAGTGCAGTTTTCCATGAATTTTTCATACTTTTCTTATCGAATGAACATTCGGTAGCTCATCTCGACTACCGAATAAACATTCGGTAGTGAAATCAAACGGTAGTGCCCATCACTACAACCACGTCTGAACCTATCCACGTTCAAATCTATTTCAAGTTGCAATTCCCGGGATTAACAGCAATACCAACCGTTCATTAAGCGAGGCGTAGACTACGTACCAACAAAGAATTTTAACTCTCGCATAATAGCATAACTTAGTTTTTATTTTATTTAACGGGAAAACGCCCTTTATCAAACACAAATTTCCAGATGGAAAAATACATTGAACATAAAGTGTTATTTACAACAATTTATAATACAAATAATGTAGGTACCTAGTGTTTTTAATAATAAGAGAAAAATTGTCTCGATTGAGACATTCTCATTATTGGGTAATAAGCAATTTAGTACATAGTAAGCTTTTTTAATAATTGTAATTTACAATTTAACAAAAATTCGTGATATACATTTAATGAAATAAAAATATACTACTGTAAGTAGACGAGTATAAATACTATAAATTTGTAACTTCTCACCAACGTCTCAGAGAGTATTCCCTTCCACAAAATCATCTAAATTAAAAATATTATCTTTTATTCAATTTTATCAGGGAATGTAATATTCCCAGGATTGCAGGTATAACAAAAAATCTCATAGAGAATAAATATTTTAAAATCTCTGTAATACATTAATAGATTTATTACTTATACTTTTCACATTTTGCCAACACAAGACATGACTTGCATGGCTCTGAGACGTCCCTGAGATATTCCACAGTTGATATCTCTGAGATGTTTGTTATTCCGTTGTTTTGTATCCAAATTGTATTTTGATCGGGTTTTCTCGTAAGTGGTGAAGAAAGTTGAAATTCCTCGGTTTTCACATGAAATGTAAGGTATGAAAATAGCTGTAATGCAATGAGAAATTAAACATAATTTAGTCTATTAAAATATATTCACCGAAACATTCAATTTTTTCTCAAACAGAATTACATTGTCGAAAATGATTCCGAAGCCAACAAACAAGCAACTTGAAACCATTTCGAGCTGAAGGTTTGGGAAAAGTGAGAGAAGTTGGATCCATATGGAACCTCCCCTCTTGTAAACCAGGTGATGATTATAAAAAGTTTAATCGTGTAATTGACGTGCCCTGCCTCTGCTATAAATGAAATAAACTTATTTATCTTTATATGACTTACATTTAAGTATTTAGTGTAACCTCAAGGGAGAGGAAGTCGATTCTATAAATCAAGATTGTCTTTTGATTTTTAAGAAGAAAATATGTCATAGATTGGCCATCAAAATGACGTTTATTTGGTAGAAAGTGTTGTTTATCTTGCTTGCAATCGGTTGTTCATTGCATAGTTCGAATGACAATTTTTATCATAACATTATATTTGTGAAAACATGGGAAACTCCGGATTTTCATCAATGTATTTCCATTCCAAAAGGTTATTTTCTCAATTTAAATGTTGACAAATCATGAATTTAATGGTAGTTAAAAG
This sequence comes from Uropetala carovei, assembly GCA_036926305.1. Classification (NCBI taxonomy): domain Eukaryota; kingdom Metazoa; phylum Arthropoda; class Insecta; order Odonata; family Petaluridae; genus Uropetala; species Uropetala carovei. The sequence goes on from JAXCHB010000175.1 coordinate 255,500, forward strand.
TTATTAGTTTAAATGCTGCCATACTTAGCAGATAATTTTGTTTAATATTATAGGTGCTATAACCATGAAGCTGTAGGTACTGTTTTATACTGTTTCAGTGATCATAATAATAATAATAAAATCCTCCGGAACAGAAAGTAAATTTATATAAATGAAAGAGTAATTACCATTGGTGGTACTTTCCTGTTAACGGGAATACCTTAAAAAATAAACATGTATTGTTATGATTGTTTGAGAGGATATAACATTGAAAGGATATATTGAGGTATTGTTGGATTTAGGATATTTTATTTTTAAAACAACATTAACTGAAACTGATTGGCTGGTCTCGACATTTACAAACCCAATCTCCAGACAACGGGGAGGGTTCCTTTGGTTCCAGGCGAGGTGAAGGGCACGGTAGCGCCCGGAGATGACTACCCATTAAAACAAAGCGAGCCGAAGGCTCGCCAATATCCTCTCCATTTTTTTTTGAGAGGATATAACATTGAAAGGATATATTGAGGAGCCTTCGGATCGCTTTTTTTTTATGGGTAGTCATCTCCGGACGCTATTGTGCCCTTCGCCTTGCCTGGAACCAAAGAAACCCTCCCCGTTGTCCGGATATTGGGTTTGTAAATGTCGAGACCGGCCAATCAGTTTCTTGTCTGGTGATTGGGTTTGTAAATGTCAAGACAGGCCAATCAGTTTCTGTTAATGTTGTACGTAAGTATGGCATGGGGATAATACGTAAATACAAGGTTCTGCGAAGGGTCCTGTAGGTATTCCCGTTAACAGGAATGTACCCAATTGGTATATATTATGTTTTTTTCAATTCCTTCGAATAAGAGAATGAGTTGATAATAATAGTTATCAGTAGACTGATCTTTGAATCTGAAATACATAATTAGGAAATTTTTTGAAAAAGGAAGTATGTGTGTTATTTGGCTTTTTTTGTGCATGTGTGAACAAAGGGATCCTGGCTTGGAGAAGTTTGGTTTTTATATTTTTTTATTGTTATAAGGAGGTTTCTACATTCATTATTATTAATTAATCATGGTGCTCTCAATTTAGTTTTTCTTAGTCTAAGGGGGTTTGATTTGATTAGGAGAATCTTTAATAGTTTTCCAAACTGCTTTAGATACATTGCTGGTATGAGAGATGAAGTTGTTATTGTCAGATCTCTTTGCAGTTTTCTTTTTGTTTGTAGCAGTGCATTAATTTTCTATAAGCCAATTTCAGATTATCTTGTTGGTTTTCCTTTAATGATAGGTTTACTTGTCTTAGGTACTGACCAAAAGGCTTTTAATTCAGGAGTAATCCAAGCTAATTGGAAATTTCACCAAATTTTCAGCTTACGGCTGCTGCATAATGATCTTATGTTCAATTCGTTCCATCAGTTGAGAACCAAAGCAATCTCACCATTGAAATGACTTTTCTTTTATGCAGTGCATGAAATGAAAAATGTTATGAAACAGAATGCTTGTATTAGTAGTGGAACGGAAATTTTTACGAAACGGAACATTTCTAAATGTCAGACAAAACGGAACGGTATCATCGGCTCATATGAGGAGCTGGAATGGCATTCCGGCTCATTACGAGCACCGCTTTTATGCATCTCTTTGAGAACATCTATTGGGATATGTTGATACCAGGGTTTGAAACCGCAACAAATAACAGGTCCGGGTTTGGCGTTGCGGGATTTCAAACCGGATTTGAACCCTGCATATATTTTTTGCGGGTTTTCAAACCTGGTAATTTTTTTGCGGGTTTTCACGGGTTCAAACCCGGGTTTCCTTTTAGCAGGTTGCGGGTTTGAACCGGGTTTGAACTCACGACTGTTTTTCATATTTATAAATACACATATTTTTTGAAGTATGTCGAGGATTGTCATAAGAAATATTGAACAAAAGTTGCAATTCATTTCATTTGAAGTAAGATATTAAAATATACAAAACATTCTATGAAAACATTGAAAATGTGTCATGAAAAAAAATCAAATTCGATTTTTGCTACCCCTTACATTTTATTCTCTTGCTAATGACATATACACTGAGGATACACATATGTATTATGTAGTATTCTATGAACGTCAAGTTATACATGAATAAGAACGAAACAGAGCAAAAGTAAAAGTTGTTGCATGCTTCTATAATTTTTCTATATTATTTACACAATACTCTGCAAATAGAATTAATGAGTAATCATATGAATAAAATTTTTTTGCAAGAGGGTTACACTATTATTTTAAGCTTTACTTTTAGAAATGAACCCAATATTGGTTGGCATCAATAAAACATCAGTGCGCGTGTCTTTTAAATTGCTCCTCTGATATCCCATAATATACTTAAGCCCAGAAAAGAGTATTTCCACACTGACTTGGCACATTGCTGCTGAAAACATGACCGCTGACAATTCATAGAGGGATGGAAGTTTCCAACGCTTTTCTAGCCAGTATTTCAGAACATTTGTGCTAATTTTTGCCATTTTGATGCCATCATATGCTTTTATTTGTGCGTCAATTAAATTCATGGCTTTGTTTTTCATCTCATGCTTTGATTTTCTAAGCTTATTTTCTGTTTCTGCTTCTCCTTTTGCCAACATGGCCTCAAAGTCGCTTAACTCACCATCATCATCTGTTGCTATTTCTTCAGAACTGGATGAGTGGTAGATTTCCTTCTCTTTTGTCTGCTGTAGCTTTCCCCACAATAGGATTAGGTGTGTCTGAGCCAGGGCATTGAACCGTAATTTTTTTCGCTCCGGTTTTTGTTGTGGTTCACTCAAAACACAAAATTTCGGTTCGGTTCCGGTTTCACTCCAGCAAGCATCAGTGAACCGGTTCGAACCAGTTTTTTTCGCTCTGAACTTAAAATATTTTTAGGAAACTTTCAAGAATTGATTTATTAATGAAGTAATTTTCTTATTAAATCAAATAGATCTTCACTATAAAAATAGTGATATTTAAAAAACATAATCAAACACGAAAATAAATTATTTAAATGTGAATATTTAGTATGTGTCTTATTTATTTAAGATTATATTTTGAATTCAATATTTACAAACCATACATGCGCCGCAAATGATTTCAACATATTAGGAAAGTATAAAGTAAATTATAAATGAGCACGTTTTCTGCGATAGAGTATTCTAAACTTATTATGTTATGCAAAGCATTCATCTCATTTTCTAATTTACTGTTCTTTGTTCTTGGTACTAAATTTTATCAAAATCTGCTGAATAGCTACGGAAAAAAATTGCATCCTGATAGAAGGACGGACAGACCGAAGCTAGTATGCGCTAAAGCTGGAATGCCTAATAATGAATTATTAATATTTTTATTTACAAATCGTGCGGTAAAATAAGAGACCGCGTTATCTCATTAGTGCCAGTAAGTTGTGTAAGATATTACGTTATTTTCATTAACAATTTGTAGATCACGTCCACTGCTCATATTATAGTAAAAACTGTAAATGCACGGCTTAATTTTTTCATTCAGAGATTACTTAAATGGATGAAAAAATCTATAAAATATCTATGAGAAAGAAGCCCGCAGAAATTGGGGGTCCGAGAATTAAGAAAGGCTGAGAAATGTTTTTTAACATGATCAAAATTTACGATGACTGAATATTTTTAATCACTTAAGTAGTGTGAGAATGTTAAACTTCATTATTTTATGAAATTGAAATGATAAGTACAGTTTCGAAAAATTATTACTAAGTGAAAGCATGTGATTTTCACCCGACAGCAAATAAAAAACATTATGTACATCTACATATTACCCTGCAAACAAAAAGAAAATAAGACTTATTCAGCCTGTCATGAACTTTCTTCAGGCGGAGTCTGTAATGTGGGTTTCTGCAGTCTGCAAAATATTTCACTAAAAATAACAAATTCGCATTCATATTTAATTTCTCTTCAGTTTTAAGCAAACAATACGAATATGTGCGTTCATTTTAAGATGCACTCTATAAAATAAATAGAAATTTACTAACCTGTAACAAAGGATAACAGAAGTAAGAATATCTCAAAATCACGACTGTGGAGCGATCCTTCTTGGATAAGTTTTAGAGAACGACTACCAGAATACAAGGGTTCAGTGGATATGGAGAGGGAGTGAAAGTATGTGGGGACAATAATCTCCAACTTTTAGGAAAATCCAAGTTAAAAATCGGGAAATATTTTTGCCGGGAACACGCACTATGGGGTATGCTCGGGGGCAGGGTAGCAAGACAATTAGAGGCTGTCTTCAAAGTACCACCCAAGTTCCTTTACAGTAGCCTCGTTTAACAGTTTATCTAAGCAGGATGTATTGTAGACCCTCTATGTATTGAGATGCACATGGAAAATCCCATTATTGAGCCAACAGATATAATCACGAAGACCATCCTTCCCAAGGCTGAGGAGAATGTGCTCTCAAGAAAAACGCAACCCTTTTCTATTCGGTTTCTAAACGTGAGGCTTTCAGAAAGACTCAAACTAAAGCAAAAGGAAAAACCCTTCTTTCGCTCCCACATTTTATGCGAACCGAAAAATATTGTTCTTTCATGTATGTAGGGTTTTTGCAGGTTTTTTTTCCACCCCCCTTCCCTTCGTGGGTGTTTTCCTGCGTGGTCTTTTACTAGGAAGGCCAAGTCAGGTCTTTCTTAGGTTTTTACTACAATTGCTGTCTTTTTATAGAAATTTTCCAAACTTGTAATTTGGTGTTTTGCTTGTGTTATTCTATTTTTTTTATGGTTCTCATTCTCATTTGTAACTGTTGACAAAGGGTTAAATGTAAGAAGGGACTATATAGTCTCAATTTCACCCTAATAAAGTCGTTTGTCTGTCTCCTCCAATATATATATTTTTGGTTATTTTACTTTTTTAAGGGGAAATTTTTAATGAAATAAGTTTATTAATAATTCGATTTTTATAAATAAAAATATATTGCAAACATTTAATAATCTTATAATTTAATTGGCCATAATTACATTTCAGGAAACAGCTATTACAGAAATCAGGATACAAGATTATGAAGCAGTAAAAAATGACAATTTCCGCATAGCGAAACAAGTAATATAAAGCCTATATTTAGCATTTATCATAAAACACTTTGTTAGCTTGCTACGTAGAAAAATTCTTCTTACGAGATTTAATTTCTGCAAAATTAGTTAGTATTATTGCAGAAGTGTCAATTTTAATAGCACAGGCTCGTTCAATGGAAATCATTGAGAGTCCATTGAGGCACTTCTGCCCCATTGAGCTCCTTAAATAGCTTTTTATCAATTTCAACTTAAAGAACGAATGTTCTGATGTTGCAACAGTTACAGGAAGTGTGAGAAATAGTAAACAGGCTGTATACATGTCTGGAAATGTTGAAGCTAATACATAGATTTCTACAGTTAATATAAATGCTCAATCATATACAGAATCACATTAGCTAATTTGTGTCTTAAAGCTGGACCTGAAGGATACAATTTCAGTGCCTAAATCTAATGTGAGGATTACTTGCAGCTTCAAATAGTTCATCATCGGTATATGAGAGCATTTGTTGGGGAAGCAAACATCTAAATAGATTTACAACACTTTGAAGGCCTAAAAAACGTTCATTTAGTTGCATAAGAATTATGTCAAGCGATTTATAGAATACATTAATTTCAAGCAATTTTCCAGGCTCATTCAACCTACTGTCATTTGCAAGCTCGTCAAAATATGGTACACCTCACGAGGCTTTCTTTTTCTGAAACTCGGATTTGATGCCCCAACTTTTAGCCGTATCTTTAGCGGTTTGAATCACAGACTTAAAACCATTCTGGTTATTTGCACCGACTGCACCCATCTCTCCCTGACCCTCTTGTTTATCTAATGTTTTACCCTTCGTAACTTTCATCTTACAAACGAAAGAAGTTTCATGATCTCGAATTCTTTTCACTGTATTTATCAGCTCTTGTGGTTTAATATAACACAAAGGGTAAAATTTTGTATATGTCGACCACGGGCCTTCGGGCCCCCTCGAGCTCCAGGCCCTGGATCGACCAATCCATCGGATCCATGGTCCCTATGCCACTGTTGAGAAAGTATTGTAATCGCGAAGAAAATTGACCTCGAGATTTTTATCGAAATATACATTTTAGGTGTCGCTGAATCCGAAAAAGTGGTTTTCGCAATGCCGTCTGTCTGTTACTGGGTCTAGAGCAGGGGCCTTCAACATTTTCAGCCTTGAGGGCGCATTTGTGAATTTATAGAAGTATTGCGGGCGCCAATAGGTGGTACATAGAAAAATAAAACTAAAAAAATGGGTTAGATTCTTTATTTTCAAACAGATAAATATATTGATTTAAATACAAAATTTATGAATAATAAATAATGACAATCTTGATATTTTAATGAGAAAATTGAATTTGTACTTCTTCGGCTAGCTTGTTGTAATCGGGAATTTAGCTTGAACAGGCTGCTCGTAGGCAATCGTCAAGATGTTCATCAGTCAAACCTGACGGAAGCTTAGATTTAATATGGCTCACAGTAATAAACACTGTTTCGCATAAATACGTCGATCCGAAACAAGAGTATTTTTTTATAACAATGCTCCGTAGCACTGGATATTTAACCTTATCAACAAGATTCTAAAAGTTTTCCTTATTAAAATGAGCTTTTAAGGATATATCATTTTGAAAGACAGTGATTTCCAACTCAAGCTCTTCAATTTTTACACTTTTAAATACTTAACTGATAGCAAAGCAAACTCAGTGACGTTAATAGGCATGAATGGATTCAACACGAATGTAACGAATGGTTCCAAAACACAGCACTCACTAAATCTATTATTAAATTCTTGTAGGAGGTTTTCAATATAACAAACGAAAGGACTAGGATCAAATTCCTCTTTTATACTTTCTACGATTAAATTCAAATTGGGGAAATATACCAACGAATTTCTAGCTATATGAGTTTTCCATAAATTTAATTTACTTTTAAATCCATTTACTGAGCTAATCATTTCAACAAGCTTACGATTTTTGCCCTGTAATTCTAAATTTGGCACATTCAATTTTTCGGTTACATCGGTCAAAAAAGCTGGATCTAGTAACCAAAGATTATTCTCTAATTCAGGATACATTTCTTTTTTTGGCCCTAAGAATTCCTTAATCTCACTTATGAGGCCAAGAAAACATTGTAAGACTTTTTCTCTGCTGAGCCACCTCACATCCATGTGCAACAAGACATCTCCGTAAACAGCACCTTTATCACTTAAAAATGATTTAAATAAACGATGGCTTGTAGCCGACGATCTGACGGAATTTATAATTTTTGTTACAGTAGTAATTACATGCTGAAATTTCAATGCTTTTGCACACAGTGCTTCTTGATGAATGATACAATGATACGACAAAAACTTCGGGAATGAATTCTCTTTGCGACACAAAGCAAGAAAACTGTTGTTACATTCAACCATTGAGGCAGCTCCATCGGTTGTAATTGCCACTAACTTTTGAACAGGGATATTATTTTTCTGAATGTAACTATTAAAAACACCGAAAATACTTCTCCTCTCGTTTGCCCAGGAAGAGGGTGTATTTTCAGGAATTCTTCCTTTACGGTGAAATCCTGAAAAGCCATTTTTACAACAATTGCCAACTGATCGATATCAGTAACATCAGTGGATAAATCTAGTTGCAGCGAAGAACATTCACATAGTTCTAAATCCTGAATCAACAGCGATTCTATATTTCTGGCAATGTTTTCTACTGTCCTCAAAATAGTTCAGCTCGAAATGGGGATTTTGCTGATGGATGCAGTTATTTCACTTTTGTTCTTAAACTGATTGAAAAGCTTTGCTTCTTTGACTATTTCGCCATCTTGGAATGGCTTCTTTCGTTTAGCTAACACATGGGCAATTTTGAATGACGCAATAGTTATATTTTTAGACTCTGCACAAGGTTTTACGAGAAGAGCTTGTTGTACGGATAAATTGTTTCAGTTCTTGTAATTTTTTTCTTTCGAACTGATAAATTAACAGGAAATACATTATTGTAAATTTGTACGAAGGCTCAAAAAATGTCTTTCAATATTACTTTTCTTTGGTACTGCCACACTCCCAGAGCACAATAAGCACACAGACTTGCCGTTTATAATCTACGAAGAAAAATTGCTCCTCCCAGTCGGAGTTGAAGAAATACGTTCTTTTCCTCTTTGCCATGATCTTAAACCCTAATTTAAAATAAAAAATGAAATGAAATTCTCAAAAATTGTTAAATTAAAAAAAAGTAAATTACAAAAAAGATAGCGGAAGGAATTCATAGTTAAAATTCAAAAGCATATATCATAACTATATTTACCAATTATTTCTAGATGAGATTAGGTTAAATTATTGTCTTTGCAGTATAATATTAGTGAACAAGATTCTCCTTTTCCCAAAACTTCGTGTTTTCACTAACTTTGCGACCGCGAGCTACCAACTGGGGAGTGTCATTCCGATGTACGAGGCGGGAGTAGGAGACTCAACACAGTACATATCGTATAACAATGAAATGTTGAACGTAAAATGTTACATTGCTTCTTTCCTCTTTTAACAATGTTCAATATTGAGCTTTCCTATGGCATATAATTAGCTACTTTGTAGCGAATTACCACAGACTCAGCTGAAAAACGAAATCCGTATAAAATTTTATCCGATCGTATCTTATGCACCTCCTCAGTAAATGACTTGCCATAGCCTTAGTAGCGGGCGCCAAAGAATTCTATGAAGGGCGCCGGTTTGAGGGGCCCTGGTCTAGAGCCTAAACGGTATAGCGAAACTGAATGAAATCAAGTACTTAGGCATTTTATCAAACAGAGCAGACACTATGAAGAAATGATTGACATTGCTGAATAATTAAGGGAAGTTTATTGTATGCATTTTTAACAACAATTTGATTTTCTCAAAAACGGCTCAAATTTTGTACAGTTAGTCGAGTTTACGTCTTCAATATTACTGCATATTTCATTTATCTCAATGAATGAATATAAGGCTAGTTTATTCTTGGGCAACTTGAACATCAATTGGATTTTCGAAAAAACGGCTCATACGATTTTCATCAAATTTCGTATAGTCAATTAAGTTGATGTTTATAACGATTCTATATAGTTCATATTTTTCTAAAGATAACTAAACGATGCATTAGTATATGAGAAAGTTGGTACAATGTATCTTGTACCGATTTTTACTTTCTCATATGAAGTATTGAGAAAGTATTGTTATCACGAAAAAATTTGAACTCGATATTTTTACAGAAATATACGTTTTAGGTGTCGCTGACTCTGGAGCCGGTAGATCGGAAACGAATGAAATCTTGTACTGAGGCATTTTATCATACTGAGCAGAGTATATGTTTCGATTTATTCTTCGAAAGACGATAAAAAGTTCTCATCAAAGTATCTAAATGTTGAAAGAGGTGTCTCCCAGGGATCCGTGGTGGAACCATTGTTATTCCTTTTATATATTAATGATTTGCATTTATTTATTAATGGGATCTGTATATGTACGCAGATGATACAAACCACTTGTTAAGAAATAAATATGATATTTCTGTTGCAGCACAATATGCTATTCAAAGCATGGAGAACTGGTGTAATTCAAACTATGTCTTCCTAAATAAGTGTAAAACAAAATTCTTGCAATTTCACCCACCTCAGAAAAAAACTCTGGATTATTGTAATCTAAATTCCATTGATGGTTCCATGGTTAGGTCAACTGTCTATAAATGCTTAGGAGTTGAAATAAGTGATACCCTAAACTGGGAACCTCACATTAACTCTGTTTGTACAAAGTGGCTTCTGGATGTTTCATGCTGAGAAGAGTTATTACTGTTACAAATGAAGAGACTGCCCTTACTGTTTATTTTGCTCTTATTTATAGTAGGCTTAAATATGGCATTGCTGCTTGGGGCCACTCTCATCACGCTCTGCGACTTTTCAAGCTCCAAAAAATGGCAGAATCGTTGCTAAAGCTAAAAGCCGAGCTAGCTGTAGAGGGCTTTTTAAAAAATTTAAATTACTGACTTTACCAAGTATGTATATATTTTATTGTATTATGTTTATTAGAGAAAGTTATAAATTATTAGAAATTAAGTTTAACATAGATGTTCATAATCATAATACTAGAAGAAAAAAGGACTTGACTGCAACCTTGCATAATTTATCAATGTATGGTAACAGTCCTATATATATGGGTTGTAAACTTTTCAATAAGCTCCCTCCTTCTGTTAAACAAGAGACCAGCATACCTAAATTCAAGAGATTGCTGAAGAACTTTCTGTTAGACAAATGTTTTTACTCCATTGCTGAGTTTGCCAATTAATAATGTAATGCATTAATGTACATGTTAAATGTTTTCTTTTCTTTTCTTGACTTCTCCTATATTTGTATGTACGAATCCCAGGATGAATAAATTATTATTTGATTTTCCTGGGTTTTCCCCGTTCGTAGGTTGAGTGTCGGGCTAAGCCAAGACACTCTCCCTCTAATCTGGATTTAGTACTTTTCTGATTATGTTGGCTGCCGATAACAAGACTGCTTTCTGCATTTGTGCTATAAGATTTTTCTTAAGGTTTATTTTTTCTATTTCTGTTACTAAATTTTTTGGAATTTGGCCATTAGCCGATATAATTATCGGTACTATTTTAACTTCTTTTTGCTTCCACATTTTCTGTATTTTGATATCTAATTCTTTATACTTTGTTTTCTTTCCTATATATTTTGTTTGTATATTTTTGTCTATTGGTATGGCTATGTGTATTAGATAGGTTATTTTTTCATTTTTTTTTCGTGTAAATTATGTCTGGTCTGTTGTTTCTAATTGTCCTGTCTGTAATAACGCCTTGGTCCCAGTATAATTTGTAATCTTGATTTTCTATTACATTTAGCGGAATATATTTGTAATATGGTTTAAATTCAGTTAGCAGGTCGCTCTTTATTGCTATGGTCTGATGTATTATTTTGCAACATTGTAGTGTAGTCCGTTGCTGCTAATCTTTGGCATTGGCCTAGTAAATGATCAATTGTTTCTTTATCGGTTTGACGTTTTCTGCAATTATCTGTGGCTGTGTTATTTTCTTTAATGATGTGTTTTCTGTACTTTAACGTCGAGACACACCTATCTTGAATAGCTATTATGTGACCTTCTGTTTCTGGAGAAAGATTCCCTTTTTTAAGCCAGGTATTAGATTCCATAGTGTTGATATACTTCTGATGGAGGAAGTTTGAGTGGAAACCATGTATTGCCTTTTGTTTCCATTTCTGCTCTATTTCTGTGAAGGTTTCAATACTTATAATTCTATTGCGGTCTTTGGGTTACAAGGGTGTGAAATTATCATTCTCTATTATGACCTTATAATATCTATTTGCTTCCACACGAGTATAGAAATAACTTCTTAATTTACTTATTTGAATGTTGTGCAACCTTTTGATGTCCAGTATGCCTCTTCCTCCTTTGTTTTGTGGTAGATGAATCTTTCGATTGAGCTGTTTGGGTGATGCGATCTGAATTTTGTCATGGTTACTCTTGTGATTCTATTTAATCTGTGAAGATCTGTTTCAGACCAATTGATAATTCCAAATGTAAATGTCTGTATTGGGACTGCATAGGTGTTTGTAGCCTTCGTCTTGTTCTTTGCACATAGGTGTGTCTGTAACATTTCATCTAGTCTCATTCGGTAGATTGATTCCAACTGTTCCTTTATTTCTGTATGTGCCTATTTTGTTGAATGCCTAGATATTTATATCTATCCCTTTCTTTCATTGCTGCTATTACATTCTAATTTTGTAACGTAAACCATTCTGTTATTTTATGTTTCCCTCTCTTTGATGCCTAAAATTTTACATTTATTGGTTCCTAGATTCATGCTTATATCTGTACTGAACATCTCTATTATTTCTAACGTGTTTGTTAAATATGCTTTTGTTTTTGCATATATTTTTAAGTCGTCCATATATAAGAGATGGTTTATTTCGTAATTGTTGCTATTATGGGTAAATGTGTACCCATATTTAGTTGAATTTATTTCATTGGATAATGGATTTATGGCTAAACAGAACCATAAAGGACTCAATGAGTCCTCTTGGAATATTCCTTTACTGATTTTAACTTCATCTGTTATTATATTACCGGTAGCTGTATTTAAGATCACATATGTTCTCCATTGTTTCATTAAGTGTTTTAAGAGACCGATAATTTTATGGTGAATTTTATAAATACCTAGAATTTCCAGTAGCCATTGGTGAGGGATTGAATCATATGCTTTTTGGTAGTCAATGTATGCAGTATAGAGATTTTTGTTCCTCTTTCTAACCTAATTTATGATAACCGAATCAACTATGATCTGTTCTTTGCATCCCTGTGACCCTTTTATGTATCCCTTTTGCTCCAGCGCAATTATTTTATTGTCTATTAAATGTGTGTAGATTTTGGATATGATTACTGACGTTAACAGTTTATATATCATTGGTAGACATGTGATGGGTCTAAATTTAGATGGATCCTCCTTATTGCCCCCCTTGCTTTTAGGTAAGTTTTCCCTTTAGTCATAAATTCTGGTATATTTTCATGTTTGCTGATTATCCTGTTGAATTCTCTAGTTATGTGAACATGACTGCTGGTGAATTGCTTGTACCAAAAGTTATGCACAAAATCTACTCCGGGAGCTTTCCAATTATGTGTTTTAGCAATTGCTGTTTGAAACTCCTCTAGCGTGATGTAGATTTCATTCATTTCTATGTAAATATCTGTTATTATTATCGTTGTAGGCAAAATTATTTCCTACAAGTTTTGTTTAGAACAATTTTCCATGAAACGGATTAAGGGATAAATGTATTATTCGTTTGAATTTGATAACTACGTCGCTAACATAAGTTTACGTTGTTATGATAAACTTTTCTGATTGTTGATATTGATATATTTTTAAGTATTTGTATTCTGCTTTAATTTCATATAGTATTAAAAACGATATCTCTCTCTCTCTCTGAGACTAATTAAAGAGTAATCCTGCAACTTAATGATATTTAAATGCATTACTATATTCTAATCATTACTTGTACCAATATTGAACTTGTATATACACAATGTGTATATATAATTATATATAAAATGTGTATCAATGGGTGATAATGTAAAAGTATATATAACTGTATAAAACTTGATAATGGACCACATTGGCTTATGAGCCGCCTGATATTTTTTTTTTCAGACAAGGCCACAAAAGATTGTGGCCGACTTTTTATTTCCCTTGCCTGCCAGGATAATTGACTACTAGCAGAAACAGAAATGAAAAGGAGGCAACAAAAATCAGAGGTGGCTAGAAGATTGATAAGAGAAGACATGACTGATGGGGAGTGAGACGAAGCCGAAATACCTCAAAGAGATTTCAAATTATTTTATGTATATATTTAGAGGTATACTGTAATTTTGTGAATTTAGTCCAAGTAATTAAATAAAAAAGTTGTGAACGGCATGTGTTTTAAACTGAATAAAAAGTGGTCTAAAATTTTATCTGCAATAACATGGGATTATATATTTTTATAATGCATTTGTACCAAATTTCATTTCAAAACCACCTCTGCCTGAAATTGTCTCAGAGTCCAACCTGGTTGACTGACTCGGAAATGCAGTCTGTGAAATTCAGTGGTTATTCATGCTTGTCTTATTAATGTTGAAAAATCATGTCGGAATTACTTGCTTCATAGTGCATTTCATGAGAATCTGATGTCTATACATATGCATGTGAAAGGTTGACCGAAACGGTTGCGCATGTCAGATTTAAGTTTTTGAAGTTTTAAAGACGCCAAAATCAATTTATGCGTAGCTAAATTATGAATATGGTGATTTGTTAAAATATATAGTGTCCGAATAACTTATTTTAGAGTGCATTTCATGAAAATCTGATGTCTATACATTTACATGTCAAAGGTTGACCGAAACGGTTGCGCATGTCAGATATAAGTTTTACAAACGCCAAAATAAATTTATGCGTAGCTAAATTATTAAGATGGTGATTTGTTAAAATATATAGTGTCGGAATTACTTGTTTTATAGTGCATTCCATGAGAATTAGGTGATTATGAACCAGTACACATCAATTCACGCCAACGAAAGAAGGCGTGAAGGTCCGGAAACGCTAACTAGCAACATGTATAGTGTCGGAATTATCCGTTTTTAGAATTTTTGGCGCTAGTATCGCAGGTTAACCGCTTAGGTACTGCATGTCTCCCGTCTCTAAAACTCGTGTCTGTCTGCATTGTCTAAAACTCCTCACACAATGCCACGCATCTAAAAAGAACCAAACAGGTCACATATATTGTTTTATAAATTAAGCTTGGGTAGAGGGCAGCAATTTTTATCTAGCATCAAGGTGGCCAACTGTCTGAAGCTGACCCTGGCTGTATATAATGCACAGTGTAACTAATAACCATATATACTCCTGAATAACGCACAGTTTGTAAACCAAAATTTCAGGTCATAAAGTAGGGGTGCACGTTATACACGAGTAACACTTTTGTGCGCTTAAAATGGGAAATTAAAGTGAACCTACCTCGCACCAGATTCTTGCTTTTTGGGTAAATTAAAGGGAAACCATGCTAATTATTGATAATCCAGGTTATACATATATTAATTATACATATAGAACACCTAATTACTTCTATACAGTTATAATTCTATCCTCTCCAAATATTCTGCATTTCACTAGCTCATCAGCTGACTGCTGCAATTTTTGCAAAATCGCCAGATAGACTTCCTGCAAAACACTCATCGAAAACAAATAAATATAGAATAAGCAAATTGAAATAATATTATTTAGTTTATTCTAGTTTGTACAATTAACAATGTTAGCAATTTAAAACCCGTAAAATGACGTGTATGAACTTAATCCTATCAGCCGCATTTTCTGTTTTCAGATTTGTTCGTTACGTTATTCCTAGTCAACAGTTTTAGAATGAGATAGGAAGAGAGAACCAATATCCACAATAAATCTAACTCTATCTACTTTATAGATCTCTTTTTGTCTGATTTAAAAGGATTGGCAAGGATTTTAGCTGAACTATGTGGTAATTGGTACTCATATTTCCGAAAGACAGTAATAACTGTTAATAATAACTTACAAGGGAAGGCACCCAAGTGTAAGTGGCGGATCACGACCAAACTTCACAGAATGAAAGAAAACGAAAAATAATTAGACACGTATTTTCGGAAAGACGTCTAACGAGCCCGCGTTTTCGAGATATTTGCAATTGAAAATTGAAAAACAAGTGGCTTGTCCTCTAATACCATGACGAGCGACACCCTGACAACAGGTGGCGGTAGCCTAGTGATAAAGTGTCGGGCTGCGGAAATTGTGTCGCGGATTCGATCCTCGATGTCGACAAATTTTTTTTCTTCTCCAATCAATGTTTTATGACTTTAGTTTTATGTAAGTTGTCCAAATTACATCATTAATAATTTTCTTTCTTTTTTCAGGCCAGTATTTTAATTTTAAATCCATTCCACTGCACTTTTTACGACATACTCGGATTATATAGATACTTTGATAAATATATATAACATTTTCTACGCACACTCTCCTCCATATTTCCACTGTAGAGTTGCATAGTTTACGTGCCGAATAAGGAGCACTTTATGCCACGTTCCGACGGTTTCTCGAGTTCTTTCAGTGCATCCTGGCGGTGGACCCTACCGGGTGGGGTCGCTTTTCGCTCGCTCGCTCTTACCAAATTTCCGTTGACAACAGCTTCCCTGGTGAAACTTTATACTATCTGTTTAAACCCTAAATAAGCATGTCTTTTTATACCTAATAGCATTCAGATTATAGCTATCCTTAATATTTTTATTGACATCACCACAGATAAGCACTTCGTGACCATCAAGACCTGGCATCATTGCAGATAATTCATCCGAAAAATTCAAGATACTTAGATGTGGGGGTCTATATATATAGAAAATCCAGAGTTCCTTGTTTTGATATAAATTTACCAATCAGGATTCACATGAGGTTGTGTGCACATCTAAACAACTGAAAATCCCAGTTTTCAGCACATAAGTCAAAATTCCACCTCCTTTCTTATTATGCCTTAATTTATGAAACGTCATACCCGTCAATACAATATAAAGTAGCTTCATGTTCAGTTATTGTTTACGTCAGTTAATACCAAAATAGCAATATTTAAAAGTTTTGATAATTGATGACTCGAGGTAATATTTAATTCATTAAAAATTTTCCTTAAACTTCTATGTTAAGAGGTACAAGATAATATTTTTCTTATCTGCTTTAACTACATAAGGTGAGTCATATGTAATGCAGTTCACTTTTTCATCAGTAATACAATCAGGTAGGAACATGGTATAAATGAATTTAGATTACTTTCGATGAACACAAAATATAATTAATGATACAAGAGCTTAGGCAATCTTGTCCAGATCTTTTGTTATTTTTAATTGTATAGGATCATCCCTTTTGGCAAGTATAATCCCATTCTTAGTCCAAATATATTTTGTACCCCAAATCTCTGCCTTTGCTTTTAGCACTCCAAAGCAGTCTTAAAATATAGTGTTAGGGCCTCATTAATGAAAATTTTACTCTAGTTACCATTGCCTAATATATTATTTGTCAAGAATTTTCTTTTCATAGTCCACTCAATTTTTTTACCTTTACTTATGAACCTAACGATAAGTTTATTTTTTGGCCAGAATATTTGTTCTTGACAATAAAGACATCTTAATTAATTTACATTAGAGTTAACAATTTCAGATAAATTCTGACTACTCTGTAGTGTTAACTTCACATTGTACTCCAACTATTTCAATTGTATTCTTTAATTGTACTTGCTTCAGTAGATTTATTTTATGTTCAAGATTTTCAATTATCTGGTTCTTTTCTCTCAGCTCTTTTTTCAACAAATTTACAGTATCTATCAACTCAGTAATTAATGAGTTTTGACTATCAAGTTTTGTAATGGCAGAGTCATATTTATCTGACATGAAAGAGATACTTAACATAATTTCATCTAAAGATTGCTCCACAGACTTCTTAGATGGAGTTGATTCACTTGTTAACAGGCTAACAGATGATTCGTTGGCAGCAGGAGTAGCTGAATCTATTGCAGAACTCTGTGATCCATGTAACAGGTCACTAGCAGCCTTTGACTTTGTTCTACAAGGCACAAATCTTTCCATGCCTCCTTTTTAGTATGAGACATTTTTATATGCCACGTCCTTTACACAGTTTATACAGTTATAATTAAGGTACCAATTGCAAAATTCATCTCGTCTATCCGGATCATCATCATTGAGTGTTTGCACCAAGTGAGGCTTCCAGTTTCTAAATTGTAATTCTTTCATAATCCTTCTCACAGTTGTTCTTGCAATTTCCAGTTCACTTGATGCTCTCCTTCGTGATTTTCTTGGACTGTTGACAAACGATTCTCTCACTCTTTGAAGGTTTTCATCGCTTCTCCTAGTTTTTGGCCTTCCTAATCGTGGTGCGTCCTTTACTGATCCTGTTTTATGAAATTTTTTTGCCAGTTCAGACATTGTTTGATGACTGGGTGGGATGGTTTCCGGAAATTTCATAAAACAGGATCAGTAAAGGACGCACTACGATTAGGAAGGCCAAAAACTAGGAGAAGCGATGAAAACCTTCAAAGAGTGAGAGAATCGTTTGTCAACAGTCCAAGAAAATCACGAAGGAGAGCATCAAGTGAACTGGAAATTGCAAGAAAAAGACAGTAGACAAGACAAAGCCTAGAAGTCTTCAAGGATTGAAAGAAAGAATAACAGCAGAATTTGACAACTTGAAAAATGATCATGAGTTGAGAAGGAGAATTTGCCACTCTGTATCTAAGAGGTGCCAAGTCTGTTTAGGGAAAGAAGGAGGTCATTTTGAACATTTGATTTAACTTAATATTAAATTTACTTGATGTACATTTCATTTAGTTAAAATATAACTTGATGTACACTCTATTTAGTTGCAATATAACTGTGTTAATAAAATAAAATTATGGTAAAGTAACTTTTGGCCCACCCAGTATTTTGAATATATTTACAGAATTTGCTGCTAGATGGTGGAGCTGTACAGTATGTCCTCGATTAATGTCGTTAATTCATTCCTGAAATTTGCGACGTTGAACGAAACAACGCTAAATGAATCAATGTTTCCCATAAGAACCTATGTTATACAGTAAAATCGGTTCCAAAAATTCGAGCTCAAAATCTCTCGAAATACAATAACACATACCGTATTCACCTGAATCTAAGACGACCTTTTTTTCCAAATTTTCAGCTGTAAATATCAAGAGTCGTCTTACATTCGAATACGAAGTATATTTAAGCATTTAATCAATGGTTTTTACAACAAATGGTATATTAGAGTAAACAATTCACAACAGCAAATTCAAGTACGTACATAAAGACGTGAAATAAACAAATAGTAATAACAATAAGAAAAACATGACGGGAATAATAATTATTTAGACTAATAATCATCGCCGACTATCATAACACAGAGACGTACTTTCACCTTGCACGTAATGCCAACCGCAATGTCAAAACAAATGAGAGCGGAAATCATTGGGATTCCCCTTTCAAACGACGCACCGCGATTCACTAAGTGTGACAGTAATTTTGAGTTGTGCATTCTTGATTTAAATGCACAACCCTTAAGTTAAAATGACAGATCATGTTGAAGTACGTGGCACGAGTGCAAAGGGAAAGTTAACAAAGGAATTAGATGGAGCTAAGATACAAATTTTAAGCTGATCGTGATAAATTACGCCAAAAAAACTAATAACTGTGATGCGAGTAGAAAGTTCGGTGTATCTGAGGCAAATGTGCGTCGATGGAAACTCTCAAAACAGGAACTAGAAAAAGCCAAAGCCACAAGGAAGTCGCACAGTGGTCCAAAATTAGGCCGATTTCATGGCACTGAAGAAGAAGTAGTCAAGTTTGTGCGCACCATGAGGAAGAACGGTATGCCTGTTTCGGCTGAAAGTATTATACTTAAAGCTAATGAAATTACTAGAGGACTTAATATATCATTCCAAGAATTCAAGGCCAGCAGAAGTTGGTGCGTGAGAATGATGCGACGAAATAATTTTTCTTTACGGCGACAAACTTCGCTGTGTCAGAAATTGTCAGAAGACTATGTTGAAAAACTTCTCGCTTACCAGAAATACGTAATTGGACTTAGAAAAACCAATAATTACCTTTTGAGCCAAATAGGAAATGCCGATGAAACTCCGGTTTTCTTCTACATGCCATCTAATTATACTGTGAACGAAAAAAGTGCGAAGTCCGTCCTAATTAAAACTACAGGCAACGAAAAAATGCGAGTCACGGTAATGTTGGCGGTTTTAGTAGATGGGACTAAATTACCACCATATGTGATTCTAAAGCGGAAAACAATGCCTAAGAAACATTTGCCAAGTGGAATAATAGGTGTCAAGAAAAGGGGTGGATGACTAAAGAACTAATGAGAGATTGGTTACATGTGGTGTGGAATAGATGGCCAGGAGCTTTACTGAAACAAAGAGCAATGCTTTCACTGGATGCATTCAAGGACACATCTCCTGAAATTAAAAACATAATGAGTGCAATGAATATTGATCTTATTGTAATACCTGGAGGAATGACATCGCAACTTCAAGTTTTAGATGTTGCTGTCAATAAGTGTTTTAAAAATAATTTAAAGGTTTTGTATTCTGAGTGGTTACAGAGTGGAACTCACACTTTAACACCAAAAGGAAATCTTAAGAAACCTGAAGTTGCAATGCTCTGCCAATGGATCAAGGCATCGTGGCAACAAATAAATGCAAAAGTAATAGTGAAAGGATTTAAGAAATGCTGCTTATCTAATGCCATGGATGGGAGTGAGGATGATGTTTTGTGGGAGACTGATGATGAAGTTGAGAGTGATAAAGATAGTGAGCGTGAGGAAAATATTGAAGGTTGCATAGACAGTGATGATGACTAACACAATAAAATGATTTTATGCAGCACTTGGATTGAAATGTTTTTTTGTTGTCCTGAAATGAGTGTATTCTTTCAATGTATTTACTTTATTTTTAATGTTATCTTAAAATGAATGCTACCATTTAATTTGTTTGAAAACCTGAATGGTTCTATTTGTGATATGATCTTATGATTTTAAAATGTTAAAAGACAATGACATTCAAGAAAAGTATAAGAGAAAATAAATATTTCACAAGATTTATAATTTTTGTAGTCATGAAGGTCAATTTGAGCTTTTTTCTCTTTTGGAATCATCAAAATGGGGGGTCGTCTTAGATTCAGCGTCGTCTTGGATTCGGGTGAATACGGTATATTGTATTTTATGAAGCTATACCTATGGCGCCTTGTATGATATAAACGGTATCTAAACATAAATAAAATAAAAATCAAAACTGAATATATAAATGGCATTAAATAAACAATTAATACTACATGCTTTATTTTAACGAGCCTGATATTGGAAAATGCTATATTTCAAGTAAGTGCCTCCAGTGACAAAAAGATGAACTACATAGCACTGGCCTAGGGAAATGTCATACGAACGATGGAAAGTGACTGGGATGCGTGTTTTTAAAAATTTATAGAGAGCCATGAACACTTTTATGGACACATATTCATGTGAACTGACAAGCTGTAAATGAAAGTAGTTGTCTTGCGTGATTTTTTCGCTGGTAATATATCGCCATTACGGCCACTTGCCTTTGAACCCATTGCTAAAATAATATTCTACTAAATTAGTGCAAATCAATTAGAACACTTTCCATGTTCAATTACGGCGATCCTACACACTTATAGGACGCTGCACAACTGTTGCGCATTAATGCAGTTTTTTTTTCGTGCGTCATTTCATCGTCGAATCGGGGCACCATTAACTTGAATCATCAACAACGTAAATTCAAATATGGGTAGTAATTTTTGAACGATGTTAACATGAATCAACGTTAATTGAGGCAGCGTTAAACTGAGGACACTGTACACTGGAAATTTATGAATAAATTAATTATCTACTAAATGGAAGGTTCTACGAAAATTTGTTTCAAACAAAACTTGGAATAAATATTATTCTCTACAACTTTGGTCCTCATGAAGTTTACCAATAATGATGTTGTTAAGGAGATATTTGACGAAAACCGAAAAAACCGATTATTTATAAATAATTCCTAAACAATAACTGCTATGGAAAATTGTTTCAAATGAAAGTTGTAGGAAATTACATTCTCTACAACCTTTGTACCAAATTGTATGTGCAATAATGATGTTTTAATGGAGATATTTTGCCAAAACCGAATCGGGTTTCAAATCAACCTTGACTTCCGGTTAAACAGTATTGCAAAAAAAACTAATCAGCTCTTTGTGCTCATACCAAAGTGTTATATATGAAATTTGGTAATGATATGGCAAGTACTTTTCGAGTTAAGAGTGCCCACAATCACATACACACAGACATCATTCCGAAAATATTCTCAACGTCTTCTAGAGACCTCAAAACGTACTTCCATTGAAATCTCGAAGTCGATTTTTTTCATGAAAACAATAGGTACTTTCTCTATACTATGTATATGGAGCAAGTAAAAATCTCTGCAACAACATTGCTGCTCTTTTCATAGAACTCATATAAGAAGGTAGATGGCAACCCAAGGTCAGAATTCATGCATAAAACAATAATAATATTTTCATGTGCATGGTGTACACAATGCTCGCCACACAACCAATGACAGGTTAACAATTAAAGCTACTTCAATGGTTGAAGAACATAAAAAAGAGACAGAAAATGTGATACAAGATGTAAGAAATTTGGGTATCTTTGCAACAGTAAGAAAAGAATGAACAGAAGTAAGTTATCACTATCAATTTTTCTTAAATGTTGCAGCTTCTTACATTGTAAAATATACCTTAAAAAGTTTTATTTTCATTTTGCTGAGACAAACGTACACCACAAGTAAAGATTTTTCAATACGGATTTTCAAAAAGTTTTATTCATTTTCACAGCTTCACAAGTCTTATGATAGTTTCATATGAACTGTCAGGTTATAACTGATAATTGGAATTGATCAAAGTGTATATGCTTGATTAGCAATTAGCAGATATGATAAAGAAAAGAATTCTAAAAATGTATAAAAATTTAATTTGAAAAAATATTCTTGAGACAATTAGTTGAAAAATAAATAAATTTGTACATAAAATTGGTTGAAATGTGTATAAATATGTGTAGGTATGTACATGTACATATATACACATACATATACACATGGTTATATACATGTAGATATTACTTATTAAACTTAAGCAGCTATCATCTTATTCTCTATAGGATTTCCAGGTCACAGTGTCTTATTTCTGGATGCTTTTCCTGCAAAAGTAAGAATTTAGACTTGAAAAAATTAAATAAGAAAGTAATGTATTAATTGTATTTTATAGATACTTATGCTTTGGTAAAGTCGCAAATTTGGTTATACAATTATTTAATTTTCATTCATGTTTACTTAATTAACCCCTCAGAGAAAGATGCATTTACATCACAGCAGAAGAATCTTCATTTGCATACTAAGGGATGTAAGAGAATAGAATTCTGTGCTAGAAGATTTCACTTCAACTGAAATTCACATTTTGAAGTATCTTACTATACAGGCAGTCCTTGACATCTGTACATTCTACATCCGTACAATTCTCGTCCCTAATTCCCCTTTGGTACTCCGAATTCGGACTTTCGTACATCAGCTGATGAACAAACATTTCGAGCTATTGCATAATGGCACTGTCTGTCAGCCAAGCCAACACTCAATAAATTACCAAATTAAAGTATGATATTGTTACGTGTTCGTGGGTAGCGAAAGGATCGACGGAAATGATGAAAACGGTAGCCTTTATAAATTTTGTTCATTTCTTTCTCTCTCAATGTTCTCGGCCTCACTCCTCCTTCCTTCCTTCCTCTCTCTGCCCTCGATGCGCCGCTAGGCCGCCGTCCGAAGAAGTGCCCCAACTCTGCTCGACGCTCCCTTTTTATACCGTTGGTGTCAGCCCTCGACTCTTCTGGAGCCTTCTTCGCGCCGGTATTTCTCGAGGCTTCGAGAGAGGCGTCGACGCCTCTCTCGCCGACGGTCTTGTTGAATGGGCCTGTCTGCTGCCCCACCGCTCGCCACAATATGTAATAATAGACGTATTATATGTAATGTAAGATTTGTGTGTAATGTTTTTTAATATTGTACTGAAATTTGACAAGATTAATACCACTGTAAAGTCGGTTAATAATCAATAAATTATTGTTATTATTCAGTCTCGGCAACATTACCGTCTTTGTTTGTATGTACATCAGTGTTTCTTTGTTTGTGCATTTTACACCTGTTATTTTATAAACATGAGTGAGAAACGGAAAACTGAAAGTGCTAATACAAGTGAAAAGAAACGTAGGACTCATAAACTGAACACTATTTAGACAAAGATGGAAATAATTAGGCGTGCCGAAAGCGGCGAATCTTTAGCTTCAATTGGACGCTCATTGGACTTAAGCCGGTCGAGTGTGTGTTTAATTGTGAAGGAGAAGAACAAATATAATAATACAATACGTACTGTGGCGTTCTGAATAAATGCCACATTTTTTAAAGAGTAAGGAACCGATTTACACATGCTTCAATGACGTTGGCGATATCCCGTTAGCAGACCACGAAACAATTTGAGACATAACGATTGTGGAGTTGCTTGGCTTTCTCGCAAATGACAAGTGAACTCAGCGAGATTTTCTTGTGAGTTTGGGTCTCGATTCACAGGTTTAAAGCCTCTGTCTTCTCTACATATGGATTGATAGGTACAAAAGACACTTTTGTACTCGTTGAAGTACCACTTGCAACACTAGCTCTAATCGCTTCTTCACTTTCCTTATCGATTTTACTGTGGACTTGGTCACACCAAGTAATTTACCAACTGATGAAGCAGATTCATTATGCGCAAGCCTATCTAAAATTACAATTTTCTTCTTCAAACTCATCACTTTTTTTGCCCTCTAGTGGCAGAATAGAACATTGTATGCTCAAAATTTCGTGCGTCAGCGAAATGACAAATGAATATTTCGAGTGCTGCTGGTTGCCAGCCACCAGGCTACCAGTTTCTGCCATGTCACCTTATTTTTCTGTACAGCAGTGTTTATTTGTGCAATTATTTAAATATTTTATTGCATTTTGCTCTATCTCTCAATATTATAAAACCAACAATTGTGTCTAAAAGGCCCCTACTCAAAAAACTAAACATTTATATCATAATTAGAGATTTTATAATATTTTTTGGCTCTCTGGGAACTGAACCCTCCCTATAACATGTAAATCTATGTTCGACATCCGTACATTCGATTTTCATACACGTTTTCAGGAACGCATTATGTACAGATGTCGAGGACTGCCTGTATCAGAGCTCAGCAAAGGAATATGGTTTTACCATTGAAGATGATCAGGTTAGGTATGAAGATAGTGACCACCTATATAAATAGCAGCCTTTGTTTTCAGAATGTTGTACAATGATAAATCACTTTTCTGATGGAAATGATTCAGGTAAATTTTGTGCAGAGCAATAAAAATAGTATGGAATATTCTATTAAACGAAACTTCAAAGAGTTGCCTCTTGGCTGCTTCTAGGGCCAGACCACTAAGATTGGTCACTCACATAGCTCGTGCCTAAAATCAGCCCTGTATGAAGACATCCCTCATTTACCGTCATGTCGGTTAACATTTTCAAAGTTACATTACCTATCATTTACAACTGATTTCGTGCTTATCAAAGTTACGTGGTAGGTTACAGCATTGTGCTATGATATTTAAAAAGACACAAGATGATGCTTATAGAAGGGATGCTCGTTGTAATAATCTGCAACTACTGTAACTGTAAACCAACCTGCACCATAATATTTTATTTTCCTCCCATGTTTAAATAGATCCTTTAGTTAGAAATGTCTATGTAACTGAGCAAACTCAACAGTAACAATAATATGAGACTCACCCTCAGCTTTGTTTCAATACGATCAATTTCTGCACCTAACATGTCCACTATATTCTCGCCATGTTTCAGCATAAATGCTTCCATTTCATCAATATTCTTCATTCCTTGCACTTCCTAAAATAGAATTGTTCAGGTAGATATTTACATTATTATACAGTTCTTATAACTATCTAGTATATTACTAATATACAGTTCTGTCTGGGATAAAAGTGTAAGCTTATACCATCTGTTGGAAATTTTAATAACTGTAATTATGACTTGAATGCAAAAATTGTAATAACTGAACATAACCAGATAGTAAATTTGTTAAAATCAATGGTTTAAAAATTATTTCTTAATTACTGAGTAAAAAAATGGGGGGGTCATCTTATATTCAGAGTCGCCTTATATTTGGTTAAATATGGTATAGCAGGGTACCTGATTTTAAGGTAAAATGTGAAATAAAAAGAGATTGACAATAATAGATGTAGTGATAGTAATGAATACCGATAATGGTTATTTTACATGCATATTAATTATAGCAAATAATACAAGTGAAATGAATGTTGCTGCAGAGTGTTGTCTTTTCAATCGCTAACCTGAATAATTAGGTGAATAAAATTTGTTTCGCAAATTGTTTTTTGCTCTTCAGCTTGACATGGCCCTATGCTCCATCTCAGTGTTTTTCAAACTTAGGGTCGCGACCCATCACTGGGTCACGAGAGGCTTTTCACTGGGTTGCCACTACCGTTCGTTTTTCTCTTCCTTCTGTTTCATCTTCTTGGAGTTCTCCTGGTTACCCACCATTTACCCCATACCCTCGGTAGAATAGCACTGACAAGAGAAAACTCGAGGCCCAAGTAAGTTATTGCATGGCAATTTCCAATCTTAAGTCTCGCCCAATCTTATACATACAGTGAAGAAGGCCGACCTCTCTGTGTGAGCAGGAGACAGATGCACCATCTGTTTTAAACAAGTCCCTTGTCCCAGTCCCTTTTCAGCAATTTCCACTGCCTCAGTGTTGCTATTCTCAACCCTGATCCATGCACACTTTGGTTTGCCCATTCCTCTTTTGTTTTCCTCGCAGTTTACCCCCTTGACCTTCTCTCCACTGTTTATGACCCCACCTCGGCAATCCAGCTCTAACTTTTCTTCCCTGCTCTAACTTTTCTTCATTTTTGTGTGTCTCATTTCATCTGCCTGAGGAAAACGTTTAACTCCGAAGCCAGTCATGCAACTTTTAGTTTTAAACAACTAGTGTGAACCCAATGAGAAATTTTTTAATTGTTTGAATAAAATCTGTTATCAAAGATAAGTTCTCGGGTTGTGATCGGAATAAAATTTGAATTATTTTCAAGGACAATTCAACAAAATGTATTGTTTCGTTATAAAATGAAAATTGAACTCTTGAACTTTCAGACTCTGAGGAGCTAGTGAAGGCGACTCCAAGTTTTAGTGTTGATGCAATTTCTGCAATTACAAGTGCTAGTGGTAAAACAAAAACTGCTGCCTGTTCGACTTCTTCCGAATCACCCAACAAGAAACAAAATTTGTCTTGGGCAAGGCATATAGTGAAGATTTTTTGAAACATGGTTTTATTAACTGCACAAATAAAAACCAGGATGCAAAGCCCAAATATGTTATTTGTGATGATATTCTTGCTAACGAATGCTTAAAACCTTCAAAGTTAAAAAGACACTTAGAAAAGAAACATGGTGAACATATTGATAAACCTCGTGAATATTTTGAAAGGATGAAGCAAAGTTTAAATTTATCTGCGCAGTATCTATGTTGGTCAACTATTCTAAATGATAGGGCTCAACTAGCATCATTTTTGGTCTCATCGGGTGGCAAAAGAGAAAATGCCTCACACAACTGCTGAAAAAATTATTCTTCCTGCTTCTATGGATATAGTGCGTACAATCTGCTGAAAAATTGAAAACCATACCACTTAGTGATAAGACAGTGTCACGAAAAATTTGTATTATTGCAGAACATTTAGAGAAAGTGGTTACAAGGTGCTGGAGATTTTACAATCCAAATTGATGAGAGCACTGATATTTCACACTGTACAATACTTTTGGTTTATGTGAGATATATGTGGCAAGATGGCATTGTAGATGATTTGCTCTATTGTCTGACTTTATCAGCAAACACAACTGGATCACATATATTTGCAGCATTGCATGAGTGTGTGTATGAGAAGTAAAAACTGAAATGGACTAATTGCGAATTACAACTGATGGTGCAACAAATATGACAGGAAAAAAGTGGAGTGGTGAAGAAAATAATAGAAGCATCAGCTAATAAAGCTGTTTGGAATCACTGTTTCATTCACCATGAGGCTTTGGCAGCAAAGGGTATTACTTCAGATCTTATGTCAGTGCTGCAAGAAGCAGTGAAAATTGTGAATGTTATTAAAGGCAGTTCATGAATAACTGGCTGTTTGAAGTATTATGCTCAGAAATGGGTTCCAATCACATGCATTTATTGTATCACACAGAAGTATGATGGGTGCCACACAGTAGTGTGTTAACAAGGATGTACAAACTCAGGTGTGAGATTCATAATTTTCTTGTGGATAAAAAAACAGATTTGGCAAAATTTTTATGAGATGATATATGTATAATGTAGTTAGCCTATCTGTCTGACATTTTCTCAATTCTAAACGAATTAAATCTGAAATTGCAAGGAAGGAGCACTGATTTGTTTAAACATTGGGAACTGATCCAAGCCTTCAAAAAGTCATTACAACTGTGGCAAGCACGGCTTAAAAGTAATTGCCTAAGCTACTACATGTTTTTGACAATGTTGAAATACACTGAAGAGAACAGCACCAATGAAGAAAAACTGGCTTATTTGAAAATTTCTATAGAGGTACATCTTTCTGCTTTGTTGGACAGTTTTAACCACTACTTTCCCAAAGAGGGATATGAAAATTTGAACAAATACTGCTGGTTAAAGATCCTTTTGCTTTCGGAAGTCCTGAATCCATAGTTGAACAAACATTCACACCAGACGAAGAAAATGAGTTCCTGCAACTTACATGTGACAACACATTGAAAAATCTCCACAAGACATTAAATTTGTCATCATTTTGGATAAGCGTTCGATAAGAATATCCACTGTTAAGTAGGAAGGCTGTTCTGTTGTTACTGCCATTTAATACAACCTACATGTGTGAACTAGGATTTTCGACTTACAAGGAAAGGCTATGGAGTGTAACTCTCAGATTTGATTCATCTTCTACCAGTGGAAAGTTTAGGTAAAAAAAATACCATTTCGGAATTAAGGGCCAACGCCTTTTAGTTTAAGAGAAATAATTAATTAAAAAGTACAAAAATGGGCCAATCTGAATAAATCCTAGTAACTTCGCTCTTAGGTTCACTAGCGACCATAGCCTAGGAGATAACGAGTAGGACTTTCGATGCTTGGTCTTGGGGTTCGAGACCAGCATTGTTCAACTTTTGTTCTCGTGTAAAATTTCATTTTTCGTGCTAGTTTTTCTCCAATTTTTCGGAAAATACTTATTCACCGCAATTTATATTTTTTTCACGCATGATAATTGTTTTTAATCACTAGACCACTATTTTCCCCCATTTTTCAGAAAATATTTATACACCGCTATTTGCGTATTTTATTCCCAACCTCCTCAAGAAAATTAGCCGCATCTGTCCATCACTACATTGACACTCTCCGTAGTCATTGGCGTATCCTTTAAGCTGTGATATTCCGCCGTAATTGCACTTCCACCCTTTACATCTAGTTTGCATTTCCCACGCATTCCTTTGGATGGTAATCATCGAAAAAACGATAATATAAATATTCATGGCAATAGGGACAGCATATAAATAGCTGCGAGCGGCGTGAATTATTTCTTAATGTAAATGAATTAAAATTAAAATAATTCACTGCAACTGTGGCAAGTGTTCATTTATATGTTGCTCCTGGTGTCATGAATATTTATGTTTTTCGTGTTTCTTCGATGATTATCATCCAAAGGAATGTGCTGGAAATTCACACTAATTTTGAAAGGTGGAGGTTGTCAACCCAGTGACGGGCAGATGCAGAGCTAGGAGCTTGCAGAAATTATTCTTTGTGATCATACCTTCTGATGCTAAATGACCGTACCAATAATTATATGTAATAATAGCCGTCATCTGTTGGTTGGTTGGTCACGCTATGCAAATGCTAATAACTCGAGAAATAATAATGATAGAAACTCTAAATTTGGTAGGGATGCTTGATTAACACTTATTCAGAGAATGATGAGTTTAAATCATGAAAAAATTCCATGGTTCGTCTCCAAGAGAGGCTTTTCCATTTCCCATTATTTTACATGTAAAATGCGATTTTTCGACGTGCAGGCTTTTATTCATTTGGAAATTAAAATTAGAAGAAATTAACAGATGACCTTTGGATTTGAACCATTTTGAAGAAAAAGTTATAAAGTTTCTTATTCCATTCGTCTTTCTTCGCCCACAGTTCGAAATATTCCATGTTAAATGTTTAATTTGTATATTTTGTGGAAATCTCGCCATTTTAACGTGATGTTGCTATGTCAACCATTATCATTGTTACACCTCAAATTATTATTATTGTATACATCCTTCTGGGAATAAGCGTGCCTTGAATGCTTCAAACGAGAGAGAGAGGAAGGAAGGGGAGAGATTGGCGTGTTTTGTGGAAAATAAGTATATTAACGTAAATATAAAAAATTTTAAGTATCAACAGGGTCATTTTAGAAAAATTGGAAATAAAAAGCATTCTTAAATTAAATTCTTTGTAAACCTTACGTGCTTACGAATTTATATTGTTATTCCTTGAATTAATTTCGTAACAATGGCCGAAGTTTGGAAACGAATATAAATTAAAATTCAATTACAATTAAAAGGACATTTAAAACTGTTAACAGGCAATTTTCAAAGAAACAACAGTGGATCTTTTAACGAATTGATGTGTTTTTATAAAAGGAATTTTGGTGCTTACTTAATACAGAGTAAGTTCTAAGGCTTATAATCCATTTAAATCTAATAACAGTGGCTATTATAGTTTAAAGAAAGAACTTTATATATTCCCTTTACAGAATGAATTAATTTTAGGCTAGCATTGCCTATTATAAAAGGAGTTACTTTGGAATTTACAGTATGTAAAGTGGAAGTTGTACTGAATTGACTCAAGTATATTTCAAAGCAAATATCAATTTAAAACTATTGTAACGGTTTCTACAACAAATAATTAGTTTATTTTTTGTTAATATGGATCTCCAATACAACAATCCATTCAATCGTCAAGGGAACACTTTACGATGTTGAAAAAAATTGATTTGTTTTTGTTCAGATAGTATTCAAAGAAATTTTTCCGCTGATTGATTAATTAGTTAGTTTTTAATTTAAATATTTTAAAGAGTTTTATTTTAAATATGTAATACGTAACGACGGAGAACATTATTGAGGATTTGAGTAAGCTTTCTTTCTTCGTAAGTACAGAGTACAATTTTAAGACAATCATAATGTTAAGTGTACGAAATTTATTTTCCCTATGTTATATATGTATACATATAATTATTTCCCGGTCTTTGCACACTGACATTTATATGCAGCATTGACGAGAACAAGGTGGGAGAAGAATAACAGAATTTTATAGCCGAAAATAAAAACCAAAGGCATTTACTAAACGACAACAGAATATTCACTAGAAATGTAATATATGACGAAATATTTCATATGTAAAAGTGTGCTAATAATTATTTTAAATGCAAATATTAATAATCAATCTATCTATAATTCTTCCGTTGATATTTGCACAATTTTATTCTTGCGAGTTTTACATGTTGCATTGACAAAAATTTAGATTCATTAAACCCGTTGAAATTCAACGGGCACTTATGCTAGTAACTAATAAGATGGGTTACTTTATTATTATCCGTAAATATATTCTTTATCTTTAGCTCTCGCAATAATCTTCTTCACGCAGGAAAAATGATTAAAACTTACGATAATAAATTCATGGGATTTTTGAGGGTCTAAGTTGGGAATAAAATACGCAAATAGCGGTGTATACATATTTTCTGATAAATGGGGGAAAATAGTGGTCTAGTGATTAAACAATTATCCTGCGTGAAAAAAATAAAAATTGCAGTGAATAAGTATTTTTCAAAAAATTGGAGAAAAACGAAAAATGAAATTTTACATGAGAAAAAAGTTGAACAACGCTGGTCTCGAACCCCGAGACCATGCATCTAAAGCACTGATATCGATTTGTGCATTGTTTAAAGAAGACAATGGTCTTCTATCAACTTATTGCTTACAAAGACGAAGGCCTATACAGTTGCCATTGTTACTAAATGCTCCTCTACGTAGTGAAAATGGAGTGATGATTTTTATTCCAGAAAAGTTGATAAAATAGGTTAGCTCCAGCACATTCTTTACGTGCTTCAAATAAAGGTTTGATATTAATATTGTTTAACTAATGGATTATTTTGCACTTTAATAAAAAAGTAGTTATATAGAATTTGTTAAAAACTTGAATGCCAACCAGGACCAAATTACCGTATTTGACCGAATATAGCCCCCCCGAATATAACCCCCCTACCCATTTTTCTCACACAAATATAGAAAATATTTTAATACCCTGAAAGGACGATTATTTTTAGGACTTTAATGTCATGAAACATGTTGTATAATTTGAAGAAATATCAAACTTGCACTCATTTAATAAAAAAGTACCAATTAGCGAGTGATAAAACGCCATGCTAATTGGAATTTTAAGGTTTTCAGATTTGTTCCTCAGAATTCAGAGGGTATACTAACGAGAGAGATATATGACAAGGAATTGAACAAAAATACATTTTTAGGGAGTAAAAATAAACTTTAAAAAGTCGAAATAACATACTAATTAATGCAGCAATATTAGCAAGTCGAAATAACATACCAATTTATGCAGCAATATAAATTCGCACTTTGCTCATATTTCGATCTATCTTTCGTTTGTGTAATTAACAATTCGAGCTTAGCCAGGCAATTAGTCCATTCTCGGGCAAGGTTAATTTTGTTGGTATTACCGTATTTGCTCGTGTAAGCTGCACACCTTTTTTCCCAAAACGCTGGTGGAAAAGAGGGGGTGCGTGTCTTACACGAATTCTTTTATTTGCCGCTCACCTTTTTTCCCAAAATGTTGTGTCGGTAAACAAATATACGTTAAGCTAGCACCCATGCCGCATCTATTATTCTATTTCTGAATTTCGGTGTATTTAGTCATTTTCATTCATTGTATAAAAATTTTAAATGAGTTTTAAGTTTATTAACGGGTGCTCCCCAAACTCGACGAAGTCTTCTGCTGCAATCGTCACGGAAGCCACGGCGCATGCGCGACCAGTTCGGGTTGGTGGGGGTTTTGTTCTCACGGCAGACGACGCCTACCATGTTCAGATACGGCGTGCTTCCTTTATTCTATGATACGTCTATGAAAGTCATAGCCACCGTGGTGATCATTGAATGATCGCTGATCATAATTTTAGTTCGCCAAAAAAATGACGACCGCTACGGTAGGGATCAGTGACCATATGGCTGGAAAATTACATACAGCAGAATGATCGCTACCGGAGTGATTTCTGCGAACATGACCAATGTGACCACAAAAACAGTTACGTGTTTAACAAAAGAGGACTACCGAGATTTCTGCTAGTACCGATATAGAGAGATCACCCAATAAATTCGTCACGTAGGAATGTGAAGATGCTTAACTTGAGCGTAGCATTTTTTAGAAATAGGAATTGGTGATTTAAAAAACCCTTTTTCGGCTCAAATAAATTTTTTTCCCTAGAGTTGGCCCAAAAACCGGGGTGCGTGGAATACACGAGGTCTCGGCTTACACGAGCAAATACGGTAAAACTTGCAATTTGACAATAATGAGAGCGATCAGGTAATAGAAAAATCCTTCCTATATGGTGACGTCAATCGGCCTTGCAAATAAATATTCGCAACCCGAGTAGTTTAGTCTTACAATGGATAGAAACACTTACTGACTCGAATGAAATTCATCATTATTGAAGCTTTGCACACTTGTTTGTACCCACCTAATTTTTAGTGCCCGAAAATAGCCCCCCCCCCCAACTTTTGCACTTCGCTTTTGGCCAAAAACAGGGGGGCTATATTCGGTCATATAAGGTAAGTGATTTACCAAAAAACTTTGCTCGCCATCACAGATTTTTTTGCCGCGAACTCTCTGAGACATCTCATGTACCCCCTGGGGGTTGGCAAACCAGAGTTTGGGAACCTCTGATCTAAAGTCCTACTCGTTATCCCCTAGGCTACGATCACTAGTGAACGTAAGAGCGAAGTAACTAGGATTCATTAAGATTGGCCCATTTTTGTACTTTTTAATTAATTATTTCTCTTAAACTAAAAGGCGTTGGCCCCTAATTCTGAAACGGTATTTTTTTTTGACCTAAACTTTACACTGGTAGAAGATGAATCAAATCTGAGAGTTACACTCCGCAGCCTCTCCTTGTTAGACATGCTTGAAGATGAAGGAGAGAAAGAGGCTTAGCAGTGTGCCTGATATGCATGTAGCGCTCTCAACGTGTACGCCTGACTGGGATGAGATCATGAAGAAAAGACAGTCACACCTGTCACATTAGGTAAATAAATACTTTAATTTCATGTTTATTTTCTGTTTTCATGAACTTTTCTGTATACAAAGAAACTATTACAGTTATTTAAAATTAGAAGTTTAACTCTTGATAAATAACTTGTTTTATGCATTGATTATTGCGTATAAAGAAGAATTTTCTTCTTTGGTATATTATTGCTATTAATATTCTTTAAACAATGTAGCATCAAATTATAGGCTTGAACTATATCTGTAGATTTTTATCGCACCTTAACAAATATAATTTCTTTCTTTGGGTTGTTGATTAAAATGTTTTCCATATTGTGGGTCATGCAGTGGAGTAGCAAACTCTTACGGGGCCCCCATGCAAAATTCGATTCTGGGGCCCCTATCATTAATTTTATCATGAAACATATAGGATGTCAGGGTCATTTGGGGGCTCCCTTTGGCTGGGACCCTGGTGCACTGCACCAGTTTGCTACATGTATGCTACGTCACTGGGGTCATGAGAAACAGTTTGAAAAATACTACTCTATCTCACACTGAGGCTCACTTATTCCACCAAACCACCAGTCTTTTATAATTCATAATTCTGAAGAGATGTATGACTGACACAGATTCAACGGATAACATAATCTTCTATTAATTTCAGTGGTAAAAATTTTTTCTTCATGCCTTTAATGCCTCTTTCTGATGCAGAAATTTTAACTTGTGTGTACAGAACCAAATGCATTCAACATAATAGCAATTAATTTCTGTTCTGTTTATGCTAAATGTTAATAAAATTAGAAATGTAAATGAGGATGTTTGGAAAATGATTTTATGAAACAAAGGATGATCACTGCCTAGCAGATGGACTAATGCCCTTCATTAAAGCATTAACTCTCATAATATATCACCCCTCAAGAGGACTGACGCACAATACTAAAGTGGTATATATTTTTAGTTTTTAAGAAGAATCATACATTTCTGCATTATTTATTCATGCATAAATATAGTAATTTTTGTGATTGCCAAGAATGTTTTCCCAATTTTCCTCTAAGCTCATGGTATTGGTACAGAAAAACCTCGTTATTTCGAAGTTCAAAAGACCAAAAAATTACGACTTCGAAGTATCTGGGTTCGAAATAAACCAACTTTCACAAAAATTTAACTTTATTACGATCAGCTACTTGGGCAGCAAAACTGCAATACAGAATCTTATCTATCCGTTCTACAAATGAATTGGCCTTACAAGTTAGTATACACGGCGAATTCGAACAGAGCTGAAATGAACATTTAGTTTGCGATTCACAAAGACCAACAGGTTCCAGCGAATATCCCCAATTTTCCAGAACATTTCAAGTTACTCTTTTATGCCGCATAGAAAAGACATTCAACCACATGCTGAAAGATTATCACTCATCTATACTCCATACTTCTGCATAAATATTACATTGTGCTCTTCTTGTATGAGAACGATGAGACAAGAGATGACATTCGGTATAACTTTATACAAAAGATTGATTCAGTAAAAGAAATCAATATTACACAATCTTTTCTGAAGCATATTTCTTTCTTGAGCATTAAAAAAACCTTGCCCAGGCTTGGGAGAGCAAGAGGATTGCAATTATAGGGATCCTTGCAACTTCTGTACATTTCAGCTTGGTTCTCGAATTTTGCTATCTGATTGAGAATGTGAGCATTCACAGTGATGAATCATCTGTGACTTTTATTTCACTTTGACTATTAAATAGGGTGACCATGTTCCAACGAGATGAAAATGGGACATTTCCTGTTGTTGAAAGAAAAAAGGGACAAAATTTTTGCATGATTTTTATTAATGGTGGATCTGTCACTATTACTATCTATAGCGAAAAAGGAAAATACTAACTTTTCTTACAGTCTGGAGCATGCCAGACTAGAACAGAGCTCACAATCAAAAGAGAATCCGACTAACATTGTCGTCATTGAAACTGGAAGGGAATAAGTTAGGTTAAACCCGGACAGGATATTATACGAGGAGACCAGGTTTGCCACCTCAAATTTATCAATGACCCTGAGGTTTCCTAATCTGACAATTGAGACTGTCATTAACATTTGTTGTTCATTTGATAACATCCATGTTTCTGAGAATCCTACATTTCTAGTAGGAATATCAGTTATACCAGTGGTGCACAACCCATGGCCCGAGAAAGGCAAACAGATTTTGCAGAACAAGTGATACCCAAATTGTGGTCATTGCAAGTTGCATATCTGAGAGGAGGATCGCTCTTACTGAATAAAACCTATCGCCTGTCTCTTGAGAATTTTCTGTTTCTGCCCTCGGAGGTGAGGATACTCTTGAGTTCTGTAAACATATTGTGGAAACAAATAACTGACATCAATTCCTACTCAGAATGGGGGATGTGTGGAATACTGGAATCTGGGGAAACCCCTCTATGACAGGGATGGCTAACCTTTCTGCATTAGGCTTCAAACCATCTGTAATATTAGTTTACAAAAGCCACGTTGGCCATCCATACAATTTGGGATGTGGGGGGAAATACCCTTATGATTCTCCTGGACTGATCAGCGACTCAGTAGGTGGGAACTCGTAAAGAATTGTGAGTGCAAGTAGCGACTCGTTACTAGTGTCTACGTTCTGCAACTGCAGTGGTCATTTCTGGCCTTACAAGGACAACTTAATTTTTTTGTAGTAATATTGAGGTATGTTGGACAAATAAAATATTGTTATAATTTATAACTTTTTATTTTGTTTATATAGTAGTTCTTTTGAATAAATTTTTAATAAATAAAAGTTTTAAATTATATTTCCTGTTTGATTGAATTTGAAAACTCACTAAATTTCTGGAGTCCAGGAAAATGAAAAACAGACAAAAATCAGAATCTCTAGACCATGTTCAAAACCCACTCATCCTATATATTACGCGCATAGTGAAGCTGCATCCGTCCGTCAGTCAGTGTGTATGAAGCCTCTCGTAATTATATCGGCGTATTTCTCGAGAACCGTTCGTCGTAAAGATATGCGGTAAACGGCATTTTGTTTCTACTGGTTATGAGGTCCCTGGAAAAATATTTTCGTTTGCTGAAGTGTCCCGGGTTGGAATCCAGGAGACAGTCATATTTCCCATAAGTTTACATGGGATTTTCGATTTTTCAGAGTGCAAGGTTTTTTTCCTTCATTCATTAAAATAAGTAAATATGGACCGATTTTCTTCTTTTTTTGCTTTATTCGACGGCTAAAGCTTTATACTATCTTATTCTTTCAATGTTTACACATTACGTGGCCAAATTTTTCAGAATTTT
Source organism: Uropetala carovei (assembly GCA_036926305.1). NCBI lineage: Eukaryota > Metazoa > Arthropoda > Insecta > Odonata > Petaluridae > Uropetala > Uropetala carovei. Next base: position 292,350 of record JAXCHB010000175.1, read on the forward strand.
TCGAAATTTTGCAGATTTTTTGTACTCATTCCAGGCGTTGACAAGGAGACCCTCATTGTTGCCTCCGATTCATTTAAGGCCAATTAAACCTTCAAATAGACGAAAGAAAAGTGTTATTCACATCGAACTGTTGTTTGAACATCGAAATTAATGACGCATAGCTACATAATTATTTAAAGATAATTATACTGTTTACTGCATCTGGGAAGCGTTTCTAAAAGTTTAATCACGGCATTTCATCATTTGTATGCTGAAATCTTAACTTTTGTAAGTAAAACTATTATATTATATATCTGCAATGTTTAGTAATGCAAATAGGCTCCTACATAAATTAAAAATTAGATGAGAATAGGGACGCACATTATTTTGTACACACATTACATGGTTATCTTCTCTTCATTGATAATCTAAATTAATGGTTGCATTGATGTCACCTTTATAGTAGGTCCTGTAAGAAGTTTGCACTTGAATAAAAGCAAATGTTTGTGAGTTTGTCTATAAGGGTTCAACAATAATCACTGGAACTAAGGTAAGGTAGAATTAAAATATTTTCCCCTTTCAATATACTGCAATATTAAACTAGCATTGAGTAACTCTGTGACTTTGGAATCATGTAATTGCTAAAATATATTGCTGTAAAATCGCAGAAAATTTAAAAATGCCAAGGGGTAGACCAGTGAAAAGTAGAGCTATAAGCCCAGCTACAGCTGCCAGAGAAGGGAAGAGGAGCCAGAGATCAAATGAAGAGTATTGTAGGAAAGAGAAAGAAAGAGATGCGGAAGCTCATATGATTGAATAGGGAACAAAGAAGATCTAACCTAGGGCCGAACTATTTAGATTATTTGCAAGTGTAGCTGCAACGGGCTGCTAGTAACCATAATAGTTACTGAGCTGAAGTTTGGTATGCGGGTTCATGTTTACATATAAAGTTGAGGAATGTACAAAAAAACCCGAACTTTTCAGTTGAGGTAGCCCAAAGAAATTCATAAATCCCGAAAACTCATTTCTCGCTTCATTTGAGACTTATAAGCTCTCTTGAGTGTCTCTTTACCCTCCCCACTGCTTTGGTATAATATACAACTGCCAAACGTGAAGTCAGTCTTCCCTCTTCTGGAGCCTCACATTCCATGACAAATGTAATCTATAACAGAAACCTGAATTTGTGGTTTACAGTTTACTTTCTTTCTTTTTCTTCTATTTTTGCTTATGAATATGGCCCATATTTTATATTCGTTTATTCATTTAATTTAATATTTTGCAGTTCCCCAATTGACTTTGTTAAAATGACTAGTACATGGAAAATGAAGAAACGAACCCTAGAAGAAGAAAAAAGTGTTCCAAGAGTATTGGACTGAAAGATATTGTTTTGTGATACAAAAAGATAAAATTGTTATTTAATTTTTAACTAAATTGTAAGCGTACCAAAAGAGTACAGCTTAAAATGGCATTTTGAAATAAAGGATCCAGAATTCAATTAAAAGTTTTCTGGGGAACTTAGAAAAAGAAAAGGTTTTTTCCTTGATTCAGTCACTGAGAGCACTACAAAATGTTTTTAAAAAGTGTTTGGATACTTTAGAGCGGATTGTGGAAGTTAGTTATGATATATTCCAATTGATTGCTAAATCTTCGAGACCCCTTACTGATGGTGATTTTGTGAAAAAATTAAGTATGGTGTCACAAAAGATATGTTGTACAAATTGCGTTAAGAAGTTTGAAACCATCAGCTTAAATCGGATGACCCTGCAACATCGACTGAAAGATATTTCCTGTGATGTTGAAATCAAATTTTTGGAACTATTCAATAAGTGCATTTACTTTTCACTGGCAGTAGATGAATCAACAGATGTCACATCAACCTCACAAATGTGTATATTCTCATGTTAACACCAGATTTTGAAGTGTATGAAGAACTTGCTGAGCTCTATCCATTGAAAGATCAGACCAAAGGATCTGATTTGCTTGAGGGATTGCTTAAAAGTCTTCACAAGCATAATATGGACTTAAATAAACTTGTGGAGATAGTTACTGATGGTGCGTCTTCTATGACAGGTGCTCAAAACGGAATGGTATCTTTTCTGTCCAAACATGTCCAAAAGTTGAGGCTCAAAAATAAGTTGATAAAATATCACTGCATAATTCATTAAAAAACCTAATTGGGAAGGATCTAGGATTTAGTAAAGTTATGAGTGATGTTTTAAATGCAGTCAACTTCATCATATCACATACGTTAAACCACAGACAATTCAAAGCTTTTCTCAAGGAAATTGAAGTTGAATATGTCGATGTTCTGTACTATTCTGAAGTCCGGTGGCTTAGCAGAGGCAAGGTTTTGCAATGTTTTATATTGCTCTTTGAGGAGATAAAAATGTTTCTGACAGAAAAAGGTCAAGCAGTAAATCAAATCATCTTGAACATCCAACATGACTTGGCATTTTTGACTGATATTACTGCACATTTTAACAAATTGAATCTGAGATTGTAGGTAAAAACCACCTGATATTTGAACTTGCTAACAATGTATCAGCGTTCCAAATTAAAATATCATTATTTCAAGAGCAACTGTTGAAGAACAATACCTGCCACTTTCCTAAGTGCCAACAAATATTTAAAAAATACAATGCGAATAGTTTCAAATATGCCACTCACATAGAACTTATCCAGCAGTCATTCAGTGAGAGATTTACAGACTTTGAGTGGGACAAAATGTTGTTAAAAACATGTGTGAACCCTTTTGAAGCTTCATATAAAGATGCTGACTCCAGTTTACAGCTTGAACTCATCGATCTTCAGAGTAATGATGAACTGAGGTAAAAATTTAAGGAGGGAATTCTGCTAAATTTTTATAAATCCTATTCAAATCTACGATGGATGACAGCTATTTGCACAAGTCTGTTTGGAAGCACTTATTCAGGGTGTTTCAAAATTATTGCGACAAAATAATAGTGCAAAAGCAGAGAGTAACTAGATCGAAGATGCCCGTATCTGTTTCGCGCTAAGCCCATCCGTTTACGAGAAAATTAGGTGTCTGTATTTTGACGTAACGTCCTGGCACGTACTTTGAATTGAGAACACGATCACGGTAAAAACAGAGTGATGGGCGGGCCGCGGGACTTGAGAAAGTAACGGCGGAGGTGAACCGCCTTTAGCAGGAGACATTTGGTAGGATGAGAGACAAGTAAATGAAACATTAACGCAGGTTATTTTAAATGTTTATTGCCAAATTTATTTAGCAATTGCGGTCAACTTACAACAAGTGTTCAAAATGATGACCGCCAACTTCAACACAAAATTCGCAATGGTGCAGTAGTGAACGGCGGACACGCTGGAAGACTGGAGTTGCCGACATGCGTCCATGACCCTCGGGAAGAGATCTTCCTCCCTCTCAACCAGAGTACTGTAGACAATTGTTTTTAGAGAGCCCCATAAAAAGAAGTCCATGGGCGTGAGATCTGGCAAGCGCAGTGGCCATGAAACTGGCCTACCGTGTCCTATCCACCTCCCAGGAAATCGTTTGTTCAAGTACTGTGTTGTTGTTCGGCTGGAGTGTGGTGGCACTCTGTCACGACAGAACCACATAAATTGGCATACATGAAGAGAAATATCTTCCAACAGCTCTGGTAGTGCTTCCTCCAATAATTGCCGGTATGTCTGCCCATCTAGTCGACGAGGGAGAACATACGGCCCGATCAAATAATTGCCGACAATTCCAGCCCAAACATTAATGGAAAATCTTTCTTGATATCCGCATATTGCCACGCCATGTGGGTTCTCATTGACCCAGATATGATTGTTCCCTGATAAACCCTCCCTAGTAAATGAAGCTTCATCGGTAAACAAAATCTGAGATGGAAATTACGGATTGTCCACGCACCTGTGCAGAAACCACCGAGAAAATTGTAATCTTCGAGGATAATCCAGTGGAGTGATGTCTTGCACTTTCTGCTTGCGGAACAGATACAGTTGCTGCTCATGTAGTATCTGCCAGACAGTGCTATGGGGAACACCAACATCATGACTAATGGCGCGCGTGCTTGTAGACGGCTGCTCGTCTACGGCCTCTAACACCTCCTCCTCCAAACGTGGTGTACGGGCCATCCTCAGTCATCCAGCGTCAGAAGAATGAGGTAACAGCATGCCAGTTTCCCTTAATCCTCTGTCGATGCGTGAAAACAGTGCATGATTGGGATGCCGACGATTCGGAAAGCGATCTGCATAAAGGCGTGCTGCTTCTCTTGGATTCCCCATTGCTGTACCGTATGCCAGATGCATGTCTGATAGTTCTGCATACGAATACTGCACAGGTGCCATTGTCATGTAGCACCCAAGTCAAACCGATCTTTTCTAGAAGGGGGTGTGGCTGAAAGTTAGCATTCTCTTTCGAGACCTCACTTCTGCTAAGCCGCTGCCTGAGGCATTTCGCCTCCTCTCCCAGTTTCCTCCCCTCTGTCGGTTGCCGCTCAACCGAGTGCCCCCATGATAACAGGAGTGTGGCGCTATGCCCCGACATGGTTGCTCAGTAGAATTGGGTGCACAGCTGACACGTCAAGCGGCAGGGAACTCAGGCGGTCAGCAGCAGCATGCACCGCCCCCGTTCTCAATTCAAAATACGCGCCAGGACGTTACGTCAAAATACAGACACCTAATTTTCTCGTAAATGGATGGGCTTAGTGCGAAACAGATACAGGCATCTTCGATCTAGTTACCCTCTACTTTTGCACTATTAGTTTGTCGCAATAATTTTGAAACACCCTGTATATGCAAACATACTTTTTCATTGATGAAAATGATCAAATCGAAATATTGGAACCAGCTGACAGATGAAAATCTGTGTTCAATCTTGCGGCTGAACACAACAAACATTACACCAGATATTAACCTTTATCCACCGGATTTAAATACCCTCTGGCAGGGTCCCGCCGCTGGATTTAATTTTGGACATTTAAATATTTTGTGTATGTCTTTTGCAAAAATCGCATATCTCGTGAACTACTGGTGATAAAATGTTCAAATAAAAAGCATTTTGTGGTCAAACTATCAGAGAATTACATCGTTCTGCCTATTTGTAGAAATAAACAGGGCGAAATAACCCTAATAGATTAAATTACGATGCCGAAATAACTTATTGTTGATATAAATCAAAATAAAGTGCAAAAATACTGCATTTAGTCACTTTTTGGCAATGTGGTTTCTGCTCAGTCTGCAGCTGACACAACCCCAGTATTTACACTTCCCTATAGAGTCGAGCTAGTGTGGAATTCCTCGAAGCAGGGCTCAACACACAGTCCCACGTCACACGCCTTGCACCTATATTTCGTCCTTGAGTTTTTGCTCTTTGAGGAACACACATGGCAACAGATAAGGGTCCCCGAAATGGACCAATGCTTATTGTCCTTGACCTCTAAGCACTTTATTTGCATTCCACTAGCACTAGGTTGCCCCCTTGAGAGAGTCTGGGAAGGAAGAAATTTCTTCAACCATTTGCCGCACAAGGGAAAGTCAGAATTGCCGATGTGAAAATGCTCCGCCGCACGAGGGAAGGAGAATCCAACTATTTAGGACAGTTAGATCGACTAAATGAAAAAATAATTTCTTTGTCCATTTCCAAGTGCGACGACTGATGGTGTAGCTGTTGGCCATCCTATCTCAACTAGTTATATAAAAATAAAGGAATCACAAAAAAAATAAACAGACGAACAGCTACAGATATTTTGAATGCACAAGTCTACATCTGCTCTACTTCATGGTCTGCAAATGAATGAACGTAAACGTAGTAAAACATATATGCATATATGTGGAAAAGGAAGAAGAAAATAACAAAGGGAAGGAACCTTTGGGGTAGGACTTAGTCCTGGGGTTCAGTTTAATGCATCTCTTTGGGTTGCAACATAGTAAAACACAAATGCAGAAAAGGAATAATAACAAAGGGAAGTGACCTCTGGGGTTCAGTTTATTGCATCTCTTTGTGTTGCGAGAGAGTGTCTCACCTCGGTGGAGACGTACACTTTGGGTGAGGCACCCTCGATTGTTTGTTTACTCTCCCCTCCTCCAATACGCAAGACCTTCGGCCTTGGAAGAGCAGATGGAAAAGAAGGATGCCTCGTCTTTCTTCTCCTCCAAAAATTTTGATTCTATGACAAAAACGATATCTGTGAGAGGCCTTGGAGCTAAGTGGGACACCGGTGTCCCTTTCGGCGTTTAAAGGTTAAGCGTTTAACAACAGCATTGATGCGAATTAAATTCACTTTAAAATAGAAAGGTTGATTGATCCTATTTTCTATTAATTTTGTGTCAGAGCTTTCTTATTTAAATGCAAAGTTTAATTTATGCACAAAATTAAGTTGCAATTGTTATTTTAAACCATCATTATTTAATAAAAAAATTTTAAAATCCCATAAAGTGTAATAAAATAAATATATATTTAAATATTCAATAGAATTTTTTTTCATAATGTGGCCTGCAGACTTGGAGAAAATGTGTAATGTGGCCCTTTGATAGAAAAAGGTTGTGCACCACTGAGCTATACTATCAGATAATTTAAATTTTCTTTGCAATGGGCTTCAAAATGGCTTTTTGATAAAAAAAATGGAACTGTCCCGGCAAAAACTGGACGTTTGGCCATCCTAATATTAAATAAGTAAAAGGGAGCAGTGGCATAACTACCGGGGTGCAGATGGGTGTGATGCACCCAGGCCCACTGCGCAGAGGGGGCCCACTCAGTGGCGTAGCCAGGACTTGGGCACCGGTTTAGGTTTTTAGCGCCGCATTTTTAGTAAACATAAAAGTCATCCAGAGTAACCAATACCATATGAAACGGAACTAGTCCCACGAAATGAAAACTGCGCATAAAACAAGAAGATGAAATTAAGAAATGCCAGAAAATAACATCTTTTGTAAAACAATAATCAAATCACCAAGGACAGGGATTGGGCAGCAATGAAAGAATATTATATGAATCAGAAATTCCACAACCAGTAGAAAATGAATTCAAATGCCCTTTGGGACTGGATACATTAGATGAGTTAAGAAATTGCGTTGAATTACCTGATGATAATGATTTACAATCTGCATGCCATAAAGAGAGAACCCTATACTCCAAAGATATGAGTGAAAATGAAAGACGAACGATTATTTTATGTGAATCAAATCAACCAAATGGACCAAAAGATCAAATTAGCTTTGGGGACTAGCCATTCCGTGGTCCTCGAGAGGACAATGATGCTCAACTGATCAATTTGTTATATACCTTGCGTTGTATCAACCAATATAGGAAAAAAGCTATTGATTTGAATTCAGAAATGTTTTTTTCTAAAACGGCATTTGCTATTTCAAATATTTCATTTTGAACTTTTGGCGATAAATACTTTATTTTGCCTTGGAGTGAGTTTAAAAGTTGATCCAACACATCATCATACTTTGCTAATAGCTTTATAATTGATATAATTTCCTGTTTTTTTGATGAATTATTCGTATTCCCTGTGAAATATTACACCAAAATAGTTTTTTATTGGCGTTTCTACGGCATTTTGTTAAGAAATCCGAGATCCAGCTATATGATACATATCTCGATCGATTATTCTGAAATAAAATTGAGGCAGTCTACTATGACCTGAAATCATACCTCCTGCTGAGAGGATTGCCTTCGATCCGAGCGAAGGTTAGAAACCCTCGCAGGGAGTATCTATTGTGCTTCAAAAACTGACCCCACTCCCCTCTTGCCAGGTGTATTTCTATGCTTGCCCCCACACAGAAGGGATAAAGCCATAACTTCTAATAGAGATTTTTGCTAACACATATTAGAAATTTTTTAAAATTTCATAATCACAAAAAATTGCATATTTTGATGTAATTTTGTATTTACGTAATGTTATAAAACATTTATAAAGTCAAATGTGTTTTGTTTTTATTAAATTGTTTTGTTTTTAAAATTCAATTAGAAACTAATGTGCTATGGGCCCACTTTCTCAATTTTGCACCCGGGCCCATGAAACGCTAGTTATGCCACTGAAAGGGAGTTACCTGTTTGGGGCGCTATATGTATTTTGTATGTGAGAAATGGGGAATAAAAATGTGATGTGATGGCACATGCATGAACCTTCCGCTTGCACAGGATCGAGGTTTCGAATTAAATGAACTGTTCGTGAGTCACCGGACCAGATCATGACTTTGAATTTCATTGTAGGCATATTTCAAATAATCCGTACCAGAAAGTATGCAAAATTCTATGGTGTTGGCTGAGGACTGATCTTAGCTTCAAATTATACCATACTTTGAATTAACCAGGATCAAAATAACAGGATTTTATTGTATTTTCTGTTTCGTCATTTGTGGCTGTCTTGAGAACATATCTCCTGTGTATGGTGACGGTTTGCTGTACTGTAGAAATGATGGTAGCATATGGTGGGATGTGTTTTTTTTATTTGAGAAGAGCAAAATGCTGGATAGAGCAAATCAGCATTACATGGCAAATGGCTATAAAATAAAAGGAGCATAATGGCAGAATCAGCATTACATAGATCAGTATGGGACAGAGAGTGCCTGTTTTATAATTTTCCTTGAACAATAATGAACCTGTCACTTTACAACAGCGTTTAAAGAGTGAAAAATGACAGTTATATATCAACAGCAAGATGGTGTGAGACTAACCTCAAGGAGAGTGTTAAGATCTTGTTTGTCCAAGTATGAACGTGTGAGTTCACGTCCATCAAAATCTACTTCTGCCTTATACCTAACCAGAGAATTTCCCATATCGATCCCTTTAACGTCATAAGTTGCACGAATCATAACATCACTCTCTAGGGTGGCATTGATCACATCAAGTCGGTGCTGAGGAATTGACCTGCAAATATTAAAAGATAAATTAAGGAAGGCTAGATCTATTAATATCCAAAGTACAAATGGACATTCAGTCAGCATTAAAGCTGAGTAGTATGAGAGAGTATAGAGGAGATTTAAATTTGTTTTATTTTTCCAAATTTTTATGAAATTTTACGTGCATAAATTCACTGAATATTAAAACAAAGCAAAACATTTTCTATGGATTCATTGGGACCATATTTAATCGATTGTAAGCCAATCCTTTTTTACATTTTTACCATCTCAGAAATCGCCACTTGGCTTAGAATCAGTGTAAAAAAGTAGTCAATGAATTTATGTCCGTAAGTACTAAAGTGTAAGTAAACTATCTACTTTAAATGTATGCAAAAAAGAATCAAAATGACTGAACACCTACAAAGAAATAAATTATGTAAATAATACGTGGTGCATCAAAGTCGTAAAAAAACGCAGCAATAGCACTCGTATGCGTAAGAAGTTACATACATGTACACGATGTTTCATTTTACTCATGAATCAAAACATTTGCCTTTCCTACCCCCTCCCCTCCCTCCTCTACCTATCTTGTTTCAGTGTGTCTAGCATGCGCGTACTGGGATTTCCCAAGCGTACCATTACTTCCTTGTGCCTTAGCGGCATAGCAGCAAACTTGGGAGAATAATTTAAGAATAAAAGTGAAAAGGAATGCCCAGGTGATACTAGTGTAGTACTAACATATGTTATGTAATACGGTGTCCATATTTGATTGACAAGAAACGTCTATTTTTTTACGAGAATAAGATCCGGGGAATAATGAAGTCAAATTACTCTTTTAGTAGTTGTTATGAATAAGCAAATAAAATGTATTTTATGTTGCCATAATTTTAGTTAATACTCTTTATTTAATTACGAACTGAAAATCTGAGATGTAATATTATGTCCATATTTGATTTACGAGAAATGGCTGTTTTTTATGAGAATAAGATCCCAGGGGATAACGAGGTCAAATTATTCTTTTCGCATGAGTTGTTATGAATAGGTGAATAAAACGTATTTTATGTCGCCATAATTTTAGTTAATACTCTTTATTTAATTATGAACTGAAAATCTGAGGCGTTCATACTTGTTGATATTTTGAAATAAATGACCCCAGCTGTCTAATCACTTTAAAATCAAAATTTTTCCTTGCGTGGCCTTGTGAAAAGTGGGGGTCAGCTTACAATCAGTGTCGGCTTACAATCAATTAAATACGGTATTACTGGAAATACCAGAATTCTTGAATATTCAAAAACATTCAAAAGAATATTTTATAAGTTGAAGTAGCACTTCAAAAAAAATCATTGAATAGAAAAATGACACTGCAAACATGTACAATTGTGACATTGATGAACATCAGATTTTTGCTTATGTATTCAAGAAGTCCACTAATATAACCAAGTATTCCTATGGATTTTGAATATTTTTATAATGACCGAAGTGGATATTAAAATTTTGAGTAAATATTTGCCATAAAATATTGTGACTGAAATAGTCGTTTTGTCCCCATAAAACAACATTCTTGCCTACAAAAGTATTAAGGGAAATAATATTCCAAATTATAATTGTTTACATGTTGATCTTATAATGTGAAATGTGTGAATATTTTCAAAAAATTATTACTTATCTATTCAATTGCCTCTACATAGTTTTTGCATCATAAAAAACTTGCTGATGGAATCAATCTATTCATCTGCAAAAGCAATGTTTTACTAAAAGTTCACTGAAAGTTGAAATTTAAATGTATCTTAGTTTAAAAATGCAATTTGGCACATACAAGTCAGTAGACTTCATGCATAAGCTTTATATAAGGTACCAAATAACAAATGCATAAAGATGGTAAGTTGTTAAATTTTCATTGGCTCCTTCCCAAATGTTGAAATACATTTTATGTTTTTGGTAATTTTTGCGTTATGATAAATAATGAATTATATTTTTTGTTAAGTAGTTTTGCTTCTATTTAGGCCATTTACAAAATATTTCACTTATTCAAATATGTATAGCAAAAAAGTAAATGCAGTCCTAAAATGCCAATGGCAGACATTACAACATACCTTCCAACTAAGGCAGCAGTGTTAGTATAAATAATGAATGATGCCACAGCACCAAGGATCCCTCCAACAAGCAGGGAGCCTATGGCATCTGGGACTGGACTTCCTAGAGTAACTGTGAGAGCCATACAAGCACCAGCTACGCCTACGCTAACCACGGCAGCAAAGTCCTCCATAAGCACAACATTGACACTTGGATCTTGCCCACGAAGAACTAGGATTTAAACATGCAGAAAGATAACTGAGCACATTAAAGAAAACATGGCTTGCTTAACTCCTTGAGTGCCAACCTCGCTCTGAGTGGTGCACAAAAATCTGCTAAAATTACTAGTGTTGCTCACAGCGTTTTTCATTCCAAACACATTGTATGTTCAATGCTCTGTAGAAAGTTCAAACTACTTTTTTGCTGACCAACACATTCTTCCAACATACCGTATATAGTTATGTAAAACACGCCCTCATTTATAATTTGCACCCGTACTTTTTGCCAAAAAATCCTGACTTTTTATTATAACCTGTGTATAACGTGCACCCTTGATTTTTGTGGGTATAAGAACAAAACTTTAGAATTACATATATCATTATGTTAAGTATTAACTAGAGTACCGTAAATAAATACGTTAAAGAATTAAATTATAACCAGTTAACAATTTAAAAACGCTTGGACTTGTCCATAAGTATTATTATATTCAATAAGCTTCACATAGCATCTTAGAGAGCCATCATCAATAATAAAGTTGAGTTGAGATGGCAGCAAATTCATACCAGTAAGTAGGCCAAACTGATGCTGCCAATCCTTTTAAATCAGACAAAAAGGGATCTATAAAATAAAAAGTTTTGATTTATAGTGGATTTTGGTTCTCTCTTTCCTATCTCATTCTAAAACTGTTTAATAGAAGGAATAACATTAAAATTTAACAAACAAATCTGGAAACAGGAAATGCAACAATTAAGATTAAGTTCACACACATCATTCTACGGGTTTTAAATTACATTGTTAATTGTACAGGTGCCCCTCGCTATTCGTCCACCTGATTTTTGTCTTTTTGCTTATTTGTCCATAACCAATTATTCATCCATTCTGCCTCTTATTCGTAGGGTATAAGAACAACTTTAGAATTATGTTAAGTATTAACTAGAGTACTGTAATAAATACGTTAAAACATTAAATTATCGTCAGTTAACGATTTTAGAATGCTTGGACTTGCCCATAAGTATTACGTTCAATAAGCTCCACATTATGTCTTAGAGAAACATCATTAGTAATCGAAATAGCTGGGACCTATGAACAGGGATTCTGACGATTACTCATCAAATGATGGGATGCTAAGGATTTATCATTCTCAGCAGTATAAACTTATAACCTTACGATCGAGAAATGAAAACATCAAACAGGATGTCTGCCTTCCCCTTCTGACTGTGGCTAACAGAAAATTAAAGCATAACACTGAGATGATTTCATAATCACAATGGGTTTAGGAGGAGTTTTGGGTGATCTGTTTTAGTATTCGTTCAACCACTGATTCCACTGGTCTCCGCTACTTGGCCTCGCTCTGTGTTGTTGTTCCTTCTTCCTTACTTTGTTTCGGCGCAACTTTATATTGTTGAGTGTGAATTTGAGCTCTGTGTTTGTGATTAAATCAATTAATTATGTGGCGGACTCATTCATAGTTGCGTTTACACCACGCCTTCGCGGGCCGCATAAAACGCTCCCGTGAGCCGTAGGTTCCTATAGATTGTTTATAGTACCAATAACTCTATAAAATAAGGTAATATCAATATTTTGGTCTGCTTTTTGAGTTTTCAGGAATGAATTATACATTTATAACATTGCGTCTAAGGGAAAACAGCCTTGATATTCGTCTTTTTGCTTATCATCCAGTTTCCGTGGAACCAATTAAGGACGAATATCGAGAGACGCCTGCACATACATACTAGAATCATTAACTAAATACAATTAATTCAATTTGCTTATGTTTTTTGTTTTTGATGCATATTTTGCGGGAAGTCTACCTGGCGATTTTGCAAAGACTACAGCATTCAGCTGATGAGCTAGTGAAATGCCGAATATTTGGAGAGGATAGAATTATATCTGTATAGAAGCAATTAGGTGTTCTATGCATATAATTAATATATGTATAACCTGGATTATCGATAATTATTGTGGTTTTCCCCTTAATTCATCCCAAAAGCAATAATCTTGTGAGAAGTAGGTTCACTGTATCTTTTAAGTGAGTTTTAAGTCGATTATTGTTACTCAAAATAAACAGTTCTGTCAATAAAAGTTTGCTACCAATTTCTAACTGGAAGTTTTCTGGAATTAGCTGGCATCTAGTACAGGTATTCCCCAGATAGCACTATTTATCGGTTCCGTGAATATAGAACACTAAGCAAAACCACGCTAATTGAAGTACACTTTCCCATAAAAAATAATGTAAAATGCATTAATGCGTTACCAAGGTCCAAAAAAGTGACAAAAACAATAAATATAGTTAAGACTACTTATTACCTTACACTATGAAATAACAATGTAAAAACATGTAAGATCTTCAAAAAATGTATGCACGAAACAAAACATGTTGTTGGTACCACAATATGTGATTTTGAATGAAAAAATAAAACATTTGCATATGTACACCAGTCTAAATTTTGGGGTGGTTCAGTTCGTAATTTTAGACAATGGTAAGGTTCACGGTTCAGGTCATAATTAATTTTTGGCAGTGGTTCGATTCGGATCAAGCAGAATTGGAACTTTTTCATTTTATTTTACCATGCGTATTGTAGAGAAATAATGTTATCATGGAGAGTTACTTAAATAAAATATCACATACAATGTAATTAATACATTACTATTAAATAAAATATTTTTAGCACTTGAGCACTAGCAGCACGAAAGCAATGATTACGTGGAGTTTTCATTTATTCGAAAGAATATAATATGCCTTTGAATAATAATTTTGTATTTGTTATATTTCATCTATATTTTATATGGTAAGTTACATTTTTCGATAAAATCATCTTTTTCAGTGCACTGATCTTTTCACGCTTCTTAAAATTATTCAATTATCTCAAAAAATATTATCTTATTGATGGTTACGTATGTACACTAGATAAATAAATACTTGAAGAAATTTTGATGCACGCACTCTGTACTTTTAAAATGATATCGAATTGTTTAACTTCAAAAATAAAATGCCTTCCAACAATTCAGATCTCAAACAACTCCTTCTATCAGTTAGAATATATTTCTATGTTGAAAACATCTTTTGATGCTTGCTTGAGTCACAGGTACTGCGAAAAGAACTTTGCCATCTAAAAGAGTTGTGGGTGGCTAAATTCCTTAGCTTTCCAATAGGAGAGGATATTTGTTTTAATTGGATGCCGCTCAATATTACCACAATACGTATTAAGTGCACTGCTTGCTATAGTGTTGGTATTGTGCGAAGAGACCTCCTGCCATTTGCCTTTATGGCTCGCGGAGGTACAAATGCAAATGTAATTTGATCTTGAACCAAACCACTTTTGAAAAAAAAATACCGGTTCAGTTGTGGTTCAGTAGAAAATTACTCACCGGTTTTGGTTCGGTTCATGGTTCAGCAAAATGATAGTGGTTTGGTTTGGTTTTTCTTAGAACTGGCAATATTAGTTTTGGTTAAACGCTTGAGTTCATGATTTGAGGGATAAATTCAAAGAAAAACACAACAGAGTCGAGTTGTTTACACTCAAAATAGCATCGTGGATACAGATGTCCATCAGCTGTGTGTGTTGGTGCGTGGTTGCAATGCGCAGTGGGCCTGTGTATGCCGAACACAAAGTACGTACGTAAGCTGCTCAGAGCATGCATGCTCCAAAACCAGTATATATGATTAAGTGTCAGCCCAGAGCATTATAGCAAAGTGCACAAGCGTTATAAGAAGCATAGATATTAATTATTCAGAAGCGCTATAGCAAAATAGCGCTAAGCGAAGAGCGCAATAACGGGAATACCTTATCTGTGTTCGCTGAATTCATCATAAGCTGCTGAAGCTCCTTTACCATAAGATTGGCAACTACCAAGGAGGAGATTTCTGCTACCATTGGCTTAAAGAGATCACCCAATAAATAATGCCATGCAGGTAGGAGGGAGAAGATGCTTAACTTGGGTGGACCTTGTTTTGCAGGGAGGTAGGATCAGTGAAGAGGCCCTTTTTTCTTATATCTCAGATGTCAAGTTATTTTGGCACGAGCTCATTTTTTCACCTCCAAAGTGGCCCAGAAATAGGGGTGCATGCGGTACACAAGAGCAGGTGTTACACAAGTAAATACGGTAATTTTTTTTTTGTCTTCGCACTCAAAGGGTTAATGTATGAAGGATAATTTTACCACAACTCACATGTAATTCAGGTGACTAATTTTTAACCTTGAATAATTTTTAAATTACTAAAAATAGTAAAAGAGACATCATTCTTAAGAGCATAGTCATTATTACAAAACGTATACAATCTTGAGTACTACTCAAATTATTCATCTATGAATCTTTAAGGGAGAAATGTTAAATAGAAGTAATAGAATAGAATAGAATAATAAGTAATAGAATAAACAGTTTTATGAGAAAAATCCATCCTTCTAAAGTTTTACTTTTTGCATTGATAAGCATTAGGTTGCTATATAAATTAAGGAAAAAAGTATTGGTTAATTTGATACTTATCATAAAAACTAAAATTTCTAATTTAAAGTATGAAGAGACTACTAACCATATTCAGTAAAAGTCATATCACTTGCCAAAGCACCTTTCCGTATGGAATTGATAGCCACAAGGAGGGTTGCTCCTTCAGAAACAAGGGAACCTCCTAAAATAAAAAATGCCTGCAAAATAAAGCATATAATGGTAAGATTATAAATGAAATAAAAACTTCTTTCCCTAAATAATGAAACTTTTTTGTTTTAGATATAGAAACCTAATATGCATATGACCGTATTGGCCTGCATATATCACAATGTATTTTTCTATGAAATGATACTACAAAAGTAGAACTCAAGATTATGATGCAGGACTAGAGGTTTTAATAGTAAAATTACTTTGAATGCCACATATTGATAAAATAGGACTATTGTTTCTTTATGTATATTATGTATGTTATTCGAGAAAAATCTACAGTGAAAATAGGTAAAAGTCAGTGAAAGTGAAGCTTGAATTACCTTTCCACTAGCTCTCAATCTCTCAGCAGTCACTGAACTGTAGCTATCAAAATCGATGTATTCTTTCAAGTAAAAACCAACAAAAAATGCAGAAAACGCTCAGAGGGAGATACAGAACAATTCTTCTTCCACATCAAGCTAAGAAAGGCAGACAGGGAGTGTGTGCAACAGAATAGCACATATAGTTAATTCTTCCACAATTACTTTGTTGAAATAAGACTTCCTGAGAATCTTGTTTTCACCAGAAGTAGATACCGTATATACAGGTGAGCCTTAACATAACCCCGGCCAATGCAAATTCGTTATAACGCCGATTTTATTTCAAATTAAATTTCTTTTAAAAAGATACCTTATGCACAGTGTGACTGCAGTCTAATATCTTATGATTTTTTAAATTTCGCACCAATCAAATTTCCTAAAGTATCCTATATATTATGATATTTCAGAAGTGTTGAATAATATTGCATCGCCTGGTGGCCAATTTCACTCTTTTCCCTATAAATTTCACGGGTGTAACAAAAAATATATCTCCTAAGGTGGAAAACATTTGAAAAACGGAAATAGAAATATGATTCATGCTTCATGTTTCTTTGGCATCATTGGATCGTAAAGAATGTTTTTGATCATTTATATTTTTAAAATCAATAATTTTCGACAATTACTTCATTACAATGTTAATTTACCGTAGTAATATGTCATTATAAATAATAATAAAACAATAACGCTACACAGGAAAAAATTATATAATTTTGATATACATATGAGAAAACGTGGTAAACGTGGAGGGATCTTAATGTTTGAATGCATATTATGTATAATTTAATACTATAATAGCCCAGGTCTGTTGGTTGGTTGGTCACACTTTCATGATGGCCGATACAGAGTGTTTTAACAAACTTCCCGAATAGGTAGAAGATTGAAATTTGGCAAGGATGCCTGATTAACAAATTTTAAGATAATGACGAAAATAAATCTCTAAAAAAGTCCTGGGTTTGACTCCAAGGAAGACATTTCTATTTTCCATAAGGTAACATGTAAAAATCAATTTTTTGATGTGCAGGCTTTATTGTTTTGGAAATTAAAATTAGAAGGAATTAACCTACGATCTTCAGATCTGAACCATTTTGAAGAAAAAATTACAAAGTTTCTTATTCTGTTCATCTTTTTCCACATACAATTCAAAATCGCTCATGTTATACGTTTAATTCACATATTTTGTGGAAATATTGTCATTTTAACGGAATGTTGCCTTGGCTATCAATTATATTGTTAGACCTCAAAATCCTATTGTTGTATGAATCCTTATGGGTGTATAAGCATGCTTTGTATGCTTTTAATATGAGAGAGAGGGGTGGGGAGAGAGGTAGAGAGGGGAGCGAGAGGGAGGGGGAGAGAGGGAAGTAGAGGAGGGAGGGAGAAAGAGGGGGAGGGAAGAGGGGAAGAAATGAGGAGGGAGAGAGGTAGAGAGTGGGAGATGGAGAGAAGGTGTGAAAGGGGGGGGAAAGGGAGGGAAAGAGGCAACTATTTTAAGTTTAACACTGCAGCGGTCACGCGAGATAAACAAGCGTGAGTGGTCGCGCGGATCACGATTGTGATCCACCAGATATTTTTCTGTAATTAATAATTTTCCAATTTTTTCTATGGTTTTGTTATTGAAACATGATATGAAACTGTTTTAATACACTTTGTATGAAAATTATAGTTTTATTTACAAAAGAACGTACAAGAAAAAATACTTTATAATTATTTTTTTTAAATGTTCATTATACACATTATTATAAAGCAATTTTAATTTAGTGGATAAACTACAAACAAAAACTTTATTATTCATTGTAATGTTCATGTTTTACAATCTTTTTTTTTACAGTTTTTATTCAAGGCAAGATTCACACACCAACTTTTGATGGTCTGGACAAACCCAATTCATACACTTATAACAGGTTTTCCTTGTCGTTTTGTTTCTTGCTCGGCCACAAATGTGACAATGCCCCATACTTCCTTTTTTTGGTTCAGGAGGGGCATGCTCGTCTTCAATCTTCAATAGCTGCTTACCACGCCGCTTAATTTCAGTGGGTATCATTTGTTGGTTTATACGTCGTAAAATTGCAGGTTTCATCAAATCCAAAGCAAGACCTTTCAAAAAGTCACAACAAGCTACTGGATTTTGAGGATGGTTTTCCATGTAGATATTTATGGCATTAATACCTCCAATGTTCAAAAGATCAAAGAAGAGTGTCAAAGGCCACCTGCGAGAATTACGAGACACATCGTACAGGCCACACATTTTGTCTAAAATCTCAACACCACACTTTTTGTGTCATTGTATGTTGTAATTATTTTGGGTTTCTTATTATCACCCGTAGATCGGTTGATGGTGTTGTCATAGTGCACAGAGGAAATTACTAAAACGGCTCTAGTTTTCTTTGGCACGTAAGATACGAGAGTGTAGTTTTTCTGAAATCCAAACAAAGAGCTGTTCACTTCACGTATTTTGGAAGGTAAAAATTCCTTGGGAATTTCCGGCTTATTTTTCTTCAAGGTGCCGATAAATGTTAGTTTTTTTGTTCCAACAGTTCCTTTACCAAAGGTACTGAACTGAACCAGTTATCTGCAGTGATATTTTGATTCGTGCCCTCAACTGGCCGTACTATCCGCTTCACAATGTCTTCTGGTTTGTTGCTTTGCTTATAACGGCCATCAGGCTGAACTCCCACATACACCTCCAAATTATGAGTATAAATATTTTTTGATCCAACCAGAGCAAACACTTTAATGCCATATTTGGCCGGCTTGCTTGGAATGTACTGCTGAAATGGGCAGTTCCCTCTAAAAGCTACTAATTGCTCATCCACTGTAAGATAATCCCTAGGTATGTAGTTGCGCTGACAGTTCGTTACAAATTTTTCAAACACCACTCTTATCGCTGCCAACTTATCAGTATTTTTGCGATTATCTACAAACCTAATATCATCAAAATACAGACAACGCATTAAAAATCTAAATCTATGTTCACTCATTGTAACGTAATTGCATCCACTCCAGTTCCACCGCTAATGTCCCACATATCAAGTGTATTACGCCTTCCTGACTTTAGTACTCCTGCTAAATATAAAATACCTATTAGAGACCTGATTTCACACTCATCTGTTAGTTTAGCATCTCTTTCTCTTTGGAACTTAGATTTTATTTTTTCTATGAAGATGTTAAAATAAGACACGTGCGAAAATAGCCGCTTCAATAGTCGCGCGGATCACAACTGTGATCCACTGGAAAAAAGAGCTCTATAACAGGACAATAACAGACCAAGAAACGAGAACGACTGAACTAGTGTTTTAGGAAGGCAAACAAAGCGCCAAGGTCAACAGTGTTGCCAACTGACAATAGCACTTGAAAACGAAGGAGTGGATCACTATTGTGATCTGCGCGACCACTGCAGTGTTAACTAAAGATAGCCCATTAACAACAGAATATTCACTAGATGTGTTGTATATGACAGAATATTTCATATGTGAAAGTGGGATATTAATTATTTTAAATAAAAATACAGTAGAACCTCATAAATCCGGCACCCTCGGGACCTAGCGCGAGCCGGATTTTAGAAAATTCCGGTTTTTTGAAAATGTTGCACATTGCCTAAGTATCCAGGGGAAAATCGGCCTATTGCGGGATAAAACAAAAGAAAGCTTTTTTAATCTATATAATGTATTTCAAAATTTAATCAGAAATCACGCCAGAATATTTTAAAATATGAAATACACAAAATCTATGTAAATAAATATGCAAAATATTAAATAAATCATAATAGACACCTTGCCCTCTTGCCACCCTTGACTACGCCACTGCACCTTCATACCATATCACGGCCTATACGTAAAAATAAATAAAATACATAACATTAAAATCCAAAATTTACGCCAAAACTTATAACAGAAAGAATCATTAACAAGTGGACGAATGTGGAATAAGGTCATAGCAAATTTAATGCACACTTACCAATTTACACGTCTCGTTTCTACTCTCGATGGCTAGACGATAAGGTCGAGACAGCGTCTTTAGTTGCGGGAATGCAAGGTTCATAAATTTCAGTGTTGAAAGCTTTTTGAAGGTTTTTCTGCGAAATTGTCTTGAACATATCACACAGATTTCTTCATACATTGTGATCTTTCCTTAATAAGTTTATCTTTAAATAGGTATAAACATCATATCCTGTGATTCGATGCCTGACCGCTGCTCTAAAGCCGATATTGTATCAGTGACCAATTCTATGCAACGGTCTATTGAAGGCTTGTTAGCAGCTGCATTGTCATCATCGTCACTTTCACTTTTTTCATAATTCTCACGTTCGGGTTCCAAAACCATTTTAACCATTTCTCCGCAGTTAGCTGATTCACTACAGGCACTTTATTGTTGATTTCCATCCAGTTTTCAACGTCTTCTTCTTCCAGACCCTTCGTGAAAGTGTTATTCGTCGATCCCTTAGCAAATTCCATTATTTCAGACAACAGTCACTTTTTATCACTAACATTGAAACCTAGAAAATCTGGTGGTGATTCATCACATCCTTCGAACATGCTTGCAGGCCACAAATTATGCCAGGCATTTTTAGGCGCGTTTCGCTTACAGCGTGAGCGCCTATTATCGTCGGTCGGTCCGTCTGTCCGTCCGCATGTTCGTTCTCGGCTTCTACGGAACGGATTTTTATGAAATTTGATATTAAGGACTTTCAATCAAATATAAGAGGAAAATCGCAGAAATGAATCACGTACGCCAATCAGGGGTACCACTTTACTGGTGACAAAAAATTAAATTTTCGTCATATCTCGTAAAGTACTGCTCATATCAAAATATTTTTCAAATAAAAGTTGTAGAACTGATAAAGTAGAGTATTTCCTTCCCTATATATTTTTATCGTAGGAGTAGTCGTTATCGAGAAAATCAAACAAGAAAGTCTTATATCGAGTTGAACTTAGAAATCATCTTGCATGGTTACGTCATTGTTGATAACATAATCTCCCAAACAAACGTTTAATTTCCTTACGTGTACATGTAATATTATTAAATAGGAAGAAAATGGATTATTTATGATGAAGAAAAGAACTTTAAAACGCTATTTCGCTTACGTACAGGTATATAATTTCTTTCTAATACTCCATTGCACGAAACGCGCCCATTTGTGATACGTTGTACACTTTCCTAACTTGTTCAGTGTTGCGGCCGTTACATCAGTCCACGCTTTAGCTACAGTCCAAATCGCGTCCTTAATGTTAAATTACTTTTTAAATCCGTCAGCACCTTGGTCTCTATTGCATGCAACAAGCAATTTCTGCACAAATTTCTGTCTGTAATAGCATTTTAGTGAGCGTAATATTCCCTGATCCATAGGTTGAATAATAGATGTACAATTTGGAGATAAATAAATCACATGCACGTTACCCAATACGAAAAGTGATGCGCCAGGATGGGCAGTACAGTTATCTAATGTCAGAATTATTTTACAATCATCACCCAGTCCCTTAGATTTACAATGAGCACGTGCATCCTTTGCAAAATAATTCACAAACCAATCCAACAATAATTGAGAAGTTATCCATGCACATTTATTAGCACGATAGTTGACAGGAAAATTCTTTAAGCCCTTTAAAGCATGAGGGTGTGCACTTTTACCAATTACAGTTAGCTTTAGTTTGTGCGTACCTGCTGCATTTGCGCACGCAAGAACCGTCAGCCTCTCCTTTGACTCCTTCACTCCAAATGTCATATCCTCATCGGCGGCTGCAAGTGTGCCCCGAGGAAGACATCGCCAAAATAATCCTGTCTCGTCCGCGTTATATATTTGCTCTGAGGTAAGATTTTCATCCGAAATTAACTTGGTAAACTCCTCTACAAATGTTTCGGCAGCATCCGAATCGGCACTAAGTTTTTCGCCAGGCACTGCTAATTTTCGTATTCCATGGCGAAGCTTGAAGCGATGAAGCCAACCTTGCGAATAATCGCAAGCTTTATTGATTTTCAAATCATCGTGGAATTTCTTTGCTTGCTGTATTAGCAATAGGCCTGATACTTGTACACCTTCACTTCTTCTTTGTCGAAACCATTCAAACAATATCGATATTGTTGACCCTGGAAGTGTATAATGTTTTCGGCCTTAGGAGTGTCACTGTCTGCATAAAATGTCAGCAACTCACTTTTTTGTTTCTTCAAGTCATACACAGTAGAACTGCCTACGCTATATTCTTCACAAAGTCTCTTAACTGGAGCACCTTTTTCAAGTTTTCCTAATAAATCTATTTTTTGTTCAATAGAAAGAGATTTATGTTTACGTTTCATAATACTACTGGAGGGGTTTCACGTTTTTTTGAAGACATTCCAATATGAACTTGAGCAATATCACACTAATGAAAAACACATGCGATCGCTACGTATATGCGACTGTATACAAGTTATACAATGTGACTGTGGAAACTATTTCCTAACATTTACCAACATGTATTGGTCAGCTGGCAATTGAACTCACTCACACATAGAATGTAACTGCTGCCGTCAAATTGGTTCTAGAATTTGCGAATTTTGATGCGAAGCGGTGCGTTTATTGTTCCATAGTGGATTTGGCTACCCGCGGCAAAAATTGTAAAAAGTGCACTTTTGAAAAAGTGCCGGATTTTTTATAAATCCGGATTTTTGATTGCCGGATTTATGAGGTTCTACTGTAATAACAATCAATCTATCTATCTATCTATAATTCTTCCATTGATTTTTCAACGGACATTACACTAATAATATATAATCAGTGATGAGCTGGAAAAAACTTAAGAACTGGCTCTCTAAAAGAAAAAGGCGGTTAGGAAATTTGAATAATGGTGGCAGGAGGCCTATATGCCAGGGGCACCAGATCGCTCTAGTTTGGTAATACCGTTCCGCTAGCTTAACAAGTGTTCCGTTCGTAAAGTATTCCATTTCATACACAGCCAGTAATTGACTATCAGATAGGGCAAAATGTACTTGAAAGGACAAAATCAATAAATTTTCATATTTTCTAAAATTTTAACAACCGGCTCGCAAATTCTGACAAAAATTAACAACAGGCTCACACGAGCCAGCAAGAGCCAGCTTCAGCTCCTCACTATATATAATGATATGTAAATTGCAGAAAACCCAACATGCACTACCATGGGTTTGATCTATAAGTGGAGCAGCAAGAGCATCGTCGATCAGTGAATGACTTGGTTGGAGGAGCACAGTGACTTCACACGAGTGAGTGCCATGAAGCGAGGCTGCGACAGACTATTTGAATGCTACTGACAAGTTTTACGTAATAAGCAAAAAAAAGCTAAGCAGTCAACCCTGGAATCTTTTTAAAATAAAAATTCGTAGGTGCTACGAGAAATATTTTGAAATTACGTACATTTACCACTAAAAAGCTTTTTTGTCTTACTGTTTACTAGGTAATTTTATAGTTTGTTTAATAAATTACGTTCTAAAAGTCTGGTAGAAATATGTTTTACATTGAATGTGGGTCCAAAAATACCATTTGAGAAGTTACTTCCCTCTGGGCGCCTAAAGGTTATGGTGCCTCAGCGAATGCGGATTTTCGCATAACGTGGAGACCTCAGGAACACATCCCCAGCGTTAAGCGGGGCTCACCTGTACTCGTTTATGACACACCGTCGTGTATAACATGCACCCATACTTTTTGCTAAAAAATCCCGACTTTTTCTTATACCCCATGTATAAGGCGCACCCTTGATTTTTGTGAGGTATAAGAACAAAATTATATGGTCATGTTAAGTATTAACATAGTATACATACTCATCTATAACGCCCTCGTGTATAATGCGCACCCATACTTATTGCCCAAAATCCTGACTTTTTATTATAACCCATGTATAAGGCACAACCCTGATTTTTGTAGGGTATAAGAACATAACTTTAGAATTATGTTAAGTATTAACTAGAGTACTGTAATAAATACGTTAAAACATTAAATTATCGCCAGTTAACGATTTTAGAATGCTTGGACTTGCCCATAAGTATTACGTTCAATAAGCTCCACATTATGTCTTAGAGAAACATCATTAGTAATCAAAATAGCTGGGACCTATGAACAGGGATTCTGACGATTACTCATCAAACGATGGGATGCTAAGGATTTATCATTCTCAGCAGTATAAACTTATAACCTTACGATCGAGAAATGAAAACATCACACAGGATGTCTGCCTTCCCCTTGTGACTGTGGCTAACAGAAAATTAAAGCATAACACTGAGATGATTTCACCATCACATTGAGTTTAGTAGGAGTTTTGGGTGATCTGTTTTAGTATTCGTTCAACAACTGATTCCACTGGTCTCTGCTACTTGGCCTCGCTCTGTGTTGTTGTTCCTTCTTCCTTACTTTGTGTTTCGGCGCAACTTTATATTGTTGAGTGTGAATTTGAGCTCTGTGTTTGTGATTAAATCAATTAATTATGTGGCGGACTCATTCATAGTTGCGTTTACACCACGCCTTCGCGGGCCGCATAAAACGCTCCCGTGAGCCGTAGGTTCCTATAGATTATTTATAGTACCAATAACTCTATAAAATAAGGTAATATCAATATTTTGGTCTGCTTTTTGAGTTTTCAGGAATGAATTATACATTTATAACATTGCGTCTAAGGGAAAACAGCCTTGATATTCGTCTTTTTGCTTATCATCCAGTTTCCGTGGAACCAATTAAGGACGAATATCGAGAGATGCCTGTACATACATACTAGAATCATTAACTAAATACAATTAATTCAATTTATTTATTCTATAGAGCGTTCCATGTTTAAGTTTCAGTATTGGGTAAATGGCGCACGGTGTTGCCACGTCTCACTACACTAACGCCAGCAAAAGTCTGGTAATTTAAAATTTCCTTTATGTAACTTATTAAGTAAATGCTATTGTTACAATTTTTGCCGTAATACATGATTTTCTAAACCAAAACAAAAATACTGCGTAGTAAAATTTCTCTCGCTACATACCGCGTGTTACACACATGGCTACTACAGTGCCCCAAACACTCTGGTGGTCCCAAAACCCTCATAAAAGTGAAAAAAGGAGCTTAAAAGAATAGAATCCCTTTGAAGTGCACTTGTTTTCCCTATGTGCTCAGATTTATTTTTTCTGTGCTAGTCTTTAATTATGTAAACCAGTCTCTGGTAGTCCTTTATCTTGTGATGTAAAGGTACCTACCTACCCTTGGAAAAATGTCAAAATAGTAGAAAAATTAAAAAATATATTTTTAATGTTTTATAATTGGAAAAATCACTCATGTTAAAAATGTGATAATTTATGAATAAATGATTAATTAAAGAAAAGATTTAAATTTCATAAATTTACCAATGGCATAAGTTCGGTAATATTGTAAAATATTCATTAGCAACTTCACAGAACATCATATCATAACAAACAGATCCAGAAAAAGTGAAATTCAAATTATTTGAAAGAAAGGATAATTCCCTAAAAGCTGAAAGATAGGAAAAATTAATTCTCCAGTTAAGGGGTTAAATGTCCTTCGACCTGTGGGATTAGTCTGATTTAAATGCATTACGCGCTTGAGGTGTAAATTATGTTAAATAACGTTTCCTTAACAACAGCAAGATATATTATGCTGTAAACCGTCTAAAAATTAAAAATATATTTTTCCCAAACAAAAATTTCATTTGAAAGACTATTGAAATCATAAATAAAAATTTAAATAGTACATATTTTTAAGAAATGCAGTTTACTTTGTAAATAATAAATTAACGTTGTAGTTGCCATTTGCATTTTTATGCATAACTCGATAAATATTTCGTTTAGAGAAAAATGTATAGAATAAAAGTTGTAGGGCGTTTTAAAATAGGTATTGCGGGACAGTGTATTTTAAAGAAAAACTTCCGGAGGACTCGTGTGTGAAAGACACACTTTAAATGGCGGCGTGAATTCTATAATAGCTAAGCAGCATGACTTACAATAAACAAAAGAATAACATAACACAACTATTATGAGAAATTGCTCAATACTCTCAACAATAGGTAATCATTTTATGTTCTAAGCTAATTCGTGGAAAAAGCACCAAAACGATGTAAATTGATATTTAACAAAATCGTAGCATAGTTAATTGGATAAATGCGAGTTCGGAGGTACACTGTGTTCACATCTTATTTTTGGTTAACTTCCTCGCATATATTAACATTAGATGTAATGTGATCAGAGGAAAATAGTTAAGTATGTTTGTACGAGAAGTTCCTAAGTAAAAACAAGAACTGGATTATTTTATGCTGATCACTATACATAACGGAAATTAAGTTGCACTTGTGGAAATTTTTACCTGCACGACATTACAAATTCATTTGCTTCTTTTTTAATCTTTTAAATTGTCCTCTGACACTGTGAGACACTCCACATAGCTTGCTCGTCCTACTAACAGCAGATGACAGGCTTTCATTAGACTCATTGAGGCAACTACTAAGAACATTCAATATTGTTTGTTTTTCCGAACTCACCTTGTTTTCTTTTCCTCATTGAGACGTCCATTTTCACATAAAAACCACAATATTAATATGAAAATACGTTTGGGGATAACCAACGTGTGATGTGCATACACAATATTTTTAAAAAGGGGACACTATAAACATAAAACCTGCAAACACAACGTATCTCTACATTTGAACCGTATTACACACTTCAGTTTGAAAACATTTTGAAGAATTGTTAAAACAACTAATTTGCAATATACAATAAAACTGTCAAAATTTGCAAGTACTTTCCCGCAAACTTATGAGCAGACAAAACAACGAAAGCACAATATAGTCCAACTGCTGAGTCGTAACTGAGGGAAGAGTGGGTGAGGGTGAACTGCCTACATTTGACCAGACCACAATAAAACTTTCACATTGTTCACCCTCCCCTTGACGACCCAACCCATGTGGGAGTACCAAAAATAACTTCAAACATTTACCTACAACTTTCTAGCTTAGACCATGAAAGTATCTTTATAAATAAAAATGTTTCTCACAGACAAACTTTTTCAAGTCAGGCTGAAACACGCAAAAGGAACTTTTATAATTAAATGCAGAAAACAAATATTTAAAATCAATTTATTAAACTTTCAGTAGCACCATTACAATCCTTAAAAATTCCTGAACCTAATGCAAAAAACTGCATTACATTATTGTAAAACAGGACGTATATATCATTGACTGAAACAAATGTGGCCGTAAAACGTCCATTTCAGATCAAATATTGTTTATCGCATTTTGTATAGAATATAATTTTTAGTTTTCATTTAAAAGTATATCACCAGATTCTGCATTAAAAATAGCGCAATTGGAAATTTTGAATTTTTATTTTAATGCAACTTTAAATTATTAGTGAGATTTGGCAATTCTGGTGTCATAGAGAAGGAGGGGGCGATTGGGTTTTTAAGTCTGCAGGAGAGGGGAGAAACAATGCCGTTTGAAACCGTACTGAAACTTTAAGGTAGAACGCTCTATAGGTTTTTTGTTTTCGATGTGTGATTTGTGGGAAGTCTATCTGGCGAGTTTGCATAAATTACAGCAATCAGCTGATGAGCTGGTGAAAATCAGAATATTTGAAGACAGTGGAATTATAACTGTATAGAAGTATAGGTGTTCTATACATATAATTAATATATGTATAACCTGGATTATCAATAATTATTATGGTTTTCCCCTCAATTCACCCAAAAAGCAAGAATCTGGTGTGAGGTAGGTTCACTTTAATTTCCAATTTTAAGTGCCCAAAAGTGTTAACCGTGTATAATGTGCACCCCTAATTTATGACCTGAAATTTGGTCTTCAAACTGGGCATTATACACAAGTATATATGGTACCTCGTGGGAATATATGCAAATGGAGCTGATTGAGTATCAGGCAAAATATGTTCATGAAGAACAACTTCGTTAAATTTTAAACCTTCCAGGTGATCAGTTTCTGAACATTATGAGATTCTCTTACAGCATGATCAGAATAACTGTTCGCATATATGTGAGTAAACATTTTGAAAATTAAATATACTCAATTGACATTCTGGTTAAAACTGACAGATGAAGGATGTTCTTTGTATTGGAACCATCAATATACAGCCAGGACTGTGTAATATAGTGCATAGGAAACAGGTTGGAGCCTTTATCAACTTGGCTGACAAAGGTAATTTTAGTTCTAAATACAGCCCTCTCACCAAAAAGGTTTGGGACTCCTGAAATAAAACAAGCATTTTATTTTGTCCTGTATCGATCGGTCTTTAGACCTCACAGTGACAAAGCTAGAGAAAATTGCATAGGGATGTTAAAAAGATGAAGGAAAATAAGAATGGACTGAAGCTCTCTGGTAGAGAAATTTTACTTTTTCCTTCCACAAGCCAAAAATACCATTCAACATTCTCTCCTTATTCACAACAAAATCTTTACACACACTCCACCATAGCTTCATTGTAGGATTTTTTCCTTATATTCAGAAGTTTTCCATTTTTCAGTAGAAAATAGAGATCTTAACCATTATATGCTGATAAGATAAACTTCAGTATCATGCATTTTGTGTATTAAGCAATCTCTTGTAAAATTATCAAAATATAGATTGTATGCTTAGGACCTACATTATTTGTAGACGTGCTTACCCAGTAGAAAGATTCCATTTGTGTTGGGTGCAGAAGTCCAGTAATGCCATGATAAATAGACAAACCTGTTCCAACACAGAATATTCCAACTCCTGAAATTAAAGAAGCAACATACTTCATGTTGCTATATCCGTATGGATGATTTAAATCTGCTCCCTGATGAGAAAAATTAATTTTCCAATGAAAATCAGTATTTCAGTTCCAAGAAATCACCAATATTACATATGCTATAGATTTGCTACAGCAAGGATAATTCATCAAGCATGTGATGTGATGGAATAAGTTACCTGAACTGACTTGTGGATACCATATGCGAGAATAAGTTGGTTAATTGTATCAGCTAAAGAATGAATACACTCAGCAAACATACTGTGGGATCCGGTGTATAGCCAAGCAAATAATTTGAATAGGAAATTACTAGCATTTCTGAAATGAAGGAGTAAAAGTTCCAAAGATACACATTTGGTGGATTAAAAATAATACTAAAAAATAGGGGACAATATATTTCATTATGATTTGAATATAAAAATGATATAATTTGATCCATTAGAGAAATAACAATGTGCATATTATTTAACATGCCCAATAGTTCAACAAGGAGCACTGAATCTTTTTTTCACATAGATATTACACTTGAAAACTTCCTTGAAAAAACTAATGAAAGATTGAAAAGATAAAGGTGAGCATTTTTACAGCAAGAAGTTTCAAACGTGAAAATTAGATTTCACTCACATTCATATTCAAACAAATATAATATGCCTGTGATTTCATATGAAACACGAAAGATGAAAATTAATTTTGTACTTCACTTAAAATTAATAAGTAAATAATTTAAAAAGTGACATTACAACATATTTATCATGAAATTCTCTTACATTGCAATAGCAGTGAGAACAACACGACCTGAAGAACCGAACAATCCAGCTTCTTTGTGTTCTTTCTTATATTGCTCTCTCCTAAAGTCTTTCAGCACTTGCTTCACAGTAAAAATACCTGAAACAATTTAGTATATATTAAAATTAATCCCTTAAACTTAACAATGGAACTTTCAACAAATCATTTGAGCTACTGTATTATATTTATATATAATTAGTTAGTAATTCATCTCTTAATATGCAAAAAATTACTAACTCTGTTGGTATCTCTTCCTCTCACAATCTCTTTTGGCTAATTCTTTATCAAGTGCTTCTCTAGTTTTCCAAACCTCCATTGCTCTGAAATCAAAAGCATTCAATTGATCGTATGTGTACTCGACGTAGCAAAAACTAAAAATGCTATTTTCTCCCAAAACAATAAAGACACTTGCTTAGTTTCTACATCCTTTCTCCAATATACTGTAATAGGTGGTTCTGATTCATAAGGTGATCTCCGTTTTATTTTTCTCAAACTTTCCAAATCAGAGGGCTTCAACAAGAAATCGGACATCGCTCTAACAGGGGTAATGAAATTTCTCTCGAGCGAAGTCGAAGTTAAATCTACCCTTAGTCTCTTCTTTGGAGGAACTGAATTTAAATTACAAAAAAAAGGAAAAAATAAAAAATTATTGCATTAAATAAAAATTGATTTGTAATTTTCAAAATAAATTTTCACTTTTGGGCGCCTCCTTAGGGGTCATTGAAGCATTTTTTTCCTCTTCTCCAGTAACATCTCCAATATTTTTAAATACTATGTTGCACCGTAGGTATCTTTTGAGAGAACGACTTGGAATTGTGGATTTTTTAGTACTTGGTAATACAGTAACGAACTCTTTGATGAGTAAAAACATATGATTCTGCGACAATACTGTAAAAAGAAAGCTCATTAGATCATATAAGTTATATAAAATAACAATAACTTCAACAAAGCAGTTAACTTACAATAATTTCCAGGGCAGAATTTTTCTGCAATAATAAATTTCCTTGAATTTTTATAGGAACTTTGGCAAAAAAGCCTTGCCAATAGACCTGACCTAGGTAACATTTCTTGACTAACAAGAATTGACAATAATAGTAGCGATTCAATTTTTTCGAGAAATCATTTTACTCTTCCCTTTCATTAAGATGTTATAAAATGATTACCAATAAATTATAAATACACATTGAATCAACCCTAAATATATACGACATAGGAAGAAGTTTTCCATAGACTATTTGAGGAATCACATACATTTCACCAGTTACGTGCGGACTGGGTGGCCGCATGTCCGCTATTTTGCCTTATTTTTGAAGGTCATACATGAACGCTGGAAGTTTTCATACTTCACAGCTGTGAGCCACTGTGAGCTCTGAGTGGTTGAACGTGTCAGTTGTTATTTTACTGTTGTTTACTCTTTGCACTGTAACATGATAGCAGTTAATACTGCTTTCTTTATTGGCCGACATTTTACTTTGTCAATTAAAGGTATTATTAAGATTCAGGCTTGTTAAAAGGTGTGCTTTGAAGTATTCTATCCAAGATTTAATGAAGGTAAAAAAGTTTGTTAATTTTATTATGATTACGGTGTTTAAATGCAAACTAAACTACACTTAAAAAGGAATATCCGCATAACAATTCAGAGAAATATGCTTTTATGTCTTTAGACCATAGTAGCTGTCCTGCATTGAGATACAATAGATTTAACAATCTCGATTCGCCGCAATCTTCCTCGTAATTGTCCCATGCTTCTATTTAGTTTAAGATTTACGTATGAGGGCTGCAGAATTATGGATCAAATTATGCATAATGATTGGATTTTTCTGCCTTTTAACGTGGCTCACACTGTCAGGGATAGTTAAGAGTCCCGATGTTGATTCGTCAAAGGTATATTGTTTACTACTTTGACCATGATTTCCTGGAAATAAATATGTTGTTAATACGTTCCAGTGAAAAAACGAAAGTGTGCATGAGTGCATGTTTCTCACATTGCAATTACTTTGTATTCTTATGCATTAATCAAGAATTCGTGTATAAGAATATGGATTTTTAGGAAATGACTGCGTTGCAAGAAGTGGATTGGAAAAAGGCCAACTTTTATGAGCATTATATTCCCAGTGATGCATTGAAGCTGAAGGATGACGTTGTTATTAATTCCTCAAAAGTAAAAGTCTTGGTGAGTTAAAGTTGATAATTATGCATTTTATTTCTTTTAAAGTAAAATTGTCAAAGCGCAGGTAGTTTTATGTTACAATTATAGAATTTCCTTTTGCATGTATTTGAATTTGTATCCATGAAACATAATTGTTAAATATTTTTATTATATTGAATCGGTGTCATCTTCAAGCAAATCCTTAAATCTAATTTGACTGTAATAGAAGTTGAAAAGAAAGAGAAATAAAATATTTTTCATTTCTTCAGAATGTGGATGTTTTCTTCCGGGAAGCGCAATTTCCGAAAGGAGTTTCATCAACTGGGCAATCTGTTCTTTTGCTGCATGGACAAAGATTTTCATCAAAGACATGGGAAGATTTAGGAACACTACATTTAATGGGTGCTCTTGGACACAGAATTGTGGCAGTTGATCTTCCAGGTATTTAGGAAGCTTTTCATTGTCAGGTTATGCATACTACTTCTGGGTACGTGGTTCTGTAAGCTCTATGGAGCAGATACTCTGGTAATATCTATTCATTAATTAAGAAATGTATGCATTGTTTCAATTATTTTAACTTTTTTGTTATTTAATTTTTTATTTAATACAACATTTAATAAAAATAAATGTTAATAATGTTTTCTTTTGAGATTCATCTATATTTATTTGGCTTGTATCCTATGCTACATCATCTGAAAAATTTTCAAATACGTATTTGTGCACCATGCAAAAGTTTTTGCACATTTCGATTAATAAACCAATCTTTATATTTCTGTTAACTTCTCTTCCTCAAGCAAACTGTGGTTATGAGTTGGCCCAAATACATTTTGTGACCTTCTTCAGTTCTTCTCCATCAATTTCATTCTTCTGAAGATGTACAACAAAGTTTAACTTTCCATTCTTCATGCCAGTAAGTGATTCTTAACACCATGACATATAAACTTCATCTTCAATGCCATTGTTTTCTGCATTTCTTTGCTGAGATATTTGCTTATAGTTTTATCTAGCATATTGTAGAGAATCAGTTGATAGAAAGTTTTGTGTTCCTCATGAAATTTGTATCTGTAATCTCATCCTATATTATTTTATGCTTGAACTCTATAAAAATATTAAGGAGTTTTTTTAAAAGTAGCATTATCCTTTTCCTCCATCAATGAACTGTTGCTGATTTTTGCTTGAGCTGGATTTCTGCTTTCTTTCCATAATTGGATATTGGTGACTTAATTTATTTTGTTTAAAGTCTTTTTCAAGCTTAGCATCCTGCTAATTAATCAGTATGCTTTTTATTAAAGTGCTTAATCATGCATGACTGAGATGGGTTTCACAAACTCCATTTGGAACAGATTTGATATAAGTCAACATCGATTGCTGTGCCAATTTGTGTCAGGAAAATGAACTACTATGGTACTATCGTAAATAAAAACAATTATGTTTTGTGTTAAAGTGGAAATGGAACCTACCCCGAGGCTTGGTTTGCAAGCTAAATATGCCTGCAAACTTTGTTAGAACAATTATGTTTTGCATGAAATTTATTATGGGTGCCTGAAATGGAGCCTATCCCTAAGGCCTGTTTTGCAAATTGATGCTGTGATTGATGTTGACTTACCGTATTTAATCTATTGTAAGCCAACACCCACTTTTCACGAGGGTACTCAAGGAAAATTCCATGTTGGGTGTACAGACATCCTAGTTTTATGGAATTTGTTGTGAAAAAATACCGAAAAGTATAAATGCCCGTTTTTTTAAAATTCGTAATTAAATAAAAAAAGTATCAACTAAAATTGTGACAACACAAATTATGTTATAGTCAAGCATTCAATACAATTTTTACTAAAATGTAGTTTGCCCTTGTTAAGTCCAAGATTTTTAATCCCGCAACAAAAATATCCTGGTTTCTCTCTTTGTCTTCTCTGTCTCGCATTCGACTCATTGATCCTGTAGTGCCATTTTGCAGCAAGATTTGATGTTTCTTCCACATATGCTATCACTTTTCTCTTAAAGTCAGCAGAATAATGAGTTTCTTCCATTATGGGATTATTAAAACTGAAAAACTCTCCAAAGTAATGACAAAAATTTATGCTTGCAAAGGCACGAGGAAATGACGATTGACTCGAGGAATCCTAAGATTACATGGACACGCATACTAGAGATGACTCAGGAGTGAATTTATTGAAACATTTATTTTGATTTTTAAGACTCAATTCTAAGCCGAGTGGCAATTTTTAAGGAAGTAAAAAGTAAAAAAAAGGTCGGCTTACAATCAATTAAATATGGTATATCAAATCTAAGCCCTCCACTTTACATATTTCAGTAATTTGATAATAAATAGTGCATAGTTAAGCATTGTGAATCCAGTTGCCCTCGAGTGAGCACTGTTCGAGTTCATTTCAGATATCAGTTATTTTAGATAGAGGAGTGACATTGTTCTTTTTCAGCTGAAGTGCCAAAGATCCTATGCAAATAGTTTTAGCATGGCAGTTTTATTAATATTCCATTCTGAGTAGGAGAAACCTACGATGCTGATGTGTGTTATGAAAATGAAGAGGGTTGTGGATTTAAATATAGTATTATTTGGCTAATTGGGTGATTTATTTTTAAATATAACAGAAAATCCCTTTAAAATAGTAACTTATGAGGCATTGCATTAGAAAGAATTGTCACTCATGTTTCTCTGGGAAGTATGGTAGTAGTTTGATGAGATGCCAGCTTATTTTAATCCACTTTGATATAAGGTTTCCTCTCACGCCACAAATTGCAGAAAAAACGAGAAATCTATTCTATCTCAGGCAAATGAACAAAGAATCAACAGGTAAAGATTATTTTTATTCAAGGATATGATTCTGGTCTTTGATGAAAAGTGAAAATATGTGTTATTGCTTTCTCCAGCAAATGCTCTTATAATTGATGAAAGTACAGAGGAAAAGAAAAACCTAGACATTAATATTATGGATTAAAAAAAGAGCTATTGACATAATTGATCAACTGATCATGACTTCTAATAATAGCAGATTCTGACTGCAATTATTGTATGGAAAAGTTAAGGAGTTAACAGAAATAAGGAAGGGAAATACGTTGCCCACAATTAAAGAAAAAACAGCAATCTTTTATTTGAGCACAAGGATGTAAGCAGGGCATGTGCCACCACACTCAGGTGGTGGTTTCCTAGGGGTGGCCTTTGGATTGCTACTGTAGACATATTCTATTTATAAATGTAGTTAAATTTGTGTTTTAAAGCTAAATAATAGGTGTATATGTGACAACATGTAAATTGAGGAATTTATGCATTTGGTTAAGCTAGAAGTCAAATTTTCTTTTGCGCACCACTGTAAAAACCTGAATAAAAGTGTTAAGAAGAAGCTTATGAAAACCCTGATATGCAATATAGGGGTTTAGGAATATTCGTCTAACAGAAAATTTGCCTGAAGCAGTTTCATCTAAATACAATTCATCTAACGGAAAATTCGTCTAAGGAAAATTCATCTAACTAACAATACGTCTAACGGAAAATTCATCTAAAGGATTTCTGTCGCATTTCTATTACATATCGCACCTTTGCTTCGAAAGCAGCACAACTCGAAAACGTAAATTTTAAAATGAATAAAAATTCTTCGAACACAGATTTTTAAATTAAAGTAATTAATTAAAAATATTAAGTAATTAAAATTAAATTAATTAATTAATTAATCTACTATAATATATTTTGAAGGGTTTGTTTGTGTGTTTGCATGTTTGTTGGTTTGTTCATGTTGGTTTGTTTGTTGGTCCTCCTAAACGATAAAAGCTAGAATAACCAAATTTGGTATGATTCTTCCTTACGTCCTAACTTAGTGAATTGTCAAGGTTTGGTCAACCGGGAATAATCAGTGCTGCCAATATAGGAGATTAACATTTTTCCATAAGATAACACGTATGAATTCATTTCGTGACTTGCAAGGTAATATTCCTTCAAGCATCAAAATACGTAAATATGGCCCGATTTTTTACTTTCTCCATACGTAGTAACAGGAAAGTATTGTGATCATGAAAACAATCGACTTCGAGATTTCAACAGGATTACACGTTTTGAGGTCCCTAGAACACCTTAAGACTATTTTCGGAATGGTGTGTGTGCGTGTGTATGTGTATGTGATTGTAGGCACTCTAACTCAAAAAATACTTGCCATATCGTTACCAAATTTCATATATAACACTTTGGTATGGGCACAAAGGACTGATTAGTTTTTGGACAATAACGGTTAACCGGAAGTCGAGGTTTATTCGAAATCCGATTTGGTTTTTGCGATATTTCTCCATTAAAACATCATTATTGTATATACAATTCTATACAAATGTTATAGAGAATGTAATTTCCTACAACTTTCATTTGAAACAAATTTCCATAGCAGTTATTGTTTAGGAATTATTTATAAAAAATCTGATGTGGCCAACACATGACTTTCTCCATATATGGGGTATAGTTTTTTAAATTATTATGAATAGCATTATAAGGCAAAATTATTTATTTCCTATCGTAAAAGAATACAGTTGTCCTTATTGCTGTAAATTGAATATGTTTACAGAATTCACCGCTAAATGGTAATGGTACTATATACTAGAAAAGGCAAAATATCTCCGAAATGGATGGTTCTATGAAAATTTGTTTCAAACAAAACCTGGAAGAAATATTATTCTCTAAGACTTTGGTCCTCACGAAGATTACCAATAACGATGTCTTTAAGGAGATATTTGACAGAAACCAAAAAACTGATTGTTTATAAATAATTCCTTAACAATAACTACTGTGGAAAATTGTTTCAAATGAAAGTTGTAGGAAATTACATTCTCCATAACCTTTGCATAGAATTGTATATACAGTAATGATGTTTTAACAGAGAAATATCGCAAAAACCGAATCGGGTTTCGAATAAACCTCGACTTCCGGTTACCCGTTATTGTCCAAAAACTAATCAGTTCTTTGTGCTCATGTTAAAGTGTTATATATGAAGTTTGGTAACGATATGGCACGTACTTTTTGAGTTAGTGCGCCCACAATAACATACACACACATCATTCCGAAAATAGTCTAAACGTGTTCTAGGGACCTCAAAACGTGTATTTCCGTTGAAATCTCGAAATCGATTTTTTCATGAATACAATACTTTCCCATTACTACGTATGGAGAAAGTAAAAAGGAAAATATCTCCGAAATGGATGGTTCTACGAAAATTTGTTTCAGACAAAAGTTGGAAGAAATATTATTCTCTACAACTTTGGTCCTCACGAAGATTACCAATAATGATGTTTTTAAGGAGAAAACCGAAAATCCGGTTATTTATAAATAACTCCTAAACAATAACTCCTATAGAAAATAGTTTCAAATGAAAACTGTAGGAAATTACATTCTCTATAACCTTTGTATAGAATTGTATATACAATAATGATGTTTTAATGAAGAAATATCGCAAAAACCGAATCGGGTTTGGAATAAACCTCGACTTCCGGTTATCCGTTATTGTCCAAAAACTAATCAGTTCTTTGTGCTCATGTTAAAGTATTATATATGAAGTTTGGTAACGATATGGCAAGTACTTTTTGAGTTAGAGCGCCCACAATAATATACACACACACAGACATCATTCCAAAAATAGTCTAAACGTGTTCTAGGGACCTCAAAACATGTATTTCCGTTAAAATCTCGAAGTCGATTTTTTTGTGAATACTATACTTTCCCATTACTACGTATGGAGAAAGTAAAAATAATCGGTATTTTTGGTTTTCATCAAATATCTCCTTAAAAACGTCATAATAGGTCATCTTCGTGAGGACCAAAGTTGTAGAGAATAATATTTCTTCCAAGCTCTGTAGAACCATATATTTCGGAGATATTTTGCTTTTTCTAGTAAACAGCGCCACCACCATTTAGTGGAGAATTCTGTAAACATATTCAATTTACAGCAATAAGGACAACTGTATTCTTTTACGATATGAAATAATAATTTTGCCTTATAATGCTATTCATAATAATTTAAATAACTATACCCCAAATATGGAGAAAGTCATGTGTTGGCCACATCAGATTTTTTTGTTTTTGCTTTATTGGACGAATAAAACTCTATACTATCTTATTCCTGCGAAGTTTACGTTATACGTTTGAAGTTTTCAGAAATACGCTATTTGTTTCGATATTTTGTGGATATTTCGTACCCCTCCCGGGCGTTGCCAAGGCGGCCCTCATTATTACCTCTGATTCATTTAGCTTCAATGAAGCTTATAAATAGACGAAAGTTTAGCATTATTCGATTCGCACTTTTGTTTAAGCAACGAAACGATCGATGTTTGCGGGTAGCAACGTAAATAGATACTGATTATTATTCAGGAAGCGTTTATTGACGAAAGTAATGTAACCTTCTTTCGTCTATTTTAAGGAGTTTGTATGTTGCGCTGTAGTAGCTTCACTAAATCCGTTGAAATTCAACGGGAAATTCTGCTAGTAAACAACAAATAAACAAATTACTCACTCAAGGCATATATAGTAGTGGAGGAAAGGGTTAAGGTTTACAACATTCAAAACAAAATATTGGCATCGTGGATGCTTATTGCTCTTCATACTATATAATAATAATTATATTTATGCTTATTGTTTTTATCGTCATTTTAATAATTAAATGTTTACAAATATTAAAATATAACTTTAATTACAGAAGTAATAGAAATTATCTTTAGAAATGTGCAAAAACGATTTTAGATGAATTTTCCGTTAGAGAATTGTCTTTAGACGAATTTACTGGTTACCGCAATAAAGGGTAGTATGTGTGTTAGATATGAACATTGAGAAAAGAAGATGTGCGTAGATAAGTGGCATTTGAGATTTAGGCATGAAGTAGCTTAGAGGAAATTAGTTGGGCAGAGAGGAAAATGAATGAGGAATTTTTGAATATATGTAGGAGGGAAAGAGAGGATCTTAATTAGAGTGATAAGGAAATGAGGGAAGAAATGGGTTTGTCAAAATTGGAAAGGAAACTGTCTGCTTAAGGAAGGATATTGGGAAAGAGGTAAGAAGAGGAAATGAATATTAGATGCATTAAAAGAAGGGGATCGGTATGAGAAGATGAGAAATGGTTGCTACTAATTGGTTGGATGAATCAAAAACCTACTGAAAGATAAAATAACTATGATGATGAATTCTTCAGTCTAACTCAAGCAACATGACGCTTCTCAAAATCTATAGCTCTATAATACTGAGGCTTTTGATATTCAAAAGCAAGTATGTAATTAGTATGCATGTTATGATGAGGGAGCTACAAATGAAGACTTAACAAGCAATTGGAGGGAATTCGGAATTAACCTGTAAAATACATCTTAGAAGAACTATATGGGATATTGGCAAAAACTTTCCTTTTCTCTGAGAAAATTATCCTTCATATGAAAAATTAATTGATGAGTTAAAATAATTTTGTTATAAATATGTACACTTTTGAGATTTTTCATTTTTGTGTATAAAACTCAGTTTCTTAATGTTATTTTAGAGTAAATTCAATTATTTAAAAGTCTAAATTTTGAATGATTTTTTTCCTGGAATTGAGTTGTAAAATTTGTATGATTTTTAGCTTGTTTTCAATGATGACAAAAAATGAACTACCGTATCTGCCTGAATACAAGCCGATGTTTTTTGTCAAACTCTACCCTGAAAAAATCACCCCTCGGCTTAAATGCGAGTCCGAGAAAAATTTGGGTTGTGGTTAAATCTTGTAGTCACCCATAGATGGCAGCACGTCTCTCATTTCCGTTGCGTTCAAATGATAGTATTATATTTTTGTAAAGTAAATATTTGACCTACGATGAATATTAACCCTCACACAACCAGCCGCCCGAAACCGCCCGAAAAATATGCTTTCAAATTTACCTCCGAAAACTGCGACTTTCACTTTTCCTCATGGAAATGACGTCGTATACCGTAGAAACACGAAACGTAGCGTGTGTTTGGCGTACTTTTTCCAAGTGTGAATGAATTTGCTTTCTGAACTTTCAATCAAAGTTTTGTATTTTTGTTAATGTAAAATCCACCCAATGCCGATAGTAATTCTTCTACTTCTGACTATGATGTAAATTATAGTTCGGGTAGTGAATTTTTCGGATTTGATGTAGAAGACAAAGTTTTCCTGAGAACGAATTCTTCTGCAG
Source organism: Uropetala carovei (assembly GCA_036926305.1). Lineage (NCBI taxonomy): Eukaryota > Metazoa > Arthropoda > Insecta > Odonata > Petaluridae > Uropetala > Uropetala carovei. The sequence continues at coordinate 332,271 of JAXCHB010000175.1, forward strand.
AACCTCGCAATGGTTTACAATACAAGTCATATATTGATATTAGCAACATTTCGGATGATGAAGTTAGTATATCTGGGGTTGATGCTGAAAATGTTTTTTGGATGAAGAAACGGAAGAAAATATCCAGTTGAGTGATTCATTGGAGTCCGTAAAAACAACATTATTTCTCAATAAATATCTTTAAATTGTGAATGTATAACTATTCTTTTTAATGTTTCCTGAAATTGGAGGCCATCTTGGATTATTTTGGACTTTTGAGGTCGGAAGCTTTGGTCGTGAGAGGGTTAATGAATATATAATAAAGGCTAGAATATTGAATTTAGCACTACCTGTGGTTTGTTACCGTTTAAGGCTGGTTTTTCACATTATTTGCCTACATTGACGGTGCAGATGATTACGCAAAATGCATTGACAGCTTTGAATGCTCAACTGTTTGAATTTCGGTAAAACTTTACATGGAACGTGTATAATTATAAAAATGCAATTTCTTAAGGCAATGTAAATGTTAATTTCATTGGAAACAGACTTGGATGAAAAATTATCTTGGCGAGATCGCTATTACTATAGTATATTTGACCTTTTGTGAAAATGAAGATGAATGAAATTATTGTCACTGAATGTGGAACATTATTCAACAATGCAAAATTATTAATTGGAGTAATATTTCAAAATGTCAACAACTAAATCATTTCCCACTCATTTCTTCGATCTTGAATAATGTATTCTAAACCTTGCATGGATGCCCGGCACACTTCATCATAAAATCTACGAAATTTACGTTTTTGCCAAAAAATTGTGAAAATATTTGGGGTGTCGGCTTAAATCTGGGATCGACTTCTATTCGGGCAGATACGGTATTGTTAGCACTTTGTCATCTGTCTATCTGTAAACATTCAACTTTTTTTAAAGAGATAAATGAAAAATTGTTTTTGATTGGGTAGGTACAGGGATACCCCAATTTACATCTGGGATGGATGCGTTGCTGGAAAGTGCAAACTAAATCGAAGTCGTTTTTCTCTTAAGAATCAGTGATATTAGGGGGATGCCCAATGATTCTCTTAAGGTTGCCAATTAGCTTGGCATCTGGTGGCAGCACATATGATTCACTTAAGGTGGCCAATTAACTCATCACCTGGTGTAAGTAATAATGATACTTGCCGATTAACTCATCATCCATCGGCATTAACTATGATTTTCTTAAGGTTGCAATTAACTTGTCATCCGGATGCAGCAAGTAGGGTGCCCTTAACCCTTGAGTACTCTGGTTAAAAATCATCATGTCAGCACTCTCGTTGGGTGGAATCAACCCTATGATTATATTTCCAGAATATTTTTTAAAAATTATTAGAGATGATAATAATGTCAATAGAAAAAATAAAAGCAATTAAAGAATTGAAAAAATTTTAAAAAGAATTTATTGAAAATTTGTTATGCAAACCAAAAATTCTAATTCACATCTTCATCGGAATTTTCAGTATCCTGAAATCTTGCCCTTTCAGAACAACACAAATCGTAAAACAGTGCTCTTGGCAAATAAATTTACTACAATTGAGACAACTTGTTTTGGTTTTATGGTCCTTTTTTGTCACGCACAGTTGACACCGAGATGGTTTTTCTGCTTTTTTCTTCTTCATTAGTGGTATGCAATCTTGTTCTACTTTGCTGGCAGATTTACGACATGAATATTGGAGAGAAGTCGGAAGGGTACTAATCTTACTTTGACGATCGATGTGTTGCTGGATAAGAGGTAATGCCAAATCTTTCAAAAACAGTTTGCGACATTTATATTTTATAGGTGGATTTGTTGTAGAAAGCAAAATAACACGAGCATTAATTCCTGCAATATTCATGAATGAATAAAAAATTACCAGTGGCCATCTGCGACAATTTCTGGCTACATTATAATTTCCACATAACTGGTCTGTTGTATCTACAGCATCTTTTGAAGAATTGTAGAATGAAATTATTTCAGGTAGTTTTTTTCACCTTCAAGGATATTATCTCCATGATGCATTGTTGATAGAAGCAAGACACATTTATTTTGTTTTGGTATGTACGATAAAATTGTAGTTTTCTTTTGAAAACCAAATAGAGTTGTAAAAGAATGAGAAGGATAACTTAGTAAAAGTTCCACTTTTATTAACAGAAAAAACGACCGGTTTCGACTAATATGTAGTCATCATCAGGTACAAAATCAAGAAGCAACACAAATACATTCGGAATCTGAGGGGAGTGGAGGAGGGAAGTGCTTAGAGGTGACCAATGAATGGGAGGGCGAGGGAGGGGGACCGGCTGAATCAAGGTATTGGGGAGGGGTGGGTGTTAGGGAGAAACAAAGTAAGCAAGGGAGAGTGGGTGGGGGAAATAAGTTTGTTAACGAGGTTGAGTGTGTTATCATTGTAGTATAAAAGTATTTCCAACTGTTCTAAAAGATTTAAACTGGGACCTTCAGTTGCGAAATAAATTACCTCCGAGTTAAAGTTGGAAGAATGGTTGAATTCGAGTAAGTGTTTGGCAAAGTGTGATTTGAAAGAATTTTGTAAGAAAGATTTTCTATATTCGGTGGTCCTAACTTGGAAATTTCTCCCTGTATTTGGAAAGGTTCCCTAAGACAGTTAGGCCTATTTTTATCACTCCTCAATAACTTACACCCATCCATTAAATTCACACAAGAGACTGACAAGTCACAAAACTGTGAGGTAGATTTCTCCCGCAACTTCCTTGACTTAACTATCCATAGACGCCCTCACACCTTACAATTTGCAATTTTCAGGAAACCGACTTACATCGATCACACCATTCACTCTTCTTCTTTCCACCCCACTCTGCACAAACACGTGGCTTATCACGCTCTTATACACTGGTTAACCCATACCTCCCTCTCACAGGTATAATTCGTTAAAGAATTAAATGTGATCAAACAAATAGCCACCGCCAATGGTTTCCCACATAAATTAATATACAAAATCCTTTTTAGAAAACAGAGGAAACTAACCCTTTAACGTTGCTTTAATACTCCGCCCTCTGTCAACAAACCCCGTTGGTGTAAATTACCTTACATCCACCACATTTCCCGGTTAATTGCGAATTGCTTCCCCAAAGATAAATTGCAAACAGTTTTCTACACCCTCAATAATCTAGGAAATATATTTTCTAACAATAAAGATAAGGTTGACCATTTATTTAGGAGCGGTGTCTATAAACTGTCATGTAATGACTGTAATGCCATTTACATTGGGCAAACAGGGAGAAATTTCCAAGTTAGGACCACCGAATATAGAAAATCTTTCTTACAAAATTCTTTCAAATCACACTTTGCCAAACACTTACTCGAATTCAACCATTCTTCCAACTTTAACTCGGAGGTAATTTATTTCGCAACTGAAGGTCCCAGTTTAAATCTTTTAGAACAGTTGGAAATACTTTTATACTACAATGATAACACACTCAACCTCGTTAACAAACTTATTTCCCCCACCCACTCTCCCTTGCTTACTTTGTTTCTCCCTAACACCCACCCCTCCCCAATACCTTGATTCAGCCGGTCCCCCTCCCTCGCCCTCCCATTCATTGGTCACCTCTAAGCACTTCCCTCCTCCACTCCCCTCAGATTCCGAATGTATTTGTGTTGCTTCTTGATTTTGTACCTGATGATGACTACATATTAGTCGAAACCGGTCGTTTTTTCTGTTAATAAAAGTGGAACTTTTACTAAGTTATCCTTCTCATTCTTTTATGATGGAGTTCCACCAAGTAAAGGCTTCCTCCGTCGATCAAATAAAGTTGATTTTATCGCTCATTATTTTGGAACAATAAATGACGGTGGAATTTCTTTTTTATTTTTCTTTTGGTGCCTGCAATTGTTGTTTTTTGCCAATAATTCTACACTTAGTGGGTAACTTGTGTACCAGTTATCCGTTGTAATATTACGACCAGCATCTTGTAAATGAATTGTAATCCTTTTTACAACTTCTGCTGGTTTAAAATCGGTTTCATATAGCACGTGAGGTTGTTTTCCGCAATAAATATCCAACTTGGAAGTGTGAAACATGAAAGAATCTACTGCTGAGAATATCTTGATGCCATACCTTACAGGTTTACTGGGAATGTATTGTTGAAAACTACATTTTCCACGAAAAGCTTCCAACTTTTCATCCACAGTAACATACACACCAACATTCTACGATTTATGAATATTTTCATTGAATATTTCATAAATGCTTCTAATTGCAGCTAGTTTGTCGGTTTTGCGATGATCTTCGTGGCTAGCCACATTGTCAAAGGAATTCAACGCATCAAGAAGGACATAGGTGAATAAAACACTTCCAAACCTGTGCCATCTGTTGCCCAAAGATCTCTTACATTGAGATGAGATGATTTATAGATTCCAGCTAAGTACAATAATCCTAGCAATGCATTCATTTCGACTATGTCTGTAGTTTGTACATCATGAGCTCTTTTGAATCTTTGTTCAATTTTACCAATGTAAATGTTTGTACATTCGACAGTTTCATCAATAAATGTGAACAATAATTGCCAGCTCTCTGTAGGTGTATGCACATTTTTTGAATAATTATTCAATTTTTGAACATTTTGAAAAACATTTTCTGAACTTTCTCTAACACTGCCTAAAAGTCTTTTTATGCCACACAGTGTTTTTGTCTTTTCCATGAAACACTTGACCATCTGAATCGTCTACATTGCCGTTGTCATCACTATCCCTACTAGTACCTGTTTCACACATCTCTTGTTCACTGTCAGTACTATGATCACTTTCCGCCACACATTCATCTTCTTCATCAGAAGAACCTCCAATAATGACCTCACCGTCGTCCTCGACAGTACTTTCCAACTCGTCAAGCCAAGTTTCTGTAGGTTGTCCTTCATTCATTTTTTCAACTATAAGGAATATAATTTTATGAAATCAACGAGCCAAAAAATTTGTCAACAAAAATATCAACGAATAACGTATAATATTATCAAAATCATTTCTAACAAAAATTTTATCAACATAAACCAAATAAAAATTATCATAAAGTTTATGATGAAATCAATGAAAAAACTCCAGTACTTTGAATAAACGAGTCAGTTCGCAAAACAAAACACAACGAAGATGCACATACAATTGACATTTCTTCAACCACCATTCTGCTAGAACTGAGAGAGAAATTCCATTTCAGGGTCCTTTTCCAGTTTCACATCTGGAGATGACCGATTACTCCCCATCTTTCTTCAGATCGTTTTGCCACTCAGTATACCCTCAGCCAAAGGAAATATAATAAACATTCCCCTTCCATCCCCTTTCAACTCCGAACACCTTTATTTTTGCCGATGCTATTGTAGAATTTCACCCTTGAACACAGGGTGTACACGTGGCACCATAAAATTTTATGATGGGTCTCGTTCGCACTGGGAAACAAATGAGAGCAGGGTGGGGAAGCAGAGGTGCAAAAACCAATGCAGAGACAGAAATGAAAGTGGGTAAAAGACCCATCACTGACCATTATCTCGGCCGAAATTTTCTTGCTGCCATCACACTTGGATTGCTGTAAGGGTGCATTGCACCTCGGGCTGGCACCCACTCATGTAAAGACTATAAACTCAGAGCCATGCCGATGGGTGAGGCTGCGAGGCAACCGCCTCAGGTGCCTCTCGAAGGGGGGTGCCAAAATTTGACAAAAATGAAAGCCTATAAAAATAAATTAGTGAGGCCAGGGGGCGCCATATTATATCTCGCCTCAGGCGGAAAAATGTCTGGGCACGGCCCTGTATAAACTTATAGATGACCACTGCAACATAAGGTGATTTAGCGAGTTTTCTAGCTGTGGAGATTACAACTAACCATCAGTAAAAGTTGTATTGTAAAAATGCCTTATTTTCTCTTCAAAACCAAAAAAAATGGTTGGTATATGACAAATGTTACAAATAAAACCACGAATCACATATCAATTCATCAGTAGCATTACAAAGTATAACAGAACATTACAAAATATTTCTATCGAGTAAAGTGGAAAATAAATGAAGGGCGCAATATTTTACGTGAGAGTTTTTCTCGTGCCTAGTGCCACCTACCAGAGTAATTTGCCTTTTTTCATCATTGAATTTTCAGTGCCGAGCTCGTAGACATATGTGACTTGTTCAAAAAATTGTAAAACTCAGCTACTAGGAGAAAGAAGTTATTTGAATTTTTAAATAAAAAGATATGGACGTCTAAAGTTGATCTGGGTCAATTCGAGTACTCTAGGGTTAAAGTGGCCTATCAACTCATCTTAGGGATAATTGAAATGGCACCTGTTTTTCCCAGGTGTTCACCCATCCAAGTACTATCTTGGCCCTGTTATGCTTAACCTTGGCAATCGGACATGAACCAATGTCTCTATCTTGGTATGGCCATTGTCAATGATGAGACTGTTTCTTAAACATATTATTACCGACATCATTATTGAATTAGAGAATACATCATTACTTTCAGGTTTTTCTCCTCCGTAGTAATGTTAAGCTTTTTATTGATCTAACCATATTATTATGAAAACAACCAGTATTTCTCTTCATTCTCAGTTTTTTATGGGCACAGTTAAAACAAAAAATAATTCAGCAAACAATTAATTAATTAAGAAGAGACAAACGTTAATAAGAGGTTAAGGATATCCTTTGATAAGATGCACAGTAAGTAGCTCTCTAGCATATTTCAAACAGTGACTAACAGATCAAAATATCTTTTTCATCCACCAAAAGTCTCAAACCTAACCTATAACGAAACTCCTATATGTTTACTTTCCAAATCTATACTTACAAAATTACGAGAACTAGGTTTTCCCATGTAAGTTTATACAGTAATACCCCAATTTACGTTGCTCCTATTTATGTTGATTCGAAGTTATGTTGTCTATCATTTAGTACCTGTGTACCAGTTTACATTGGTTTGCTTCGAAGTTATGTTTTTTGGAAAATGGGAAAAGTTGGAAAATCTTCAGATTTTTCTGCTTCCATCTTCTTGAAGCTTTTAATGAATTATTATACAATACTTAATTAGCAAATTTTTAGTGTATTAATACAAAAAACAGTTATATTTACTCGTAAATTAGTTAAAAATGCAACCTGTTTAATTGTTTACAGAAATTTATATTGTTAAACATCAGTTAAAAATGACAAGTGGGGCTTTTGTCACACTTTCATGTTTTGGCGCTTTTTTCGCGTGTCTTTTGTCGTGGATCCCCTACATTCGTAACAAATTTGGTCTGAATCAGTTGAGAATTGTGGATGTGCATGGATAGACAGACAGACAGACAAATGTTCATCTTTATATAGTAGATATGTGAGTAGAAAGATAGATTGCTGTAGATATTTAAAATTTATTCAAATCCAAAATACAGCAATAACAATGTTAGGAAATTACAAAATGAAATGCGTGCTGTACTAAAAATAGCTTAAAATGGGAAGTAATCCAAGTTTGGAGTAAATATTTTGGTCTTTTCGTATTGCCGGCCCAATGTCAGCATTTCTGTATTTTTGGCCCTTCATTATTGTCATGTTGGCCCTTCGGCATATTTCGGCCCATTGGCTGTTGGCCGTTTGACCCTGATCCCTCTATAACTGTCCATTTATATTGGTTTGTTTAAAAAACTTGTTAATCATTGCAAAATGTTATAAAGCGAAATCTTTTAATGGTTGTAAAAATTTAATAAAAAAACCTTAAAGGTAAAGAAAAAAAGAGGAAGTGAGAAAGTTAATATAAAAGAATGAAATTCCTGAAACTGGCGACAGAAGTAAACAATCGAGATCAGTAAAGTCTCCAGCGAAGCCAAAAGATGCACAAGGTGAGGGCGTGTTGAGTAATTCATTGTACTATCATATATAATATCGAAGAAAAATTATGATAAGGTCTAATAAGTAATATTCAAGGTAAAATTTCTGACGTCTTGCATGCATTACCCCCCTTTAGCTTTCATTGTTATGGGAAAAATGGTTTCAATTTGTTGATTTGATTTATGTCGTGATTTTCAGGAACGTATCCTCGACTTACCAACTTAGGCTGAATTTCTGTAGAAGTTGTTATATGCTGAACAGGTATATTAAGAAGTTGTTATATGTTGTATACCTCTGTATACCATCGACTACACCCTTCATTTCATGTCCTATTTCACCAATTTCTTCGCATTGCTAGGTTCTCTCATTACAAAACACCTCAAAGGTAACATTAAGCAGTCACCTCGAGGGCATTGGCCTGAGTGTGAAGTGAAATGAGATTTTTAAGAGCGTTGTTTATTTAGATATTATCTTATCGCAATATGTGATTTTCGTTTGCTTCAGGAAGGTGGAATGAAAAAATTTAAAGAACTTTATATCTGTAACGACATAACTTCAATTCAAAACGACTTAAATCGGTACAATTGATCTGTGACGTAACTTAAAATTGACGTAAAACAGGGTATACCTGTATTAATTAAATATGATGTTCATTTTATGAATCCTCCACTAGTTTGAATTTCCACCATTAGAGTGCACTAAATTTGGAAAATGAGTGAACTTTAAATTAATATTGTAAGCAGTCTATTTATGCTAAAGGCCTAAACTTTGGCATGATATTAGGTTATTGGATGCAAAACAGAAATTAATTTTAATTTTTAGGGGTAGGTTTCCCGACCCCGTTGTTCAGGGCCGGCTCTAGTTACATGGCGCCCCGATGCAAAGTCATTTGTAAGCGTCCCCATCCTCATATTTATCCCAAATAGGAGAAGAAATTCATATTTTCATATTGATGTATAAGCTATAATATTTTCATATTGATGTATAAGCTATAATTGATTTCTGTTTTATAACCAAATAATGGTAGATTAAAAAATTAATATAATAAAAAGTTTGATGATTAAAAAGTTATTTTCATTTTTAAATACATAACTTTTATCTTTATAAGTTATTTTTGGGAAACAAATCAGACATCTATACATATACGTAAATGGAACAACAAAAATTCAACAGGAAATATAAATTAGGACATTGAAACCGGTTTCATTGAATCAACGTTGAATTTTTCGTGCTTTCATGCTAGAAAACTTGTCAATTAATTTGTCGATGCTCAACTTTTCACATGCATCATTTTCTGTAGCTATCATAGATAGTCCTACCAAATGCTCTTGTGGCATGATTGAGCATAAATAATTTTTTATTATCTTAAGCCTAGAAAAAGACCTTTCCCCACTTGCCACTGATACAGTTAGAGTTAATAAAATTCTCAATGAAACAATTAAATTATGAAAGATAGATTAAGCAGAGTTTCATTGTTCATTTTTTTATTTGGCTGAAGTTGCAGAGAAAATTAAATGCGTCACTGCGATTTTTAATAGGCCATACGTATCTTGCAATGAATTAGATAGAGCATCTGAAATTGCATTGAAAATTTTATTCTAAACTTCTGCTCAGTGCTCAATGGTGTTTCATCTACACTTTCATAATCAAATTGCCAATCCTTTTGCCTCTTCTAGCAATTTTTTAAATCCCTTGTCTGTGCGATTCTCTTTAACATGTACTGTTAATTTTTCTATGGATTCCACAGAACACTGAATATTCTGGTCGACGCTTTGAAGCATTTTGCTTGCTCTATTTACTGTATTTAGAATGTCATGTCACAACACTAATGAACACAAAAATTGACACACTCGAATTTTAGAAGACAAAACCTGGGCCTAATATTTTGTAACATCATCTCGTTATTTAATTTTCGGGCATCATTGTTCGTTAAATTTAAGGTATGCATTGAACATGGAACAAAAAATTCTCCAGGGTTCAGATCACGAATATGTTTTTGCATGCCGTTTTTTGGCTTGCATACTCGTATTTGCTAAATTGCCGTATCCATGATCACATAAATTTTTTACCTCTAATTGAAAACTTTGCACCTTTCGTACTAAATATTTGGGTAATCCTTCTACGGTTGCGTCGAAAACTTCAACAAAACCTAAGAAATATTCATCAATGCTAATAAATTTCAGAGAGTCAGCTGTTGCCTACGGGTTAACATTAACAAAACGTGCTGTAATCATCATCGCCACTGATATCAGGTGTACAATAGTAGAATTATAGAGAGATATTTAGCTTTTTCAGTTTGTGCTGAAATTAAATGTTTTTTGAAATCAAATTTACAATTTCATTTTGTATATTTGTACCCAAAAAATTTACCGTATTATTTTGCTTTGAAGGTCTTTGCACGTGGTTTTCCATCACCATGTCATACTTTAAAAAATTGCTACTGTTTCGTTCAAACAACTTACCTGACAAGCCTCGAAGAGCTAAACATTGTGTGCCTAGGTATTTAATAATTTCAGTTATCCTTTCCATAACGGGATGCCAATGACGCTTCTCAAACATTTCCTCTGTTTCACAGTCAATTGTACACTTTAAATCTAAGTTTCTTTTAAGATAAAACCATTTTCTAAAATTTGTTAATTGAACAGAGGAAATTTCGTAAGTGCTCAATGTCTTTGACAAGTTTTACCAGTTAGAATAGCCTTAAAAAATTATTTGACTAATAGTATTCTTATTTCCCATAGAAAAGGTTACAACAAAAACAAAACGCGCATTTGTTCTTGACAGAATATACAAGCCAATGACTTGGTATTGTTACCTTGTTAATAAGTTTCCAAAAATAATAATTACTGCTATATTTTCTGCTACTTTCATCTGCCGGAAATGAGAAATTCTTAATCTGTTCAGGGCATGCTCAATAATAATTTTTTAAATTTTATCCTCAATTTCAGGCCAAGTTTCTGAATCGCTTGGAGTAAACTGAGAGCAATTATCGCTGGCAAATAAATGTCTTGCCTCGTTAAAGCTTCAAACTTTGATCAAAGCTATTAACACCTTTGTTGCAGCATAATTAATTTTCACACTCCCGCTAACGGGAGACATTTTTTTCGGAAAATTTTGCAATACCTTCGTACTTTAGCTTAAAATATGATGTTATATAAGAAACAAATGAAAATACCTTTAATTTGTATTTTTGGAACGAGAACATCATATGATGTTGCCCGTAAGCGGGAAATGCCAAAAAGTAGACTACCCTGCATCACATGGTTTGGAATAGAAGAATACGCCTTGTTAGATAACGGATATATTTTTTCCGTGTCGTATTTAAAGCAATTTAATAAATAGACTCTTTCCTAACTGTTATGTTGGAATAAAGGAGCGAGGATATCGTATTTCGTCTTACACGCGGAAAATCCTTAGATACCCTATCCGTTTTATTACATCTAAAATACAGTAAAGTTTGGGTTTATACGAGTATGCTTCTATGTTTAGGTATATTACAATCAAAAATTTAGCACGCTGAGATAATCTTTATTGCCTGCTGGAGAATGCGGGATTATCTGTTTTAGGCGATGTTTGATGCGACTTCCTAGTCCGTAATATAATTCCCCGTAGAAAATTCGAAAGTTACAAGTTATATATTTATTTATTTTCAGCTTATTCATGTTTTCGATTGTGCGAGTTTCTTTCAGTCCAAATTATCTCTGATAATCATCAGGATTCTACTATATCACAAAAAAATTGTTCTGAAGATGATTTCGAGTTATCAAGGTTTGTAAACTTGGAAGAAGGTTTGGCTTAAATTCAAACGAATACGTATAAATACATGGGTGATTTTTCAAAAATAATGTAGAAATTCACTTTCAAAACAGTATATATTCGTAATAAAATATATCAATTGCTTTTACAATTATAAATGTTATCATTATTTCCATAACTTTCACTGTTTACAAATTACATACAAATCACGCTGTTCCCTTACGGGGTAAGCAAGCTAAATGCCTCTACCATTCACAATATTTCTCCACACCTTTCTATCCTTACATACTTGTTTCGCTTCAAACACATCCATGCATTGTTTCATACATCGTCTTCCATTCCTTAAACTTTACAAATTTACAAATTAAAATAATTAATAATAAAAATTACAAGTTTCAAATTAAATACAATTTTCAGTTTACAATAAAAATTTCAATGTGCAATAGAAGCTACTATTTATAATAAAACTATTATTTACAATAAAAGCTACTATTTACAATAACAATTACTATTTACAAAGGCAGAAGCAAAAAAATTAACAAAAATATGTATATACAATAATTTCACATTAATCTGCGATGCCACTCTTGAAAACAATTTGTTAAACAGAGTCCTGGCTCACCTTCACAATCTCCGCAGTAGGTCGAAACTACTTTTCTTACTTTATTGGCTGTGCACACCCTGCAAGCCTTTTGCTTCCTCCTTGTGCCAGATGTTGGTGGATATTCTTTTATAAAATGTGAATCTATGGTGATAATGGAGGAGGAGGACGGTTGAGTCATAGATTTCGAAAGCGAGGAGCGTGGAGAATTTCTGCAGAGATAATCAATTACGGATAAACGAAATGAATACAGATCCATCCGTTCTCCACTATATCGCTGATACAAGAAATAAGAGTTCAACATCATCATTTCGATGATGTGAAGTCCTAATTTCTTGTACCACTTCAGAGATTTACGTTCCGAAATATAATACGATAAATACTGGTCTACCCCCCATGTATTTATTATAATGAACAATACATTGAGGTTTTTTTATTGATCAGGCATGACGAGAGGTTGTTTCAATGATATCCCCTGAAAATTCAGAGGATATCATTAAAACTTCTCTTTTATCCTTCCATTTCGAAACGTTAATCCCATCAGATGTCCACTGCTGCACCATTTCATTTTTCCGTAATTTTTTCTGTACAACCTTTGGAGGGTTGCCTTTTCTGTTGGCTCTTAGAGTCCCAGTACAATAAGACTGCTCATTGTCTAGGAGCTCTCGAGTCAGGCCAACACTATTATAAAAGTTATCCATATATAATTAGTGGCCACTCCCCAGCCCTTCCATCAGTTTATGGACAACTTTATTAGCGTGGCCTTTCCCTGAAAGATTTTCATCCATTGCCCCCGCATAAATCAAAAACCTATGAATCAACCCATCCGGTTCCGTCAACATATAAAGCTTCACACCGTATTTGTGTTTTTTCAGCTTTATAAATTGACGGAACGACAATCGTCCCCTCCATGGCACCATAGATTCATCGATACATAAATGTTTGCATGGGTAGCGGATCGTCTGCATTCTTTTATGGAAAAATTCCATAAAAGTTCTTATCTTGAACAGAGGGTCTGCTGAGATCCATTACTGGATTTTCGACGAAATGCAACGTTTGTAGAATATTTAGAAATCTATCCCTAGACATCCGGGACGAAAAGTAATTTAGGCTAAATTTCTCGTTGGTGTTCCAGTAATCGACAATCCTATTCAGCTGAAGGATTCCCATATGGAACTTGAGTCCTAAAAATACTTTGAGTTCCTCAATTTCGAGATCTTTACAATCAGTTATGCGGGATCTCGGAGCCACTCCTCGGAGGAAGAGCTCCTCGGCAAATTTATTTGTTTCCCGCGGAACCAATTGGAAGAAATCGTCATTGAATAGCAAATCAAAGTAATTTTTAGGATCATTTCCATCTGGGAGGACTTTCAAACCACTCTGCTCGAGAGAAGTAAAGCAACGCGGATCCTGTGGTGTATCTATCCATGCAAACGTAGGTAAAGGGGATGGAAGGTATTCTGGAGAAGAAATTGAAAGTGTAGGAGAAGGCGGAGGAGGAGGAATGGAAGGGATAGGTGAAGGTGGTCTAGGGTCTAAAGATGGTTGGGTTGGGTAAAGTTGGGTGGCTGAAAGTGGCTGCAATTCATGAAGGACAGGGGGAGAGGAATCTGTTGCACCAACATCTGGCGGCAGTGCTTGGGGACATGCAACGGGTGTTTGGGCCTCTAAAGTAATAAAAGTAGAAACCTCTGCTTGGAGTTGCGAAGGGTCATCACCTTCTGTTTCGAAATCGTGGATCCCTTTGTCTTCGACGTCCGAAGAAGAATCCCCATCGTATTCTTCAAGGAGCTCCTCCATTTCCGCAGGAGAAAGCTCAGAAATTATAAATTTCTCCTGCGTTAATTTACGCCTCTTTGATGGTGGGGCATCTACAATAAAAATTTCATTTGAAAATAACACATCAACAAAACTAAAACTTTACTTAAATTGTTTATGTAATATAATGAAACATACCAGGAGATTTCATTTGACAAAACTAAAACTTAACTTAAATTGTTTATGTAATATAATGAAACATACCAGGAGATGGAACATCCTGCGCATAAGATGTCGAGGGTTGGGGATCCATATATCAACTTACTAAAAGCTGAAATTACACAAATAAATTATTTACCTTCTCAAACGTGAATATATTGGCATACTGAAATAACAAAGTAAATAAAAACCAAATTTCTATAAAAATAATAGGACTTACCTTGAATCTCTGTCAAAAACTCCTACTATGCTCCTTTACGTAGCAGTAGAAAAATACGCAGAATCTATTAAAGGAATGAATATCTTTTTATATTAAATATTTGTTACTAAATACTAGAAAATATACAATAAAAACAAAACATACTCGAACGGAGTACCTCAATGAGGTTCGAAATGCTTTGACGATTCTTCAAGTTCGCAAAATCTGAAATTACAAAAAGAATTTATCTAAGTTCTCAAATGTGAATGTTTTGATACATTAAAACAACGAAGTAAATATAAAAACCAATTTCTATAAAAATAATAAGCCTTACCTTGAATATCTTGTGTAAGATGAAAAGTCTTCCGAATGACGCACTCGGCATAAAAACGAACCACACAGGAAGGAAGCTCAAAAGGGACTGAGACTAACCCCTCCTGCAGCCCTTCCCAAATAGTCCAATCCCTTCCACGGAAGAAAGAGAATGGACGCGGAGAAAAACTGAGGCGCAACATCATATGATGTCGCCCGTCCGTGGGCTTGGGCGGGACGACATCATATGATGTCGTCCGCAACGAACGTGTTAAGGCAGGAACCATCTTCCTTGTATTATTCTGACTCTTCATTTTCTAATTTAGAAACAGGAGTTTCACTAGCAGATTTAAAATATTTCTTTCTTTCTGTTTTTCTATTTCTAATTCTTTCACAGCTTTTCTTTTTTTATTTTAAAACCGGTCAATTTATTTTTCTTATCCATTGATGCTAACAATAATAAATCCTGGGTTTTAAAATATAACTTCTAAAATCTGCAACAAAACGAAAACCACAAATTTTTCACGTCAACTTAACATTAATCTGAAACCCTAATGAGCATTTGAATTTGTGTAGTCAAAATATTCCAACTACTATTATTTTCTTAGAGAAACTTATGATAAATTTTATGAAAAATAAAGTTTTACAATACCTCATATGCTAGGAGATGAAAAGACTGATTTTTTTTAATCCAAACACTACAGATCAATTACAAAAAAAGAACTATAAATCACTGCTCCAATGTGCACTCCAATACACCCGACATGCTACAGACAGACTAGGATCATTTTGTTAAAGTCGAAAAAAATCGCAAGTCAAGCTTTCCTTGATGATTTCATTGTGAATCAAAAGCGCAAGCATCGCAGATAAGGTAGAACTGGTTGACCAAGCCATCTGATCTTTATTAAGAAGCTTAACCGATAGATCGGCCAGTGACAGTTTTCGTAGATGCAGCGTGGGCCGATAGATCGGTCGGCTATCAGTTAAAGGGTTAATGTATAACCTGTAACATATTTGCGCATAGGAAACATGAAACTCGCTACATATGGGATTAAAAGTACACAATGCATCATTCGAAGATTCTCATCATATTTTGCATATTTCTTTTGATTTACTAGCACTGTCGGATACGGTTTTTAAAAGAAAACAAAACTTCGATTATTTATCCATTGCTACGGCTTAGGTTAGTGTCTTTGCCTGCTCTGCCATCCAACGACCCTCTTTATTATGGAATAAATCTTTCACATGTTATTCTAAAAATTATCTTCTGTATATCAATAAATTGATATGAAATTAATGCAAGGAGCGAATGGAAGATGAATGGCAATTAGCAGGTTAGTGCCCCCACATCCTGCCGACTCCTTCGGTGCCCTAATTCTCGGCCACCTCCAATAAGCGTCTTACCCACACTAAAATGATGCGACCCTGTACCTCGAGGGTTTGGGGGCAGAATTTGCGACGAAGATTTGCTGCACTGGCATTTCCAAGTTTCACTTTCTGCATTAACACATGGGTTCGAAAAGATCGGCGAGGGACACTCATTGCCCATCCAGCTTATAACTCGCATTCCGATAATATACAGACACAAATACTATCATTTGATGGTGCACCTGGTATGTTGGGACACAGGTGCCTTGAATCCATTGCGTCCCAGGCTGGCGCAAACTTTCTGAAATCAACCACCCTGGGTGCAAAGAGCGCGTCGCATAAGGGTGCCAACTTTCCTAGAACGCCTTCCCATCAAGGTACAGGGTGGGCGCAAAGTAACTGAACATGTTTTTACTTGTATATCTCACAAGCGAAACCTACAACAAATTAGTATCTTTCTCTCAAGTAAAACCCACAAGGAGATTCACTCAACACTCTCCAATAATGTATCGATTCAAAGTGAAAATGGGGAACCGCTGAAAATCTTTTGAGCGCCCCTTGATTATCAGCGCCCCGATGCCTTGCTTACCTCGCTTACTGCCTAGAGCCGGCCCTGCCGTTGTTTCATTTCTACCCCATAAGAAAAGCATGGGAATTGGCAAAATGGTTCAACATTGATAATCTAATTTAAAAGTTTGTATAATTACTATTTTGCTTAGATTTATATTACTGCTATTTAAGAGAAGGGTTCAATTATCTGCCTTCTCAAAGGTTTATCGCAATTGCAATTACAAATTTCTCATTTGAAAAGCCAATGTTAATACATATTTTTTATAATTATGTACTTTGGTAAGGATTTTGAAACTGCAATTTTAAATTTAGTTGATACTTTGAACAAACTAATGATTATAAGAAATTACATGTATCGTTAAATATTTGTTTTACAATTCTTACAAAGCCTGCATAAACAATCCTAGTGTTTATGAAAACAATTGTGACAAACTAGTATGAACATTCACTGCAAAAACAGTAAGAGAATGCTTCAAATTGGCTAAAAAGTTGGAAAATTATTTTCTGGATAGTACCCCAAAATGGAACGTAGCCTAAAATTTCAATGTTTTTTGGAACTAGTCATGCAGAGTTAGGGACATGAAATTCATTGACTCTATAATTTTTCTTTTAGTTGATGTATGAATTACAAATGATGAAAAAATACTCTGATTTCTTCTTTTTTGGTAGCTAAATTATCAGCAGCAGTGCCATCCAGATGTTTTTCCACTATTGTATTACATCTCATGCTGAATAAAATTGGAAAAATACCTCCAAATCACCATAAAGGCGGTACTTACGTGTCAAGGCACAGAAGACTCGCAGGATCACTCAGGATGCGCGTTTTGACAGCAATGCTGTCATCTTCAGCAATGTCTCATGCTGTTTTTAAATTTGCTCCTTAGCACTAGAAAATATTAATTGTTTATCGATTTACTTATTATGTGCACTCAATGAGCACATCAGCTGTACCTTCACAAGTACAAATGTTTGTGACAAAGCAGGGTTTGAACTTGCAGCTATAGCATTGTAAGGTAGTTACTCTTCTTTCTCCTGTAGTAAGGCTGGCTAAGCTCAGCTTCATTTAGATATTTGCCTTTGCTATTTGTATCTCTAAAACCTTATTTATTCCATCTTAATTTGTTGCTATTGCTCTCGAATCTACTTTTATTATTTAAGATCTAATGATTCAAGGTTTTAAGATTAGAACCAAAGATTGGTGAGCTGTATTTGCTAAACATTTAATTATTTCACTAATTTCTCTCTACTCATCCTGCTCATTAATATTGCAACAGGTGTTGGTCATGAAGTAAATGAGTGATGTCTTATTATTCCTGGAAGAAATTGAAATCCTTTCCTGTAAAACATTCAAGGTTTTTTTTGTATCTCTTTATTTATGCTTGCACATTAATTTATGATGACAAATCTGCTCTTTGAATTTAGGGTGTATTTTTAGCCATATGTCATTTCAAGGCAATGTAGAAAATAGACACATAAAAACATGTACATGTATGTAATGTGAGTACACGGATTATATAATTCCTATTTACAAAGAAAGAGAACTTTATCTACATTACCTTTTTAATGATTTGTCTGAATGTAAGTACATTGATTATGCACTCATTTCAGGTTTTCTTTTTCTGAATTTCATGCCAGTTGAAGCAGCAAAAATTATATGATTACTGCATGATTGCGCATTGATAATCACATGCCTATGAATTTTGAGAAAATTTAATGAGTTGATAATTATAAATTTCTGTTCAAAGTCAACTGTTTTCAATTAAAAGTAACTGTATTCAGTTAATGAGATAAATCACATCATCAAAGGGATTATTTTGAGGCCTTGGGAAAATTTATTTCAATAATAATGTAAATTTAAAAAACCTGGATTTATGCATTTTGGACAAATCTTTATGAATCAATAATGTTTATTCATCTGATAACAGGCTTTGGTGAGACCAAATCTTCATACAATGGTGATCGAAGCTCATTTCTATTTGAATTGTGTTCTGCTCTTGGTCTACACACACCCCTCATAATTTCTCCTTCAATGAGTGGTTCGTATTCAGTTCCATTCTTGGCCAGTCATGCGGACAAATTCAGCGGCTATCTCCCTGTTTCCCCAGTCGCAACAGATAAGGTTTCAAAGGCAGTGCTGGAAACTGTGCAAGTAAGTTTATAAATTCAAATTCAGTATTTTTGTAAAAATATGTATGAAAAACGTCTACGGACATTTCTGTTGATGATGCTTATAAAATTTTTCTGAGGATTTTGAAATGAAAAACAATATTAAATGGTGATTGTCATAAATTTATGTTTAAGTTAGTTTGTATAGGCTTAACAATTAAATCGTATTAATTTTGAAATAATTAAATATTTTTCACATTAACGTATATCTTAAATCTGGACATATTTGGAGTGTTTTCTATCAATAATAATTGGATTGAGAATTTCTTTCTTTATGTTAATTTAGATGAAGAATTCAGAGCTAATTTATCAATTTTGTTCTTAGGTGCCTACTCTCATCCTATTTGGGAGCAATGACTTTGTGGAGCATGCAAGCTCATCAAAGGAGAACTTGAAAGTTATACCAAAAAGTCAATTGGTTGTTTTTGAAGGAGCAGGCCATGCCTGCTACTTGGATCAGCCAGATAAATTCCATACAATTCTACATAATTTTCTTCTGTTGTTGAGAATATAGGAAATTATTATTGAATATATTTTTGTGTTGACAAACTTGAGTTTTCTTTTGCAAAATTATTCCATGTTTTCACTGATATTTTAATATGGATGTTAATTAGTTCATAATTATTTATGGCTGGAAATAATGTTAGCAATTAACACTAAATTATACTGCTTAGCCACCTAAATATTGTTAACATTTTAGTCATAGCATAGCCTTTTCTTGATTTCAATTAGTCATTCCATTTGATAAGATGTAGATATTTTTAAAAAAATAATTGGCGTGCAGGGTCTCTTTGCTCAAATTTGCATGCACCCTCTTCTGGACAATGCTCTTTATCATTTCATTTCTACAGTACATCCTTTCACTTTTGTGCCTCTGACTAAACTTCTCTCCCGCCCAGCACCTTCACCATCTCCCACTTGGTGGCCACTTGTGACAATATGTAGCCAAACATATCGATTTTAAAATGTTTATAGGGTATAATAAATTATTACGAGATAGGAAGTTGGTTAAAAATATTTTATGGTAAAAAAGTACTGAAATTCTTACACAATCTTTGTTTCTTTTACTTTCTAGTCTTGAGATTTGGAGAAATCTGAAGAATTTCCATATTATAATAAATATTTTGCAAAATTATTAGGCCCTACTTCTCAAGCTTTTGATAATTTACTTTTGAAATAAAGAAATTTGGCCCTAAACCACAATTGTCAATACAACTCTGTTGCCCACAAATAATGCAATTAAATGTTATAGAGATAAGTAGCCAAACCCTAAATCTACCACTAATCAGGAATCACTAATTCAGGAATGAATGAATTTGCAGAATGTAAAAATTTAACTACAATGACTAAGTCTATCTGTATCCACCAAGTAGGGAGGAATTCTAATTGCTAAAAAAAGTACCTCATTCTAGGTTCTTGATGCCTGACATTTTGTGGAACACCTTTAAGAATACAATAATTCTTCAGATTTCATCTCCCATATTTCTCAAAAAGAAACTAAAGGCTACAGGCAAAACATTCTGATGAAATTTGTATTAATAACTATTCATAAGGCAGTAAAAAATTAGTTAATGGGTATCTCTTTTCCTCTCACTTTTCAATGCTCAGCTTTGGAAGTTCATGTAACCAAAAGGTTTTATCTATTTTATGACATTATTTTACATAATGTTGCACTCTTATTATTCTACTTCCCAATTTTTGGAAGAAAGTAAACAATTTCTTTCTAATAATTACTACTGTGGAATCCCCATTTAACGTTTGCATCGGGGACAAGTTTTTTGTACCTTAAATCGAGTAATACATTAAATGGGGGTTATCTAAAATTTAAAGACTAAACAGCAGTTCATTAATGTCAGATATGTTTTATTAGTTAAAACATAAATATTAAGTGTATAGATTAATTACGATCAATTTTTTCATTCGTAAAATTTCACAGAACAAAGATGGTTGACAATGATACCAACTGTAAGTCCTCCGGCGAAGGTGATTCTTCTAGCTTATGGTTTTTTTGTGAAATTAGTGGTCATTTCATGGCTGTGACCCTCATTGCACTTCCTAGCAGTGAATTTGCGAACTTTAATTTTTCCGAGACAAACTTTCTTAAAACTTTTAAGCAAATAAACACAATTGAAGTGCTCCTATATAGGAGGAATCAACCTAGCGTGCAGATCCATTCAGTTTTTTAAGTTTGCATGCTATAATGAATACATGGTATAATTGGGCTCGCATGGGTTATATGAGATAATACAGTAAAACCCTGTTATGACGTGGGTTTCAGGAGACAGAATGTACATCCGAGTTATCGGCAACCCATGGTATTTTGGGAAATAATTTAAAAAAACGTGAAAGTATATGCATTATAACAAATTTAATTGCAAAATACTATAAAAACTGATATCGTATTTTGATTTAAATGCATACCTTACTTTAATCGGTGTTTTTAAAATAGTCTGATATTTTCTTTTTGGCACGACAGCTGATGGCGTTTCTTTGTCGCATACGTCTTAATGTTTTGCAAATGTAAAAGATGAAGATGATCACAATCACTCTGTCTCTCCATCATGGGTGGTACCGGGCCTGGCTAATAGGGCTTGAGCCCTGTGCCCCCTCAAGTCCAGGGGTCCCCAAATACCTAACTTGTATTTTTTGTGTAAGGGTATTATTAGTAATTTGTAAAACGTTTTTTATTTATTATTTACTGTACAGACAGACGCATTAGACATTCGAATTTTTAAATGATTAACGGTTATTACGATCTTGACTTTCCCTATGTTATTTCTTAATAAAATAATTATTTCTTTCTTATAATATTTTTTTTGTTCCTAATCCAATATCTCCAACATCAGTGACGAGTGAGTGTCATTCTTCTAGACCAGTGGTCCCCAAACCATGGCCCATGCAGTTATTTAATCCGGCCCGCCTGCCTTACCCAACCCAACACCGCCATCCCCTCCCCCTCCCCTTGAAATAATTTTTAACGTGAAAAGCCTTAAGTGGCCCACGCTGCTGTACATAAAGCCTAATGTGGCCCTTTCAGTAAAAAGTTTGGGGACCCCTGATCTAGAGACTGTAAGCTGACCCTTTCATAGACCGATTATATTATTCATGAAGTGACCACATTGCTTTATATGATTGTGCCATGCACATTATACTAATAACTTAAAGGGGCCCACGAAGAATGCCAGCCCTGGGCCCCCAAAAACCTAGATCTGCCCCTGCTCTCCATCGAATTCATCACTTCACTGATGGTATCCAATACTTTGCTTATTTAAGGGGTATCAACCTCACACATCTCTTCATCCTCACTGTCATCTTCCGATAATTTTTCTGCTTTTCTGCAGTTCTGGACTTCAGCTACAATTTCTTATCATTCTTATAGACAGCGACGGGAGTTTAGCATCGCGGTAAAATTTGAACCAAGTTGTTTACGAAGAAAATAGCACGACTACATATTAATTCTTTTGTGTTTATTTAATGTAGTAACAATGCCAGTATGTGTTGTGCCATTGATGGTTAGATTGAATTAATATATTACATCTCCACCAAATGAAATATTCTCGAGTCACAGTGTAAATGCACCTGAAATCGAGGCAATGCCCTGCAAGGGACCAGAATTTTGTCCCTTAATTGCGGGCAATTCACTAAATCGAGAAACACTTAATCGGGTAATACAATACATTATTTATATGGAGCTTTGGTCGGGGCTGCAAAAAAACCGCATTAAATGCGGGTAAACCTTAAATGAGAGAACCTTGAATCAGGATTCCACTGTATATCTATACTGGTCTTAGTGCTTTCATCTCCATTTTTTACCCGAAGAGAAAAAAATATTGGCATAATTGTCCAAATAAATACAGTATTTGTTTGATGAGACTCTGAATGTTTAACTATTCCTTTCTGAAGCCTTTGTAGCCTTACTTGTAATACCCTTGTCTCATAAAGGCTGTGCATTTGAGAAAGAGAGGACTGAATTCTAATCTGCCCCTTAAAGAAGCTCGAATATGATAATTGTTTCAGTTAAGTATTTACTTTTATTCCCGTTTGTCTAATTTTCTTCATTTCTGTAATATTATATTTTGAAGTAGCTAAAGAAGAGACAAACCTAACTTCTTACAAATTAAATTCAGAAAAGAGGAACATGAGGGCAAATGGATGGAGATTGTGACACATTGCACAGGAGCTGGCAAATGAAATATGTTCTAAGAAAAAAAGTTGTTTAGGCTGGTCCAGACGTAAAATGTTTTGACTTATGATAAACCCAGGCTTACGACATTAATACATTGATACCTTGAAATTGACATCTGACATCAGACTCTGGACATACGATATCCGACATCTGATGCGCTGAGTCTACTTTCTTGTGCGTAATTTTGGCTGATATTCAGTTGTCTGCATCATAGGTATTATTGATTAAGTATTAGAAATGTTTATTATACAATATGTAACACTCATTGGTTCTTAAACTATTAATTTATAGCCTCAATAAAGCTGGGTACACATTTTTTCCAAGGTCCTCAAATGTATCTCAATTTTTAACATGTAAATCTGTGGGAAATTGATATTCGACTTACGATGCGATTTTCAGGAATGCAGTAGAGTCATAAGGGGAAACCTTAAAATATTTGTCAATATTCTTGATAATTGCTCTGCAAACATTTTTGGAAGATATTATTTGTTTTACTAATTTTGAGTAATGATCTATTACCTTTTTGGTTATATGAATTGCCAGTGCAGTTTTTCTTACCTTTTTGAGCAAAATATTTTTATAATATTTGTTCTTCCCATATATGTATCGTATTGAAATTGCAGAAGCTCTGTCTTCTAAAATTGGAAGAGATACAATGTCAACTGATTTTTCATGATTCCAATAGCTGAAATGTTAAATTCGCTTTTACTAAAAGTGAATGTCACTGCATTAATCATATAATTTGCCCTTCACATCTGTATCAATATGAATTCTACTTTTATTTTTGTTGTAATCTTTTATTCCACAATCATCGTATGATTTAGTTAAATTTCTTTACTTAGCTCTCTTCTGGGTAATGCTCTTGATCCTTTACTTTTGATCCACATACTCAATTTCTGTTCTACTCACCTCCATCATAAATTTTCTTAAATCTGGTTTTACTTATCTTCCATAAAAATGTTTTCCTTAGAATGTATGGTTTTATTAAGAGCTAATTTTGTCCAATGCTAAGTAATTATTTTCTGCTGTTTAACCATGAATTTCAGATCTTAATTTTATGTTTTTCCCTTTAATTATATGGGGGTGTAATTAACTAATGTATTAATGTAACTCAGCTTTCATATGATTGTTGGAAGTCTTTGGAAATCATAGACTATTGTTGATTTATCTGCTGTTATTGAATGAAGATTGATGATAGTAGGCATATGCATTTTAAGGAATTTTAACAATGAGTGGTTCATCATGAAGCATTCTTACCTATTGGCAGCTTTTTGTTTAAGATGCTTTTGCTATGTTCTGCATTATAGGGGTGACCAGTTTGTTAAATTACCAATGCATCATATTAAATATTCCAATATTTTCATTGCTAATGATGTCATTAGCCTTGTTGAATAATTCTATTATTTGGGAATTTGAGAAAAGATTCTGTCAGATCATGATTTGAATAAGAGACTTTGATCCCTTAATCTTAATAGCAAGCCAAATTAAATGATGTGTTACAGTTACGTTATCTTGTTCGAATTCTATAAGCATTGTTTTTTTAGTTTATGCTTTCCTGATGTTATATTTAATTTGCATGGCTACGTTTTTGTTTATTATGATCACCTGTCTTCCATTATCACTTAAATGCTAAGAAAAGTATTTTAAAGGCTGTCATTTGGAATGGGATAGTAGATGGTTGTTATACTATGAAGTGTGTGTAAGTTGAACATTTTTCTATATAATATCAACACTATTTTGGTACAGAAAAACGTAATTAATGTCTATGATGTATAAGCATATTATTGCTTGTTTGCAAAATGAAATGTAATTTTGATTGTATATTTGGCTAATTATCTATTTTTGTAAGTAATTGATAATGCTAATGTTTGTTAAAGATATAGATTTTACAGGATGCTACTTACAAATCTTATTTCCTGCTAAAATGGTATGTATAATGTTATTCCTAAATATTGTTCATTTATGATAGAAGCATTAAAATATTGTTTTTTATGTATAATGAGAGGTTGTACATTTTCTGTGATGTTTTGAATGTTTTTATGTAACAATAAATATTACTTCATTGAAGTGTATGAACATAGTTGTTTTTTATTAAAACCCTTTAAACTGTATTTTAGTTTTACTCTAACAAAGAATGAACTGAGCGATGGTCTTAGAGAGGCACAAAAAGTTTGAAGGGACTTAGCCAGAATAGTCAAGCTATTTTCAAAGATAATGATAATGCTTTTTATATTGGAGATAATAAGAACCTGTTGAATAAACTTAGAGAAATATTTCCCTTATCGCTTTTATATTAGGTGTTATCTGTAAATTTTCTGGCAATATTGGTGATATTCCAATCAAGCAATAGTATTTTCCTTGGCCTTGTATCTTCAATTAAAAGATTTCATCTTAATTATGTATATTGGAATTTAAAAAGATTGTATTACAGATGTACGTCAAAATAGATGAGAAATGAATAAAAACAGTAATTTAATCATACTGTAAATAAAAGATTTCGTGAAGTAACATTGAAGTTATGTACATAAGTCATCTTTTCTCCAGACTGGTTAGCAGTTACTTAACAGGAATGTAATTATAAAAACTATTTTAAAATAGTTTTTGCCAAAATTGTTCATCAAGTCATTCACAGAAAATGAGTTTATGTATTTTTTGCCATTTTTGTGTGTGTATTATAATATAAAGGGCAACTAGGTGTTGAGTGAGGGAAGCCTAATGGACACTTATCAATAAGAGAGGCACTGGGGTGTTGGAGTGAGACATTTACACACGTAAATTGTCTCTTGTGCTGACAAAGGGATCCTCCCAAAAGCTCCAATTTACATGTATAAATGTGTCTCTCTGACATCCCAGTGGCTCTCCTATTGGTAAGTGTTCACTGGGCTTTCCTCATTCAATACCTAGTTGCCCTTGATATACCTATTAACCTTTACTCGTCCATAGGCATTTAAATAGGTATCACCCAAAAAGCTCTGGTCTATGTCTACGTGTGTCTTTCTGACATCCCGGCTGCTCTCCTACCAGTAACTGTCCACTGGGCCTTCTCCCTTCAATAATTAGTTGCTCTTCAAATAACAATTTACCTATCCTCTTCCCTAGGCATATAAACACATCTACATGGTACAGTCAAAAGGTTTCCAGAATGTTTGTCATAGTGCATTACAAGATCATGTGTACATTATTATCAATTACTAACCCTTAACTATACAGAGGAACGCATTCTGTTTTTATTGTATCATTAGTTTGTTTATAAGCTGTGGAGTACTGTCAGTGCTTGTACCTTTATGAGGTTAACTTTGGTAATAAGGGAGAAGTCATTGCAGCAACACAGGAGGTGGAATGAATCAATCCAACAGAATAATTGCAGTATTGCTTCTATCAGTTCTATGAACAATGGCAGAAGTGCATTGTGGCAAAGGGAGAATATTTTGAGGAAGAACACAATTAAGGTTTTTAATAATAATAATAACAGCTAAGAACATAAGTCTAACTTAAAAACTGCATGGACATCAATAACATTCCATAGCTTATAACAAATATACTAGTAACAGAATTTGAATGGATTTGTATCTTTGTGTAGTTAAAGATTAGTGCTTGATAATATTATATACGTGATCATTCCAGGAACATTTTGACTGTATTACATGTATACACACATACACGTGTGTGCACATATATATATATATACATGTCTCTCCATCGCTGAAGAAGGGCGTCAGCCCGAAAGCTCCATATTTGTGTTTTTCGTGTGTTCTCAATACCCTCAGCGGCTCTCCAATCTAGGCAAGTGTCGATTGGGCTTTCTCCAACACCTTCTTGCCACCTTTATCATTACCTTTCCTTTTCTTTAAGCTTTTATATATATATATATATATATATATATACATACATACAGGGCTGTGCCGATGGGTGAGGCGGCGTGGCAACCGCCTCAGGCACCTCTCGAAGGAGGGCGCCAAAATTTGGCAAAAATGAAAACCTATCAAAATAAATTCATAAGGCCAGCGAGGCCAGGGGGTGCCATATTATATCTTGCCTCAGACGGCAAAATGTCTGGGCACGGCCCTGTGTGTATGTGTATATATATATATTTATTATACTTATAGTTGTTAAGCTACTAAAAACTGTAGTTCCTGTATAAAGAATAAATGGAAATGATTGAATTACAGGCATAATTGCTTTGAAATGTTAAAGTGATTTACCATATGGTGAGGCTAATTAACCGTTTCATATGGTTAATCACAAAGTCTTTATTTCATTCAGTTGGGAATGTTGTTATAAGATAAAATTTGAAATGCTGGTGAATGTAGCGCCTCCCACATCTCTCTGATAATCCAGGAAGGAACATTTTCTTTGTCCACCTCAGAATTTTTATGAAGTTCACTCTTTTGAGATTGTGCTTCTTCGATAAAAAGGCTTCTCCATATTCTTTGTCTGGAGGGCGAATTCTGACTAGAAATATTATCTACATCAGAATAATATGAGACTTGTTAATCTTTTGGTAAAATTTATCAATGTGGCTTTTGTATGAAACGTTTAAGTGGGGAATGATTGACTTGATTTTCTCATTGACTATGAATCTCTTTCCATAGTTGCTTTTTTCTATTTTGCAACTAAACAATGCAATTGTGCTCTTTGGACTTTGATTAGATGAGTATGAGAGAATCAAAATCTATCTTGTAAATAATTTTCATCAACCATACAAAAACCACTTTGCTTAGATATTAATCTTTCAGAAATTTGTGAAATATTATGGCCATAGCAATTTTTTACAGTATACTGGAGGCCATCAAAATGGGTGAGTGTGGACATTCATCTCTTCATTCAAACGTGTATCAACTATGCCACACAAAAAAGAGGCATTCAACTTTTGCGAAGCTAATTAGTAAATAAAGTCCGCTTTAAGTAACTTGAGGGAGCTGGAACACAATGTAAGCACAGTGAACCTTTGGCTACATTTTTTTGGCACATTAACTACATTTAGGATGAATTCTTTGGAATCTGCGAGCAGCTGGTTACACTACGTGAGGACTGCATTCTCTTTGTTAGTATGCATTCAATCACTTCTCAGTTCTCTCTCTCTCTCTCTCTCTCTCTCTCTATATATATATATATATATATATATATATATATATATATACATACATACATACATACATACATACATACATATATATATATATATATATATATATAAGTAATAGTTTCCTCATCCTTAATTTCATGTGCCCACTCATTTTTTTTCTATCCTTTTGTAAAATATTCACTTTATCACTCAAGGTTGCTTATTTGTCTAATTTATGATCAATACTGCTACTGAAAAACGCTATTAACTGGACATAACCCTTCAAACGAATTTGAAGAAAACATGCGCCATTTATGTAATAACCTCCCACTCCAAACTCAAGAACTTAATAGCACTGCCAGTATTATCTTTCAACTGACTATATATCGCTTTGCCAATAATTCACTTAATGCATTTTGTCACATAATAGAATATTTAAGTGCATCCTGCATGTCAGACTTGATTTGGCAGTTGCAATGTTGTTTCTTCATAGAGGATATTTGCTTACATATTTTTGAATTCTCTCACACAAAATAAAAGATCCAATATACAGCATTGAATAGCATGAAGGACACTGGGAAAACTATCCTCGAGTACTTGTCTATCACATTAACATCTTTGATCTTGGGCATGGAGCTACGTAGCGCCGAGGCCCCTTTTCGCAGGGTTTGCATCACCTTCGGTTGGTGCCTTCCCCTACATCCTGCTCCACTACTGATGCTCACTGATCTGCGTGAACCGCCAAATCCACCTCGGGTGGGAAAGGCATAGCCGCGACTCATTCGAAAGCTTGGGGGAAATTTCCCAGGAGGCTGGGCAAGAGAAGGATGCTGTTGGTCACCACCTCCTATGCTCCCACCTGCTTCAGAACTGCCCACAGACCGAGCGCTTCCACTGTTGTTGCGTCGTCTGTTCCGTATGCAAGGGATTGGGGACATCCTCAGCTCCTGAAGTTCTATGATTTCCCCTTCGGCTACACTGCCCACTCCAAACCCCCCCACATTCCCAACCATCGCTGGTATACCTCCCGGATGGCCTTCTGCATTCCCTCCGGATGAGGGGAACCTAGCATCCATGTTGCCCCTGCTTGAGGAAGATGCAGCAGGGGCAGAGATTCCCCCCGGGTCTGCAGTGTTTGCTTTCTTAGATGAGGATTTCTTCTTGGCACGGGCACCCCAGTAGGTGTAGTTGACAGCGGCGTATTCTAGGAGGGCAGCAAACACAAACACGAAGCACATGACGAGGTAGATATCGATGGCCTTGACATAGGAGATCCGAGGAAGAGAAGAGCGGACACCAGTACTTATGGTGGTCATTGTCAGCACTGTGGTGATCCCTGTTGTGGAAGATTGATCATTGGAACAAAATGACTATGTTAATGCTTAACCATTTTTATCTTTTTGTTAAAATGTCAAATTGTGTTTAAGATTACAAAAGTTACAAATGCACCTTTTCCATTGCTTGAACAGGAAATAATGAAATTCTGTTAATGAAAGAGAATGGGTCATTACAAACGCAACATGAATTATAAGATAACGGTTTTAGTTTTTTACTGATATATATGATAGCATTCGATAATTTTCAAGCTCACCTTACATGCTCTATCCAATAGATAGTGTAAGTAATCTCCTGATCATATATTGCTTAAGTAAGCCAAATGTGCATTTTTCTGCAAAGTAGTCATTCTATGTAATAATTCTTTGATTTTTTATTATTTCACTTATTAGACTTTGGATTCATCACTTGGGGTAGTTCTTCATGCATGACCAGGTAATTATAGATGCAAATTTAACCCATCCTTGTTTGAGGAGGGCTAGTTGAACTACTATTGTGCCGAAATATATTACAATGTCTTTCTGTTTATACTTTTATACGAATGAGAGAAGTCTCGGAGACTATTTACACGCATATTACTTTTCTGGAAACGTTTAGTCTGTGGTTGACTGCCAACCAAAAAGCACAAAAAAAATGTTATGTGCAGCTACAAAGAAATTTGTCCATAATTAAAATTAATCATAGTATTTTATAAATTATGTAAAGTGCATTTGGTTATAAATACTTTAATTTACCGTAAGTAAAAATCGTTTTATATTTATTTGTATAATTTCTATGTTATTTTTCAAGTTATTTTATGCCATCCTCATATGAGGATGTTATAATTGGTCTTGAATTGTAGGTACAATATTTTAATAAACTATATACAATTTACCATGGATAGAAGGGTTTTTTCTCGAGAATAAAACTTTGATGCACTGGAAGAGGCCATTCTTGCTATAATGAATGAAGAATCAAGTGACTATGAAAATGCTGAAGAGTTTCCACCAAATTTAGATGAACTGACAGACTGTCAGGAATTTGATTATGTCGTTTTATGTGGACCTAATTCATTTTCATACAATATTCCTGGTTCCATTGAATGAACTGAAAGATTTATCTCGTAGAGGTATATTTGAAAAGCTTCTTAGTGATGAAATCGTACAGTATGTTTGTGACCAAACTATTTTATATGCACAACAGAGAAACCATCATGCCTTCAAGATTAGTGTGAATGAAATTCAAACATTTTTTGCCGTTTTATACCTGACAGGTTATAATTGTTTACCACAAGAGCGAATGTATTGGTCTCACGACGAGGACCTCGGAGTTCCACTTATTTACGATAGCATCTAATGAGATCGATATTTAGAAATCAAACGGTTTTTGCACATGGCTAATAAGAGCGAAATAGGGAAATCTCAAGACCAAATGATCAAAATTAGGCCACTTATGAACATGCTTATAAAAAGTTTTTGCCAATGGGGTTTCTTCCAAAAAGACTTATCAGTAGAGGAATCCATGATAAAGTATTTCGGACACAATCCAGCAAAACAATTTATAAAAGGAAAACCTGTAAGGTTTGGGTACAAAAACTGGATGTTGAGCAGTTATTCTGGGTATTGTCACGTCTTTGATGTTTACTGTGGAAAAAATCATAATCAACCGGGACATTCCAAATCTTTACCTGTAGGCGCTAGAGTCGTGATTGATTTGTTGAACCACGTACCAAATCCCTCAAATCACGAAGTTTTCTTCGATAATTACTTCACCACTTATGCGTTACTGGTATACCTCAAAAGGAACATAATCAGAGCAATGGGAACTGTAAGAGACAATCGAGTTCACAATTGTCCTATTATGCCTTCAAAGGATATGAAAAAAAGAACAGAGGAACTTACGATTACCGTTTTGACGAGAATAATGACATATTGTGCGTAAAGTGGAAGGACAACAATGTCTGCTCCATCCTAACAAACTATGATTTCGTTGAACCACTGCATTATGTAAAACTATGGTCTAAAGTGGAAAAGGCTAAAATTAACGTTCCTCAACCTGCATCATTCGCTATAAACAATGGTGGCATTGGGTAGCAATGTCAAGTTGAGCAATGGAAATCATTTTCATGAAAAACTTGGAAAAAAAAGTTAAAATGTTGTGTGTCACATGAATGCTAGATAGTCCTGTAAAAAATGTAAAAAAACATTATGTATAGAAAAGGGTTGTTATGAAAAATACCATGTATCTGCCTAACGTCCTCGTTTGAGGACGGCAATTTTTCTAAAGAAAGAAAGTAAATTTTGTTGAATTCTTTTAATATATTGTTTTATTTAGCATTTATCTCACCAGTGAATGAATAAAAACAATTTTCGCCCGGCCGTTTTCTAGCTGGCGCTAATGGGTTAACTACCTCAAATTATTAATCAATAAAATGTTCTAATGAGATAATATAAAATACAAGTATGTTAATTCAATATATTTTAAGTAGCTTAGGTATTTTCAAATATTACTTTATTATTACAATGTATTAGATGTAGTTTGTTTTTTTTGTAATGTAAAGCAAAATAAAGAAAATGGAATGAAATGGGCATTTATATCATGAAAGAGGAAGTGGACATTTATATCATGAAAGAGAAAATTATAAAGCTGATTTCAAATAAAAGGTTTATTTGTTTTGGAAGAGTTTCTCATGATTTATAAAGCGAATTTTGAGTCAACATACATATGCAGTAAGATACATAGGTGCCAATAGATGAAGAAATTATCTAAAATGGGTATTGGACTACTGAGAAACAAAAATTGTGAATACAGCACCATACAGAGGTATTCAAACAAAATGTGAGCTTTGAGGAGAAAACTTCTGGACTGGACTTCTGGTCTCTTACTTACGAGGTAGATGCTTTAACCAACTAAACTGTCAATCCAGTCTAATTCAATTCCACTTGTGATTAGCCATATGCATTAATGCATAAAAACTGCACTTCCCAACATTCCATCTTGTATTAAAACCAAGTTTTAGATATACATAAGAAATTAAAGAAAATGCGGAGATATCAGGCTATCCAAGTGAAGAAATTGCAAAAGATAAAATATGATTAGCTAATCAGAAATAAATTTCAATACCAGAACTATATATTTCCTTTCAACTTTGTAATGTTTGATTGTGCAGGTACTAATGAATTTTGATAAAGAAAAGAATTGTAGCGAAAGATTAACTTTAAATTTTATTGTTGATTTAAATAAAGTAATCCAAGAATAAATAAGAATATAAAATATGCTAGTGGGATTAATATTGAAAATGACTAAATTCTTTATTTATGCATAACATTTATTATCAAAAGCGCAAGTGATTTACACTTCATTGTGCCATATTTATGGCTTGTGCAGTGTGTTTAGTAAACTTGTCAATAATTTCAAACCTACCTAATAATTTCCAATGCAAATTACTACTAAATTTTATTTGAAAAATAAATAAATATCATCATCATCAGCCTTTTTCAATCCACTGATGGATGAAGGCCTCCCCCAGACTTTTCCAGTTTTCCCTGTCAACTGCCTCCCTCCTCCAAGTTTGCCTCATTAACTTAACAAGCTCTCTGTCTTTCGGTCTTCTTCTCGGTCTCTTGATGTTTCTTGGGAACCAGTCATTCCTCTTGCAGTCTCTTCGGGCGATCCCTAACATACATCTCTCCATGCTCCTCTGTGTTGTTTGCAGGAGCTGTATCATTCTGGCATTCATGGTCCATGTTTCACAACCATATGTCAGAACAGGCAAAACACATTGGTCATACAGTCTCCTTTTTAGGAATCTGGAATATTTGATTTAAAGATGTTCGCATTCTTGCCAAAAGCATTCCATGCCATCTTCACTCTCCGGTTGATTTCTCCAAGAAGCGAACCATCAATAGTGATGAGTTAATCCAAATAAACATAGTTGGTTACTTCTTCGAGTTCTGCTCTATTGATATGTATCTTCTCAGAATTTGTGAAGGAGTTATAGATAACCTTTGTTTTATTAAGATTCATCTTAAATCCAGCTACTCGGCTTGCTTGCTCAAGCTCTTCAGTTCTTCTATGGATCTCTTATGAGCTTCCTGCAAACAGTATGATGTCAACTGCAAATCGCAGGTAACCCAGATGTTCTCCATTTACCCTTATGCATTTTTCTTCCTGGTCTAGCGTTTTCAATACTTCCTCTAGAGCTGCTGTAAATAACTTAGAGGACATAGTATCTCCTTCTCTCACTCCCTTTTCGGTCTTAAAGGCACTCATTTCTTCATGCAGGTGGACAGATGTTGTCATATTTTCATAGATATTCTTGGTCAAGGTTATGTACGTTTCTTCTACTCCTTGTTTCTTTTGTGCACGTAACACCGACAAAGTTTGGAGAAAGTCGAATGCTTTCTCGTAGTTGATGAAGCACATACATTGAGGTAATTCGTACTTGTTACCTCTCTCATGACTTAGATGGGTCCATCGTGTTATACCCACTGAGAAATCCAGTTTGCTCTCTGGGTTGGGCAGAATCAAGATGGTTTTGAAGGCGAATAGTGAGTATTTTGGTGAATATTTTGTAGACTGTTGGGAGTAGACTGATCGATCTGTAGTTATTCAAGTCTTCTTTGGAACCTTTCTTGTGCAGAAGGATAATACATGCGTGGTTCCATGTTTCTGGTATCTTTTTCTTCCTCAGATAGGAATTAAAAATCTTAGCGAGAATTGTTTCTGTATGATTACCCATTGCTTTGAATACTTCCGCTGTGATACCATCCATTCCAGATGCTTTTCCATTCTTCATACTTCTGATTGCATGTCTCACCTCTTCCGGAAGGATATCTGGGACTTCTTCAGCGGGCATGTTTCCATCATCATTTACTTCATCATTCCCTATAGGATCCTCATACAGCTTGGTGTAAAATTCTTGTACCCATTTCAGGATTAGTTTCCTACTGTGGGTTATGGGGCCGTATTCTAGCATCAAGGCCACCAGCTGTCTCTTTCCGATCGAGAGATGTTGCTTCATTTTCTTGTAACTTCTATTGTTTTCTATGGCTTTTTCGATTAGCTCATAATTATATTTTTTCACATCTTCCTTGATGCACTTCCTGCAAAAAAATGGATCATTTCATTAGGATCTTTAGTAATTATCATTTTCCTTCTTTTTTCCATCAGCAGTCTTGTTTTTTCGGTCAATTTTTCTCTGGCTTTGTTTTAACTGTTCCGCGTATTTCATCAGCAGTTTCCTTGAGTATCTCTATAAATTGGGATTCAACTTCTTGGTCTTCCAGTGCACTGAATCGATTTTTCAGTTGGAGCTGAAATTCTTCTTTTCGTTCTTTTAGCACTTGCGTGTTGATAATAGACTTAGGCTTCTTTATAAGCTTCTGTCTTTCTAACTTTGAGTTGAATTTTATTCTGCATCTTACCAAGCGATGGTCGCTTCCAGTTTTAAACTGGTTGAGGACGGAACAGTCTTCAGCCAATTGCTTCTTATTGACTAGTATGTAATCAATTTCGTTTTTGGTACCATTGGGTCCTTTCCAGGTCCATTTTCCATTGGGATTCTTTTTGAAGAAAGTGTTCATTATATATAGACTAGTACAGTCAGCAAAGTCTACAAGTCGGTCCCCTCGTTCATTTCTGTCTCCATAGCCCCATTTTCCAACTGCGCTGTCGTCTTCCTTTTGTTCTCCTACCTTGGCATTGAAATCACCCATGACCACTTTTAGATGGCAGCTTCCTTTGTCGTGCGGTTCTCCAACTTCTTGGTAGAAATCTTCCACTTCCTCATCCAAGTATGACGACATAGGCACATAAACTTGGACTATTTGAAGTTGATATCTTTTATTTATTTCAAGCACTAGTCTAGCTGCCCGCTTGGATGAACTTTCCATTTCCGCGATATTATTCTTCAATTTTTTGTTGATGATGAATCCAACTCCTCCTGTTCTTCCTGTGTCAGTTCCCCTGTAATAAAAAATATGTCCACTCTTCAACTCCAATATGCCTTCAGCTTTTTTTCTCACCTCACTAAGCCCTAAAATGTCTCACTGGATCTTCTCCAATTGTTCTTGGAGCTCTTGAAGTCTAATATATATATATATATATCTTCTCCAATTGTTCTTGGAGCTCTTGAAGTCTAATATATATATATATATCCAAGAACAATTGGAGAAGATCCAGTGAGACATTTTAGGGCTTAGTGAGGTGAGAAAAAAAGGTGAAGGCATATTGGAGTTGAAGAGTGGACATCTTTTCTATTACAGGGGAACTGACACAGGAAGAACAGGAGGAGTTGGATTCATCATCAACAAAAAATTGAAGAATAATATCGCGGAAATGGAAAGTTCATCCGAGCGGGCTGCTAGACTAGTGCTTCAAATAAATAAAAGATATCAACTTCAAATAGTCCAAGTTTATGTGCCTATATATATATATGTATGTGTGCATAAAAGTGAAACTCAGATTATGTTTGTTCCTTAATCAAATCCAGACTTTTGAAGATATCGGCACGAAACTTCGCTTAGGTATATAATTATACCCTGCGGGTAATATAGGCTATGGTATGGTGATAAAACAATTTGGGTGGAAGGGGGTGTTTACTTCAATTATTATTTTTCCATAAGTTTACACATAATTTTCCATTTTTCAGAGTGCAATGTTTTTTCCTTCATTTATCTAAATACCGCTAAAACTGGCTTTTTCGGCAGTCGCAATATGCAATTGTGGATGTTTCTTGAACTCGGTGTTTATGATAAATAAAATATTTCGCACGTCCTTTTCATATGCCTGCTAAAACGCCAATATGCGTTAAAGTTAATAAAAGGAAACGGGTTGTGCTAACCTTAGCCCAGAAACTTGATATAATAAAACGTTTATAGAAAAGTGAGAACTGCAAAGTTTTTAAAAGAGTTCAATGTCGGTTTTTTTTCACTATTTATGACATTGTCACAGAAATCAGTTAATGAAATTTGTTGTCTTCTGAGACAACTAGAAGAATTGAATATCGGCAAACTCTTCATAAGCCGAAACTTGAGCAATTGGATATTGGTATTTATGAATGGTTTTCTATAAAGCGTTCTAAGGGATATTCTATTTCTGTACCAATGTTGATTGAAAAGGACAAAGATTTTTATGAACGAACTAGCAAAAGTGCCCGTTGAATTTCAACGGATTTAATGAATCTAAAACTTCTACGGTGTAACATGTAAACATTGAATGTATGTACATATGTATGCATACATGCATACACACACTCGGGTCCAATGTTTCCCTTCCCTTTCCGCCCACCTATTCGCTTTTGTTACGAGCCATCGCTGACGTAGTGCGTTACATCAGCACTGTAGTCGGCGGCATGGGTGAGATTCACTCGAGGTACTTACTTCGTATTGTGGGCTTAGGAAATAAGATCGTCCGTTCCATAACGCATCGACTGTGATCACCAACTTAACAGCTGTAAGGACTGCACGAGATCCAGCAGTGAGTATCCTTTCTCCCTTCTGTCCCTCCTTGTGCTCCTTTCGGATCAGTCCCAATTATTTTAATCGAGATCCAAGAACCAACATTTTTGGTGTCGTAACCCGAGATTCGATTACTGCACTTTCGAGTGCGTAATTCTGGGAGATTATCCAATTTAAATTTATGGATTTCGGGTTCTATTCTAATTTCTTTGTTTGGATATTAGTACTGAATGCTCAATTTGTCTTTTGTTTCCATTTTTACCGTGAATACTCTTTTCCCGTCGATTAGCTGTTTATGTGTAACTAGCTCGTTCAATAATGTCCGAAACCGAGCGGTCGAAGGCTCCCTGACCAATTAGTAGGGAACAATTTGATCAACACTTAAAATTGCTAAGATATCGCCGCGAATCATATGAAACATTGAAGTCTCCTTCTCCTTGGCGCGTGAATTGGACGCACTCGGCGACGAATGTTTCAAACATTGCTATTTTAGGGGCTTTCTTATGGTGAGTGGGGCGAAGTTTATAAAAATTTCCGAGTCGCGCAAGATGCAATTGCGGAGATTGGTCATGGTTGTGTAAGGTCAGAAGTCTTATCCTCTGACACGGCGCTAGTGGTCGAGAAAGAGGATGAGTACCTACTATTACATTTTGTTCGTGTATGATAATATCAAGTCCCTTAGGACATATGAAAGTCACGCAAATCAATCCTTCGAGGAGATTCCTCAGCAAACCAAGTGGCGTTTACCCACTATCGAAGTACCCAATTTTTCCGATGTTTTTGGTGATTGGGAGGCTTTCAGAGACCTATTCAGGTCCGTGGACCATGAGCGTCAAGACATTTCCTCGATCGAAAAGTTTAGCTATCTTAACCCTTAGAGGACCAAGCGAAAATACTTACGTTGAACACCAAGAGGGGTCCCTCAGGGACCCCATTACATAATGTCTTTTATCATGGACATAGTTAATTATTTCGCTGTTTTTCCTTGTGGTAATTATTTTAATAAAACAATTTTTTATTGTTTAAATTTTAATCACCATACATTACATTTTTATTGTCATTCTGAGGAAATTTCACAATATTCTTCTATTAATAATATGCCATATAAAATGACCTTTGTAACTTTAGCAAAATATATTCTTTTTACAATGAAACCCTTAAAAGAAATTTTCATTACATCAAATTGTTAGTTATTATTAGTTATTGCAAGATATTTTGCATACAACAGAGACGGATTTTTTCTGTAATTTTCACAGATAAATTTTTTGCAAATGTCGCATCTTACATTAACTTTTCTATCAATGTTACGGGGACATTTGTGACATCTTCCTCGCAGGGCCGGCTCAACAATACAAGCAGACCAAGCGACCGCTTGGAGCGCCGAATTTTTAGGGGCGCCAAATTTTCCTGGCAAAAATTTTCCATTTGGTTTTCCATTGATATGTTTAGTGTTTGCAGGTTGCGAATGAATGTGAAAATTTGACTTCAAATGAATGTTCAGGGGCAGCTCCGAATGGTAAAATAGTATTTCCGAAAGCGGCTTCCGAGAAAACTACCGAATACAGATGGCTGGATGTGGTTTTTCCAACATTTTGTTACTGTTAAGGTATGTACACATATGCGCATTTCCCGGCAACAGAACAGCGAACCAAACCTTGCAACAAGAGGGCGCTCGGCACGGTGTTGCAAATCGTTGCTCGCCTGTTTTCCGCCAGTATCCTTTCGGTCTCCGAGTAGACATGACTGCTCTTCAAGTAGCTGCTGCAGCTTATATTTTTGTGCATAAATACGCTTCCAAGAAGAAAAGAAGATAAAATTGGTTTCGTTAAATAAATAAATTATGTATCTGTTCGCACCATTTAAAGGATTGAATACGTGCGGTATACTATTTCCTTGGACTGTCGTAATATGTGCGCGAGAGGGAGCCACCTGGGGCATGAGTTCACGGCTCACGGGTTAGTCGCTGTCGAGGTTTTATGAAGGCAATGTGTCTCGGTGGAAGTGGGTCGAAGGTTGTCGTCGTGGACGGAGAGTTGTTGGAGAAGTCTGTCGGAGGTTGTCGTCGTGGATACCGGAGGAGTGGGGATCGACAAGGAGGAGCCGAAAGTTCCCTAATACTGAAGGCAAAGGACCCAAGAGAAGAGGTGAGTGGTGGATTATTGTCGCGGGTTTGGGTTCCCGTCTCAGTGTCTCTGGCATAGAATTAAAATTAGATTACTGTCCACTTCGTTCTCGTGCAAATCGCAAAAATACATAGCTTTTCCTGTTCCACGGCTTTTACAAATTTTTGCTCTTTCCCGCCGGAATGATGATAACAAGCTTGACATCTTTTTCTGACATTCATCAGCTGAGAAGCCGACTTCAGTTGCGATCTCCTCCCGAGCATCATTTTTCATTAATTTTTTAAAATGGTTCTTGTTTTTTGCATCCCAAAGAACCTGTTTGCTGCTATAGATTTCAATAAATTTCAACAACGTTTCATTTGGCCACTCCATTTTAATAATACACTCTACAACTGAACGATATACACATGCGAACAACGACGTGTCTTTCTTGGTGGTAAGATGATAACTGAATGTAAACACGTCTACGCTCGCTTAAATGTTGCACGCCCGTCCAGACAGGTTGCAATGTGCGCGCGCAACATCCTTTGATGGTTCGCTGAAATACCGTCTACGCATGGATCGCCAGTGTGTTGCGAGGAAATGTTGCACGTTCGTGTTCGCGTTCGCCAAAATGTTGCGCTACTAGCCTCTGCAGTCTCATCAGAAGTTGGCCAGCGAGAGACATTTGCAAGGGTGCCCAAGAGCCAAGGAAAACCTTAAAAAGTCCGAGGAGGATGCGGGATATCCCAAGACTCTCCCTCCTGCGCTTCCTCTTTGTTTCCACGTGCATTCATTCAGGCACATTCAAAATTCTCGATGATTGGTTGCGGCTCTTGTTTGAGGACGAAATATATATCTTTTGGGTTTCTTTTACTGCTTTTTCGTAATTGCTACGCTGTGTTAGGGTGTGTGAGGACGGGATACATATTCTCACACCACTGTTTTCAGCCCCTTCTCCTTCAACATTTCCTCCTCCCTCGCATTTTGCTTTGGTGACATCGAAAAAGAAATATTTGTCCGCATTAGTTCCAATACGCCCATCGCTGTGGAAAAGTCAGTCGAGTGGTGTGCGTCTTTTAGTGTTTGAAGAATCTGTTATCAAGTTATAGCAGGTTTTTTCTATAACAGGTTAGTTTTCCTTGGGCATAATTGATGTTTTTGTCTTTGCTCAAGAAGAGACGTCAATATTTAGTGTAAATGGGAAAAATACCCATTGATAAAAGCGGGTGTTTCAACCCTGAAGTTGGAGCTATACCTAGTTTACGATCAACGAAGAATTTCTAAACCAGGAATTTAGTATATACATATTTTTATTCGATCTTTTTCTATACCTATATCTTTCACGTTGTATGGTTAAATTATTTTTTAATTTAATTCAAATAAGTTTGTTGCTATTATACTCTTTCTTGAATCAACCTTTCATAAGTAGTTTAATGTAGAGGTTTTTCTCTTTAAAATTTGAGGTAATTAACTCTATTATTGGGAAATTTTATTTCCTTTTAAGAAATTCATCCTGAAGGTCGTTTTAAATTTTCACTTTTAAATTGGTAACAAATTCGTGAGCTGTTTCTATAACGAAAGTTGTCCTTTGTTGTAATGATTCCAGGTAATAGACGATGTTTATCTTGCTGTTTAAGTTCGTAATCAGTCATAAAGTTGGAGTCTCATTTGTTCACGATAAAGCCCGCTTTTCATCCCAACCCATATGTTTTTAATAATGTTTTTTTGGAACGTCTTTCCAAGGGCACTTCCACGATAAGGTTTGATTCGATTCGTTTTGTCGCTTCTTTTTCCTCTGCATCCTTCCTTTGCAGTATTCACAGACTCCCAAGTGCATTTTGCAATCAAGAATCAATTTCATCCTTTCTATTTCATTCCAAGACCAATTTGTACCATTAGCTTTAGATAAGTTCGTCACTGCCTTTATTCATGCGTTTTGCAACGCGTGCTTGTGTATGAATAAGGCAATGTGTCGATGTTGAATTTTCGATGCCTTCTTTATTAAACTTACTGCACTAGCAAGTTTGACAACCATTGATTGAGCCCCACCTGTGCATACGTATAGCGATACAATAGTTCCAATCAATCTCATTGTCATTGAAATAAGTATCGCACAATTTATAATTTCTTTGTGACATTTCAAATTTATTTTTCTGTAAATAAAACCTTGTTTTTTTTATCAAACCGTTTAATCATAAAAATGCACAAAACTTCAAAATAATTATATCCTATTATACTACTAAACTACCGAATTTTAATGTAAAATTTATGTATCGATGGGGCGGCATAATTGAAATCTGCTTTGGGCGCCAAAATGTCTTGAGCCGGCCCTGCTTCCTCGCTTTCTGTCCATACCAGAATAATTGCCTTCGTTATTAGCGTTACTTGGAGTGCCGTGATCAGT
Organism: Uropetala carovei; assembly: GCA_036926305.1. Taxonomy (NCBI): domain Eukaryota; kingdom Metazoa; phylum Arthropoda; class Insecta; order Odonata; family Petaluridae; genus Uropetala; species Uropetala carovei. The sequence continues at coordinate 373,560 of JAXCHB010000175.1, forward strand.
AGCGTATCCACGGCATTGCAAAGCTTCTTTCACATGGGCATGCAAACTTAATTTTGAATGCCTTAGCATATTTCCTTCTGCCAATTCCTTTCCCAGTGACAGAAGGAAGGTTTTTCTCCGATGAGTTTTGTTTTTATTCCAGTCAGGATTTTTGATTACAAATAATATGAAAGCATTAAGCGCAGCGATATCTATGGCATTCGTGAACAATCGAAGAGGCCATCGACTTGTGCGTCTTGCACAAGTATACTCTCGAATCAATTTGTCTGCATTATCTACGCCACCTTTTGTTGCATTATATGTTTGAAGGGTTGAATTTTGTGACACATTTGAATGTCTCCCATTTTAGGACACAATACCCAACTAATTGACATTGGTACAATGTATATTTCCTCTTCAAAGAATATGCAATCATTACCAAAGTCTCAAATGGTGCTGTTCCATTATATCAACGAGGTAGATTCGCGTCAAAGGTACATTGTAATAACATGTCTGTAAGTTTCCAGTGAAGAGAGATACACAGAGGGGTGAAAGAAAGGGAGAGAGAAAAAAGGGAGAAAAAGAGATAGAATTTCTTGATTACGAAGTTTCTGCCGCAGAACATTTATGAATTTCGGCATTGAGAATCTCGAGTAAAATCAAGAATACCGTTAGGAAAATTTATTTAACACAAGAGAACTCATAAGTAAATAACATTTATGGTTAACTGAAGTCACAATGGATACAGGCTATAATAAAAGACGAGTGCAGTAACATATTTTAGTGAAATTAAGGAAATGAAAATTTTTCCATAAAGCTCTAATAGGGGTCTCACGAGGACCCCAGAAAGGATTTTCCTTAATAATGCAAAATTAAATCGATTAAAAAACCACAAATTTTGGTGGATCAAAAACAATACTGCAAGTGACAAATACCATGAATATAAATAGATTTTCCGCATAAATGGAAAAGTTATTTGTGAAAAACAAGGTCTGGGGTCCTTGAGGGACCCCTCTTGGTGCTCTAAGGGTTAAAACCGCATTGCAGGGAGTTGAACTAGCCTTAATTAAATAGGTACCCTATGGCGAGGCTCATTATGTCATGGCGTGGAAGGAGTTATGTGACCATTATGATAATCCAAAGTTGCTAGGCTTCATCTATTTGGATAAATTATTTTACTTTCAACCCCTTTCTACCGGTTCTAAATCTGAATTACAACAGTGTGCGACAACGTTTGCGGAATTATATTGAAAATTAAGGGCCACCCTAATATATATATATATAAATACTACGGAAGAGGAAAGGTAAGTAAGGATATTTAGGACAACTAGGTGTTGAAGGAAACCCAGTGAACACTTACCGGAAGTAGAGCCACTGGGGTGTTGGAGAGACACATATGTAGAGGTTAGAGCTTTCGGGATGATCCCTTCGTCAGCACATTAGAGACATATCTCATGTGCTGACGAAGGGATCATCCCGAAAGCTCTAACCTCTACAAATGTGTCTCTCCAACACCCCAGTGGCTCTACTTCCGGTAAGTGTTCACTGGGTTTCCTTCAACACCTAGTTGCCCTAAATAAATATACACACACACTCGCACACGCGCACACACACACATATATGCATATACTAGTAATGTGTGCTTGCATTCTGAAAGCGTTTTTAAATTTTGGCATTTTTACAATTTTGAATTATTACAAATTGATTTTGTACAAAATCGTATAACCTTGTCAAATTTCAAGTTTGTAGCTCATTTAGAAGTGCCTTATAATTATACTCCTCGTATGGGGCAATAATGGGGCAAAACACCCCCTAATATTTTGCATTTTTACAATATCGGATTATTTTCCTTCTGTTGTAACTCAAAACCCATAATTCCGCCAAATTTCAAGTTTGTATCTCATTAAGAAGTGCCTTAATAATTGTCACACTCGTATTGGGCAGAAATGGGGCAAAACCGCCCCTAAAAATTTGAATTTTTGCAATTTTTTTATTTTATCTTCGGTTGCAACAGAATTTCTATAATCGTGACAATTATCAAGTCTCTAGGTCATATGGAGCTGCCTCACCTTTTTGTTCTCGTATGGAGCAATACTTGGGAAAAACAGCCCCAAAAATGGGGATTATATCAATATCAGATTTCCTTCGTTAGTTGTAGTTTAACATTAATGGCATTAAAATATAAGCCTCTGATTCCCATTAAAAGCCTACCCATATGAAAGGATTAAGCCTGTTGCCTAGGAAGCCTATTGTTAGACCCAGAAAAATTACCAATTTTTTGCGATGAAAACTACAAATTTACGGTAATTCTACTCGGATTTTTATTGTCTTCAAAAATAAGAAACTACAATTTATATCCTATCCAATAGTTGAAGTCTGGAGTTGACGGGAAGTAATTTTAAAATGCAAATATAAAAACCTCTACACCAATTTACATGTTTTCTTATGGGCAAAAAATAGAACAAAAAGGGGCGAAAATAGCCCCTCAAAATAGGAATTTTGGCAGTTTCAGATTTTTTCCTTTGGTCATGACCAAAAACCTACAATCCTACCAAATTTCAAGTTTCTAGCACATAAACTTGAAATTTGGTTGGATTATAGGTTTTTGGTCACAACCGAAGGAAAAAATCCAATACCGTGGAATTTCCAATTTTGACGTGCTATTTTGGCCCATTTTCTCCCCATTTTTGCCCCATAAGATAACATGTATATCAGTGTAGATGTTTTTATATTTGCATTTTAAAATTACTTCCCATCAAGATATGAACTCGAGACAAACTATCGGATAGGATATAAATTGTAGTTTCTTATTTTTGAAGAAAGAATTCATATACTAGTAGAATTAGCGTAAATTTATAGTTTTCATCGCAAAAAATTGGTAATTTTTCTGGGTCTAACAATAGGCTTCCTAGGCAACAGACTTAATCCTTTCATAGGTTTTTAATGGGAATCAGAGGCTTATATTTTAATGCCATTAATGTTTAACTACGACTAATGAAGGAAATCCGATACTGATATAATCCCCATTTTTGGGGCTGTTTTGCCCCAGTATTGCTCAACACAAGAACAAAAACGGTGAGGCAGTTCCATATGACCTAGAGACTTGAAATTTATACGATTATAGAAATTTTGTTGCAACCGAAGATAAAATAACCAAGATGTTGGAGGAAGCCCAGTGGACACTTACCTAGATTGAAGAGCCGCTGGGATGCTGAGAACACAGGAAAAACACAAAAACAACAAAAATATGGAGGTTTCGGGCTGATGCCCTTCTTTAGCGACGGAGAGAAATACATACATACATATATATATATATATATATATATATATATATATATATATATATATATATATATATATGTGTGTGTATGTGTGTGTAAAAATAAAAATTTCTAGTCAAATAGCCTAATAAATTTATTATTATTAATTTAGATATTAATTAATTATGTATTTTACATGGCCGTGCAAAAAGAATTTCCATTTTGTCGGCGTAGGATCTTAATTTAACCTACCCAAGTGAATTCATCATCATAGGTAGTCTGTCCGTTGACAGGTCCGTGATTATTCTAGGTTAAACTTGGTTCTCCATATACTCCTATTTTCCGCAGTTTTCTTCATGTCTCGATAGCTCTCTTTCCCTTTCAAGTCGTCTATCAGCTGAAACCTTTTCCTACCTATTTCTCTTTTTCCATCCAGTTTTCCTTCTAGCACTTCTTTAATCATGCACTCTCTCCTCAGGTAATGCCCAATCCAGTTCGCCTTCCTCTTTCTGATAGTCTGTATAATCGTTCGCTTCTCTCCTATTCTTCGTAGTACTTCCTCATTTTTCACCCTATCTGTCCATTTTATCTTCAGCATTCTTCTCCATGTCCACATTTTGAAGCTTTCCTAGTATTTAATATAAATTAATATAAGTGCAATATAAGTGAATTATACGAATCAAATGAATTTCTGGAGCGACCAGTGCCGAAATATAATATAATTACCAAAAGGGTTCAAACAGGATCCAATGACTATGCTGACGAAATTCAAGACAAGATTAAGAACCGAGTTGATTAGACAACTAATAATAAATCATTGTGGCAATTATTTCTCCACGGAAACAAGATCCAAGAGTGAATTTCTCCTCGAAACGAAAGTATTTGGCTCGAAAAAGAGTACTTTCGACAAATTCAGTAATTTAGATTTCAAAACTCAGATTTTAAAAAATGTAATAGGTTTGACAGAGACGTGTTCCTGAGTGAATATTAAGGGCGACAGCCAATCGAACGAAGATATCCTTAAAGGGAAAGGAGGGCGTGGCTGGGAAGTTTGGGAGATAGATATATACGCGTATAGTATATAATAGAAAGGGGACGAAGCAAAAAGCAAACTGAGGAACCAAGGAAGGATTAGTGCAGTTTTGCGTAAGGATGCGGAGGGCGAGGAGGGAGGGCGAGGCAGAGGAAGGCGTGGAGAGAAGAGTGTCGGATGAGGCGACGGAGAGGATGAAAAATCCCTAAAGGCCAATGGAATTGGGTTCGGATGAGATTTTAGCGCCGTCTTTCGGGAGAAAGGGAATTTCGAAAAGCAAGCTTTGGAAATTGGTTTCTCTTCAGAAGGAAAGTAATTCCTACCCTTGGAAAACTCGAGATACATACATATATATATATATATATATATATATATATATATATATAGAGAGAGAGAGAGAGAGAGAGAGAGAGAGAGAGAGAGAGAGAGAGATAAGAATTGATGTCGGTGGTGTCCAACAAGTGCATCCGAGCACTAGAGACAGCGGATGCTATAAAATTATTACGAATTAATAGACAACTTACTCTCCCAACAAATTGAATGTGGTTTTATGCTATACTAATCTTACCAAGCAGAAATCGAGTGTTTATGTAGTTTTTGGGCAGTTAGGCAGATGAAGTACGAAAAAAGTAAAATAAATCATGGTCCTTGGATATAGGTAGTATTTCCATGATCGTTACGTGCTTTGGCGGAATTAATTATTTTTTATTTCGATTATGTGCGAACTAGTCACAGACTTCGAAAATCAAGATATTCTAATCAGGGTGGGTTTAATCGATATATTTAGAATACTTATAAATATAGCGCAACTGCATTATATCTGTTAATCCTAAATTCCCGTTCCGTTTTTAGCAATGAAAAATTCTGATGCAGTGGAAAGTAGGAATTTATCCATCACGTAGGATGTCGTGTAATAGAATAGTAGTATATGTACATGTACATTAATTTCAAATTTCATTGGTACAGGAACGGACTGCTATCCTAATCCGAAAGGGAAGAGAAACCACTTTATGTCTACGTTTTAACAAATGTATGGCTATATATTATATATTATAAAAACTTTGTTTAACATATAGCAAATGCTAATTTAACTATAATATATTTTAGTTCAAATCGTAGATCATATACACCATTGCGGTGGCTTGCAGGGTGAACTGTAGATATAGATGTGGAAAAATAGACTTTGCTACGAAAACATCTCTCACAGTCGCCTTATTACAGGACGTATTAAACAATTTATTTATTTATTTTAATTTATCCGGCAAAATTAACGGATGATATGCATAAATATTTATCGTTAAAGTTATTCCTTTACCAAGAATTGGTCTTATAAATTTTAGCTGTTTTTGCGGATCCGCGAAACCAAAAGTTAAAGAGGCACAAAAATGGAACTCCTTATGTAAAGTATCAAAGTTGTTAATCTCACAATCACGTACTTTAAAAATCAATTATTTTTTTCTTAATTAATAATGTTTATAATAGAGAACTCCGTTAATTTGTATTTCAGAGTTCAGACCTCGCTAAAACAATTAGATTCCCGCAAATTATCCAAGCCGTCTTCAAGGGGATTCCCCTCGTTTAAATTTCACAAACTCCCTGTTGATTACTCTTTGATATTACAAAAATTAAAAAGTTTCCCGAGTTTCACGATTGTTTGAAGACTTGATCAGAGAATAATTTAAGAGTTTAACTCTTGGAGTGAATGGAGGTTCCACGAGATCCGTTAAGAGTTTGCGTGACAGAAAAAATCTCGCTTCTCTTGCGAGTCTATTCCCCGTTCGAGTGGACTTCCCGCCCGTGGGAGTCGAACGCGGGTCTCCCGCCGGGAGCGTTGATGAGATCTCAAGTGCGCAAGGAGTCTCACCGGCATTCGCTTCGTTAGTTTTCGACAAATTTCTTTCCAAACTGGGTTAACAAGATAGGAATTCCGAGGTGTTGTATTTATTGGAGTTTAGGAGCCAATTTGAAGTTGCAAGGAGTTGCGGCGCTCGCAGTTTCCAGACTTCCGCACGTTTTTGAAATGTGTTTTCCAAACTCGAGGTTTTTTATTCTGAAAAATATATTCCAACATGCCATGACGTTAAACTTAGTTTGTTTATGCTGTTATAATAAGTTAACCAATTGGCTTATGACATTCATAAGAATGGCGCATTTAAGCTACAAACTTAAAGCGGCAGCGTGCTACTGACAGAATACATTCCGGTTAACAGGAAAGTGGCACTTCATGACATTTTGAAAACTGCAGGCGAAAAAAATGAAATTTTACTTTTAAAGCCTGAAAAAATGATTTAAGTAAAAAAACTAATATGCAGCATAAAACCAAAGATTATTCTTTAAAATCATATTTATGAACTTTTCCGCGTAGAATAAGCGACGCATCGGTTTTGTTGGAAAACCTCAAACAAATATTTCTAGTTAAATATTAATGCCATTTTAACTGTGCATAACTGGTAAAAGTCTATCAACGTCATCGTAGTTAGACGTTGTTGTTTGGACCCTATATAATATTTAAATGCATGCTTAATTATTTCCGAGAGGTACATCAGTGAATAGAATACTCGCTAAAAACTCATTCGTAGAACAATTTCGTGTCAACGCTAAAACTCTGCAGGAAATAATTTAGAATCGCATAAGATCGTATTCTATGAAGCTTAGTTATTCAGATATTACAATTTCACCAATAAATTCATTAGCACAATTTTATATAAAGCGTCAGTATTCGATCGAGTCAATACTCTAAAGCAGTGTTTCCCAAACTATGTGCCGCCTGTTTATATCAGGTGTGCCGCGATTTTTTTCCAAAATGGTCTAAAAAATATATTTATTTTGGAAGAAATAACCTTTCAAGATTTTGGATGAGTGTAGCAAAAGATTATCGTAACATTTCACAAAGGGCTATTGAAGTATTATGTACTTCCGTTTTCAACTTCGTAATTGTGTGAATTGGGCTTTTCAGCCCTCACTGAAATAAAACAAACAAGTTAGGAAAGTGTACAACGTATCACAAATGGACGCGTTTCGTGCAATGGAGTATTAGAAAGAAATTATATACCTGTACGTGAGGGAAATAGCGTTTTAAAGTTCTTATATTCTTCAAAAATAATCCATTTTCCTCCTATTTAATAATATTGCATGCACGCGTAAGGAAATTAAACGTTTGTTTGTGAGATTGTTTATGATAGCAACAATGAAGAAGTAGCCATGCTAGAAATTTTCCAAGGTCAACTCGAATTAAGATATTCTCATTTGATTTTATAGATAACGGCTACTCCTTCGATAAAAATGTATAGGGAAGAAAATACTCTGCTTTACAAGTTCTACAACTTTTATTTGAAAAATATTTTGATATGATCAATACTTTACGAGATATGACGAAAATTTAATTTTTTGTCACCAGTAAAATGGTACCCCTGATTGGCGTACGTGATTCATTTTTGCGATTTTCTTCTTATATTTGATTGTAAGTCCTTAATATCAAATTTCATGGAAACCCGTTGGGTAGAAGCCGAGAACGAATATGCGGACGGACGGACAGACCGACGATAATAGGCGCTCACGCTGGAAGCGAAACGCGCCTAAAAAATAGCAAAAATTCAAATTTTTAGGTGCGGTTTTGCCCCATTTCTACCCAATACGAGTGTGAACATTATAAGGCACTTCTTAATGAGATACAAACTAGAAATTTGGCAGAATTATGGGTTTTTTGTTACAACAGAGGGAAAAATATCTGATATAGTAAAAATTCAAAAACTTATGGGCTGTTTTGCCCCATATGAGTAATAAAATTATAAGGCACTTCTAAATGAACTATACAGTTGAAATTTGGCACGGTTACTTGATTTTGGATACATTCGATTAGGAAAAATTCGAAATTGTAAAAATGCTGAAATTTAAAAATGATTGCAGAATGCAAACACTGTCTACTAGTATATATCTATAATATATTTTGAAGCGTGTGAAAAAACGATGAAAGATAGAATAAACAAATTTGGTACGATTCTTCCTTACATCCTAACTTAGTGAAAGGTTTTGTTTCTGTACGTCACTTTGATTCGAAATGGCGAACGTTTTAATTATGAAACGTATTTTACGTCCTGCAACTGAAATACAGGGATGAGTGCAGACTACTTTTAATTTGCATTTTAAAATTACTTAAAATCACGGTACGAACTTGAGACTTGGATACATTTTTGCGGGAAAGAACAAAGTTTATTTTTATTGAAGACAGATTCCGTATTCTGGTCGAATTCGCGTAGAAATACGGTTAGAATCAATAAAATACGTGATTTTATCAGTTTTATTACAATACCCAGTGACCATGACAACTCCCATTGTCGCCGAAATTGGGAGTTCAATGCATTTATATGGGAGAGAGAGGGGAGGGAGGGGGAAAGTACCTAATTTTATTTACGTTTTCATTATAATTAATTAAATAAACAAAATTTGAACAACAATAGCAGTACATAACAACGTATTACTTATCGTTCTGGAATATTGTTTATTACAAAAGTGTTGAAGGTATGTAATCTCTTCTTACTTATTAATGTAAAAAATTAAATTAACAGATTTTTATACGAAAATTTACAATACTTTACGTTTTTGTTATAATTAGTTAAATAAAATTTGAAGAACAAAAGCTGTAAATAAGAACGTAGCATTTATCGTTCTGGAATATTGATTTTTACAAAAGTGTAGAAGGTATGTAATCTCTTCTTACCTATTAATACAAAAACTTTAAATTAACAAATTGTTAAATGAAAATATACAATTCCTTACGTTTTTGTTATAATTAATTAAATAAAATTTGAACAAAACGGATTGTTACAAGTAAATATGATTAATTGTTAAAAATAGCTAATTGTAATTTAAGAAGTACTCTACTATATATTTTAAAGAGTTTGTATGTTGTGCTGTAGTAGCTTCACTAAATCCGTTGAAATTCAACGGGAAATTCTGCTAGTAATATATATATATATATATATGTATTGTGTCGGAGTGTTTCTTTCGGAATGAACCAAATAATAATTATTATTATATTTGCTAACTTTCAGAATAAAACCCATTCACGTTAATTGCAATGAAAATAATACCTATCCTTCCGCATCTCGTATATTAAAAGTATTGTGTCGGAGTGTTTCTTTCGAAATGAATCAAATAATAATAATTCGTAATAAACATAGAGTACGCTGTTCGTCGTAATTTCTCATAGTGTTTCGCTGGCGGCCATCTTGCTGACAGACACGCAGACATTGTAAACTATTATAGTAGATGCCATTAATGTTAAACTACGACTAACGAAGGAAATCTAATATTGATATAATCCTCATTTTTGGGACTGTTTTGCCCCAGTATTGCTCCATACGAAAACAAAAAAGGCGAGGCCTCCATATGACCTAGAGACTTGAAATTAGTCACGATTATAGAAATTTTGTTGCAACCGAAGGTAAAATAAAAGACTGCGAAAAATCCAATATTTAGGGGCGGTTTTACCCCATTACTGCCCCATACGAGTGAGACAATTATAAGGCACTTTTTAATGAGATACGATTTTGAAATTTGGCAAATTATGGGTTTTTAGTTACAACAGAAATAAGATATCCGATATTGTAAAAAATCGAAATCTTAGCGGCTGTTTTGCCACATTATTGCCTTACACGACGAATAAAAGTATAAGGCTCTTCTGAATGAACTATAAACTTCAGATTTGATACGGTATTATGATGATATATATGTACAAAATCGATTTGCAATAATTCAAAATAGTAAAAATGCTAAAATTAAAAAATGCTTGCAGAATGCAAGCACATATTAACCAGTATATATATATATATAATCAGCCTTTTTCAATCCACTGACGGATGAAGGCCTCCTCCAGACTCTTCCAGTTTTCCCTGTCAACTGCCTCCCTCCTCCAAGTTTGCCCCAAGAACTTAACAAGCTCTCTGTCCCACCTGACTTTCGGTCTTCTTTTCGGTCTCTTGATGTTTCTTGGGATCCATTCGATGACACTGGACGTCCAACGCTGGTCATTTCTTCTAGCAATGTGGCCCGCCCACTGCCATTTTAGCACTTTCGCTCTTTTAATCACGTCACAGACTCCCGTCTTCTTTCTTACCCAGTCGTTCCTCTTGCGGTCTCTTCGGGTGATCCCTAACATGCATCTCTCCATGCTCTTCTGTGTTGTTTGCAGGCGTTGTATCATTCTGGCATTCATGGTCCATGTTTCACAACCATATGTCAGAACAGGCAGAACACATTGGTCATACAGTCTCCTTTTTAGGAAGACTGGAATATTTGATTTAAAGATGTTCGCATTCTTGCCAAAAGCACTCCATGCCGTCTTCACTCTCCGGTTGATTTCTCCAAGAAGTGAACCATCAGTAGTGATGAGTTGACCCAAGTAAACATAGCTGGTTACTTCTCCGAGTTCTGCTCCGTTGATATGTATCTTCTCGGAATTTGTGAAGGAGATGTACATAACCTTTGTTTTATTAAGATTCATCTTAAGTCCAGCTTCTCGGCTTGCTTGCTCAAGCTCTTCAGTTCTTCTACGGAGCTCTTATGGCTCTTATGGGCTCCCTGCGAACAGTATGTTATCTTCTGCAAAGCGCAGGTGATTCAGATGTTCTCAATTTACCTTTATGCCTTTTCCTCCCAGTCTTGCGTTTTGAATACTTCCTCTAGAACTGTTGTAAATAACTTAGGGGACATAGTATCTGCAGACCGATCAGCCTACTCCCAAAAGTCTACAAAATGTATATATATATATATATATATATATATATATATATATATATATATATAACATGTGTGAGAAGCGTCTATATATATTATATATATATATATTTCGAAAATGTATAGACCAATTCTCATTTCCCCTCAGCATCGCTGGCGTGAAAATCCAACTCGAGCTTTAACGCAATTCGAGTTAACTACAGTCACGTATGGCATGGCCTGTTCCACGTTTTTTGCATTAGAGTTCTCCATCAATTAGCTAACCATGAAGGTGTAAACTTTCCTTTAGTAACAGAAGCACTCCTTCACCATTCTTATATGGAGGATTTTTTTACAGAGGCTTCTTCTGTTGTGGAGACACTCGCAATTGATACAACTGTTGTCATTGGGTGGGTTCCAACTTGGCAAATGGGCAGGTAATTCACTGCAAGTTCTGTCTAAAGTGTCACTAGCAAATTAGGAAACAGCGTCGTATTTTGATGGATCTGAACTTCCGTATTTAAAAATATTAGGTCTCTTTTTGAAGACAGACAGTGATGCGTTCGCTTATAGTGTTTCATTTGCTTCACTAGCAATTTCCAAATGAATGTTATAATCAAATGTCGCGCGGATATTCGACCTATTTGGTGGCCTTGCTCCGGTAACATTTAAGGCTAAATACATTTTGCAATCCTTTTGGATCTTGAAATTAGGTTGGGCCTTTGCCTGAGGGAATTTTAGCACAGTGGAATACCTTTATATCTCACCGTCAGAATCACGCCTTGTCTCAATTACGTATTCCTCGGTGCATCAGAATTTGTGGGAAGATGGAATATCAAATTCTCGGTTTTTCCGACGCGCGGCTACGGGGCAGTTGTTTAGTTATGTTCTTTGACCTTGACTGGTAGTATTTATATTTATTTTATTGTAACCAAGACGAAGGTCGCCTCTTGAAAACTTTGACAATACTGCGAATAGAATTATTGGGTGCGCTGCTTGTGCGAGTGCTTAATGTTTTTAAGGCAAGATAGATAGATATATGTGTATTTCTTATTAGCTCTAACGAACTAGTTTTAACACATTACGATACGTAGATATACATATAAAATATACATATAAAATATACATATAAAATATAGATATAAAATATACATATAATAAGGTAAGACTTAACATTACTCGCTATTTGGCATGGACTGACTCGCTGGTGTTTCTTTCTTGGCTAAAATCGCCTGCGCATTTATTAAAGGCTTTTGTCGCTAATCGAATTTCGGAAATCATTCAACATTTTCCGTACCCTATGTGGCGTCACGTGACTTCCAAACAACCCGGCGGACTGTATTTCGCGAGGTCTTTCGTCGAGTCAACTCTTGAAAGCTTCATATTGGCAAGGACCACCATTTACTATTTCATTGCCAGAGTCTCAGTGACCTTCTAGCGATTTTCAGTTGTTGGAGGCGGTGAATTTACCGGAGAGGAAAATGCCTCATCCTACTTTCAACTTACTTCACGCATGTCCCGCCGAAACTCCACTCAGTTGGTTTGAGAGATTTTCTTCCTTTGTCAGATTAGTTCGAGTTACCGCTTATATTTTGAGATTTTTGGAATCATTGAAAGGTGTGCGTTACGTTCCCCAATCTACAATTTCCAGCCGAGAGTGGTCTTCGGTGCTAAAGCGATTGGTTTTATTAACCCAATTATTTTATTTTGCTGATGAGTTAGATGCTCTTAAAAGGGGAACTCGTCTTGCAAGGGCATTGAGTTGGTCTGCGCCCATTTTTAGACTCAAATGGATTGTTAAGGGTTGGCAGTAGACTACAGTATGCTAAGTTGCACTTTTCGGCGCGACATCCTATTTTGTTGCGTATATATTGTCATTTATCAAAATTAATTATAAAATATTACTATTTTTTTTCTCCATGGTGGCCCAAGAGCCGTCGAGGCCTTTATTTCCGGCCAATTTACGATACTTTCAGCTCGAAGTGTTATTCGCTGTCAGTTATCCAGGCGTGTTGTCGCTACCGTGGCAGTACAATGCAAATCCTCATGTCCAATTTGCCACCTAATAGAATTACTCCCCAACGGCCTTTTCTTGTAGTTGGAATAGATTATGGGGGTCCGGTGTTATATATGCGTAGCAACCGACGAAATGCGGCTCTTTCTAAAGCATATATACGCCTATTTATTTGTTTTGCCTCTAAGGCGGAGCATCTGGAATTGGTCACTTCTCTTACCACCCCTGCTTTCATTGCTACATTCCAGCGGTTTATTCCACGGCGTGATATTCCATCTGACGTTTATTCAGACTGCGAGACCAATTTCATAGGTGCTAATCGCCTCCTGTCGGATCTGTATAAATTTGTTCGTTCCTCATCTATCTCATAAAGAGGCTATGGCTTCATTCTGTCCTTCCGCTTTCACCTAGTGGCGTTTTAATTCTCCCTCCGGGCCTCACCACAGAGGGCTTTGGGAACCCGGCATATGATCAATCAAATTCCATCACCGCCGTGTTTCCCGGGACCAACCCATGGGTTTGGAAGAATTCAACACCTTATTTTGAAAAATAGAAGATATGTTAAATTCCAGACTGCTAAACACACTATCATCAGATCCGCCGGAATTGGACTGTAAGGATGTGACTGGCCAAATCAAGACGCTTGCCTACAGTTTGATCAGCTTTTTCTGGCTGGGAGACGGAGAGCCCAGGCATACGTGCTTTTTCTCCCGCACTTTTGGGTGCGCGTGCGAGGAATGTATTTCCAATGGGGAGACCCAAAGGAAGGTCCAAGGAGGGCGTTAGGAGCGCCAAGGAAGTTTCTGAACATCCTCAGAACCTACAGGAGCCAGATATTCAGGCCTCCACCAGCATCGGCATGGAAAACGTTCTTATTCAGTGTCAGAACACAACCCGCTGCAATCTCTCTCCAGGGCTAGAAGACCGGCGATGACAACCAAACGTAAGGACCGGAAAGCAGTGAAGTATCAAACCAAGCACCATCTGAGGTGGAGGGCCGATACCTACAACATCAACATGAGTAGGAGACCAACCTGAAACCGTTTCCACTCCCAAGGGCAATCTCCAAACGCCCCCTGGCTACACTCAGCGACCCAATGCGCAGACCGGCGACTTTTCTAACGGCGGAGGAATCCACCAAGAAAAAGCAACGGCTGGAGGAACACCTGGAAGTAGCACCGAAAAAGACATGGTAGCACCCATGGCTAAGGAAAGGCCAACCCAGAGGGAAGCACCTGTCTCCCAGCCGGAGGCAATGGACACTGCGCCTCTGATACAGAGAAAGGAGAGAAGAAAGCCGAGTCTTGTTGTTTACGATGTCTACTCCTTGAGGGAACTACGGAGCTTCATTCGAGAGGCGAAGTCTTCTACCGATTTCCTCCTGTAATTCAATAAAAACGAAGCATTGGTCAAAGTAACCTTCCAACAGCTGGAGGATAACCGAAAGGCACGAGCGGCACTACTCTCCAAACAAGCCCAGATCGCCTCCTGGGACTATGACGGCGAAAAATTTGAACATTTCGTCATCCATGGCCATGACGAGGAAATGGACCAACAAGAGATCTTCAAGGACCTCCACTCCGCCGGGCGTCAATGTTGTCCGCGCCCGCAACCCGGGTGGAGTCGCGGAACCTCTGACTCCTTCATCGCGGCGATAATACCGACCCCGGAATGGCCTCCATAGAGGATCTCGAAGCTGCGGTCCCTTGAAAATGCCACCGTCCGAATCCAACCATAAGTTTTCCGCGGCCCTCAAATATGCTACAACTGTTTGGGCACTCTTCCAGGCATTGCTCGGCAGCAGCCCGCTGCTGCAAATGTGCTGCGGAACCACTCTGGGAGAAGCCATCCAATGAGCCGGCGACTTGCTGCAATTGTGTAGGAGCCCATACTCCCTTCCATGACTCCTGCCCCACCTACAAGGCAGAGGTAGGGAAATACCTCGCTCGGAAGGAGAGAACGGAGCGACCTCCCACAACGAGGACCACAACCCCCATACCAGACAACAGCGACTGCAAACCACGGCAGCAGATATTGAAGAAGAAGACAACCAAGAGATGTTACCCATAGCCTCCCTTGCTCTAGCCATTTGCTCTCTTACATCAATAGGGACAGCACTACAACAACAATTGACAGTACTTTGCGGCATACTGCATCATATATCCACTCTTGCTTGCATTCAACCCTACGAGCACAGAACTTCTTCGAAACAAGAGCGACTCGCTCAGAGCAACACCTGAGGGAAATAGGAGAGGTCTGCCCAAAGTCCTGGCACAAACATCGATGTCCCCAATCCTCTATGGGGGCCACAGAAGATCTCCCTCCTCATCAGGTGGGGCTGTAGGTCCTCAGGATGCACTATAATAGGAAGGAAAATAGTTCCACAGCTGCCCAGTAGCCCATAGGAACAGTTAGGCAGGAGGTTCTCCCTGCTAAGAGGAACTCTTCAACGACACCAAATTTGCATCAGAATTGGACTGTCTCACTCCTGGACACTTTCTCATTGGTCAGCTTATCTTATTGCTACCAGGAGCAAGTACAGAAAACTTCATCCCACTTCCCACTCAATGGAGGTTATTCGAATATATATCCAACCATTTTTGGTGGAGGTGGTCAAGCAAATATTTGCATACTTTACAGCATCGCAGCAAATGTTTGAAGGATCGCCCAAATGTAAAAGTGAGAGATTTGTTGCTGGTGCATGATTCGTATTTACTCTCTTCCCAATGGAAAATGGGCCAAATTATGCAAACTATTCCTGATTCTTTGGGAGTGGTGCATGCATTTCTGCTACAGTAGAACCTCATAAACCTGGCAACCTCAGGACCTAGCATTTGCCGGGTTTTTGAAAATTTATAAAAAATCTTTAAATAATGTACATTTTTGGTAACTGATTATATAATTCCAATGATTAGTAACAATTAGAAGGGAACCCATTATCAATGAAGACTATTGCTTATACATGCACTAAAACAAGGAATTATATAAGAACCATTAAAAAGTAAATAACGAAATACGCATTTACAACATTATTTTCATCACACATTTTTCTGAGAATTTTTTTTAAACAGATCAGGCAAACTAGCTTGCTTCATGCATTTTGATTTTTCCTTCATAATTTTATCTTTTATTCGATACAAAAACGTAATCTCTTGAAAATCAATGAAAGAGCGTTGTTCTAAAGCAGATATTGTATCTGTGATGTAATCTCTTGAAAATAACTATCTCTTGATCATCGTCACTTTCATTTTCTTCATCTTTTTCATGCTCATGTTTCAAAACCATGTCCACTATTTCACCTCAGCCGAAATACGACAGGCACATCATTGTCGATATCAACCCAGTTTTTGATGTCATCTTCTACCATTCTTTTTGCTGTTGTGAAAATTTTTCGCTTGTTGCACCAGTATTAGACCTGAAATAGGTACACCTTCACTTCTTCGCTGATGAAACCACTCAAACAATACCTTATCAACTATATTTACCTGGGACGCAAGGGTGGATCCAGAAACTTCTCAAGGGGGGGCGATCGCCCCTCCACCTATCGAATCCGCCCCTCCCAACTGCCCTATATTTTGAAAATCCCTACCTCTATCAGAATCCTTCTTTCTCTTGCTATACAGACCTAATCTGCGACGTATAATTGAGGATTTTTGCATGGAATGAATTTAAGAAAGCACCCAGTGGAGTACAATGGGGTTATCCAAGGAGGGCCCCCCCTTGGATCTGCCACTGCTGGGACATGTAGTGTTTTACAGCTACACATTGCTTTAGGTGTATCACTCTCTGCATAAAATTTCAATATTTCTAGTTTTTTCTTCTTTAAGTCGTATGCAGTGGAACTGCCAATGCTATATTCTTCACAAAGTCTCTTCACTGAAGGAAGTACCTTTTTCAAGTTTTCTTAGTAATTCCAGTTTTTTTTCCAATCGTGAGATTTTTCTGTTTACGTTTCGTAACACCACTTATGGATTGTCTTCTTTTTTTAAAGTCATGTCAAAATAAAATTTAACAAAAGTACTAATTGCATTAATGAAAAACAATTGCTGTCGCCACGAATCTAAACATGTGGTTCTAATGAGGTAAACAAAACAATGAAAATAGATAAGCGTACATCATTAAAAGTAATTTCTAATTTTTTTTACATATAACTTTCGAAAAAGTGCCAAGTTTTTGAGAATGCCGGGTTTATGAGGTTCTACTGTAATACATTGTGTTGGGAGTGGATAATTTCTCTCCTTTTCTTGGACAGGGAAACAATTTTTTTGTCAGAAAATTGTAAAGTTAAACATTATCCCAGTTGATATTAGAACAAAAGAGATGATAAAGCGATAGGCATATGAGAAACTCCATAGGATGTAATGTCACTGAGGTAGCTATGAATTCTGCACCCCCCACGCAAAGTGTACCTGCGAGCCCCCCCTACTAGACGTTTGTAAAAAACATCAAAAATCATATTAACGAAATAAGTACTTATATTCATCAAACTGAACAAAAAAATATATTTCAATTCAAATTTAGCAAAACTACAAATAGAAGATTGTGAAACAGGAACAAAAAAATTAATCACAAAAATTTCTTCTTCCTTGACTTTGCCTGGGCAAAGTCTCATTAATTATTCCTTAGGCATAGCAGCCTATTCTTCAGCTTCTATTGAAAGCATTGACAAATTATTGAGATTTTGCTGAGAGGAGTTATTCCTTAGCTAGTTCTTTATTATCTTCAATTTTGAAAATGACCTTTCTGCTGAAGCAGCTGTCACAGGAAGTGTCAAAAATAATAGAAGGGCTTTAAAGATTTTGCCAAAACTAGAAGTTAGACCAGGGGTCTCAAACTCAAATCATACACAGGCCAAAAACGAAAAAATTACACTTCAAAAGGACAAAAACATTTTTAAATCTTTAAATTAAAAAAATTCCTTGACATTGACAATGAGCTGGATGAATTATATAATTAGAATAAGGTCAGTGAGAGAGCTGCACAAAATGATCAAGTGGGCCGTCAGTTTGTGATCCTTGTGTTAGACTATTGTTTTGTATAATAAAAAATTTGGAAAATTCTCTGATATCTTTCAATATAGCAATTTCATTTTGGAGAAGTTTCACTAAGGATACAATTTCTAAAGGAAATTCTGGTGATGTATAATCCTCATAATATCGCTGTAATGATTGGAAAAGTTCTTCATCTAAGTTGACGAGAATTTGCAGATTCAAAAAATTAAATTTTTGTATTACCCGCCGCATTGCCTCAAACCTGGAATCTATTTGTGTCGTAGATGATGTCGAACATACTGTAGTACACATTAATTTTAAAATTTTGTTCTGCATTAGAAAGTCTATAATCATCACAACATTCATTGCACTCTTTTTTCATTTAGGCTGTCTTTTTTCATGAAACATTGGGTTAACATTCCATATTTGCAAAATTTATTGCTTCAATTTTTAATGCCTCGTATTCAGTATGGTAGTGTTTAATATTTTATTCAGCTAAGTTCATAGAGTTGGTCACTTTCATGAAATCTAATTCATTTGACTGCAAAAGTTTAGACAATATTTATTCAGGGCTTCGGGCCTGACCATTTGGGCCTCCCCACAGCTGTTTGGGTGCATTGTAAAGTAACCATGCCACTGTGTAATGCAGTTAGTAAATATTAAAATATTGCAATTAAACATGTTGAATACTTGTATATTTGAGTTTCATTACTTCCTTGAATTATTTAAGAACAATTGTACTTAGTCTACAGGTTAGCAATTCCAAGGAGAATGTATAATTTTGGATCTATTCCTTATTTTGGTATCCAAATGCTTTATTGAGGCCTGTCCAATAAAACTCACAAGCAACCAGAATATTCACTGGAAAACTGAATTCCCGGGGCATTCCGGATATCTGGGAGTTTACTGTAGTACTAAAAACATTTTTCTTTTACTTATTGCAATAAAACATATAATTAACCTAACAAACTTCAGGTGAAAGGTCGTAAAAACACTAAATTGGTTTAAAACAATTTTTAAAAAACAATAGCAATTGAAAGTATTGAAATATACTACAACCAACTATGACTGACTATGAGTAGTAAACATGCATCTCACTGCTCTCCTGGAACAAAAGAATGAGTGTACCAGTGCTACTAATGACACCCAAAGTGTTAACGACTTTTTTTAGATAAACTGAAGGGGCCCCAAAAAGTTTTTGTTTAGGGGCCCCCAATTAAAATTCCACCACTGCTGGAGACACCAACTTTTTAATGTATGGCAACCTGACTTCAAAAGGCCACTGTGCAGGCCACATACAAACTTTCAAATGACTGATTGGGCCATGCACAAATTTCAAACAGCTGGATTTGAGAAATTTTTTGACCATGCAACATGCCATATGCGTATGTTAAAGGCATATTACATCTATGTACTCTCAAAACATCATTTAGATATCATAAATGATATCTAATGATACTATATGAAAATGTATGAATATGCATGTCTTAAAGAAATCACATGGAATCACTGGGTAGAGTGGGACATGATGTGCAAGCTATATTTTGATGACCATTGGTCTATCAGGTGGAAAGCAAATCAATCCAAATACTAATCTTGAGCAATTCACAATATACCTAAATGATATTTTGCCGAGTTATCATGGAGTTATTTTCATTTAATATAAATTTTCCTTGAAATGTATTGTAAAAACTTTGAATGGATTTTATTTTAATTTGTTTAACTTGAATTACCGTATCTGCCTGAATAGAAGCCGACCCTGGATTTAAGCCGACCCCCCAAAAATTTTCACAATTTTTTGGCAAAAACGTAAATTTCGTAGATTTTATGATGAAGTGTGCCGGGCATCCATGCAAGGTTTAGAATACATTATTCGAGATCGAAGAAATGAGTGGGAAATGGTTTAGTTATTGACATTTTGAAATATTACTCCAATTAATAATTTTGCATTGTTGAATAATGTTCCACATTCAGTGACAATAATTTCATTCATCTTCATTTTCACAAAAGGTCAAATATACTATAGTAATAGCGATCTCGCCAAGATAATTTTTCATCCAAGTCTGTTTCCAATGAAATTAACATTTACATTGCCTTAAGAAATTGCATTTTTATAATTATACACTTTCCATGTAAAGTTTTACCGAAATTCAAACAGTTGAGCATACAAAGCCGTCAATGCATTTTGCGTAATCGTCTGCATAGTCAATCTACGCAAATAATGTGACCACTCAAATAATGTGAAAAACCCAGCCTTAAACGGTAACAAACCACAGGTAGTACTAAATTATTTATTCATTAACCCTCTCACGACCAAAGCTGCCATGTTCGAAATAATCCAAGATGACCTCAAATTTCAGGAAACATTAAATAGAATAGTTATACATTCACATTTAAAGATAATGTTGTTTTTATGGACATTTTCAGCATCAACCCCAGATATACTAACTTCATCATCCGAAATGTTGCTAATATCAATATCTGACTTGTATTGTAAACCATTGGGGGTTCTGCAGAAGAATTCGTTCTCAGGAAAACTTTGTCTTCCACATCAAATTGAAAAATTCACTACCCGAACTATAATTTACATCGTAGTTGGAAGTAGAAGAATTACTATCAGCATTGGGTGGATTTTACATTAAAAAAATAAAAAACTTTGATTGAAAGTTGGGAAAGCATTCACACTTGGAAAAAGTACGCCAAACACACGCTATGTCTTGTGTTTCTATGGTATACGACTTCATTTCCATGAGGAAAAGTGAAAGTCGCAGTTTTCGGAGGTAAATTTGAAAGCGTATTTTTCGGGTGGTTTCGGGTGGCTGGTCGTGAGAGGGTTAATATTCATCGTAGGTCAAATATTTACTTTACGAAAAATATAATACTATCATTTGAACGCAACGGAAATGAGACGTGCTGCCATCTATGGGTGACTATGAGATTTAACCATAACCCAAATTTTCCTCGGACTCCCATTTAACCCGAGGGGTAATTTTTTCATGATAGATTTCGACAAAAAACATCGGCTTGTATTGGGGCAGATACGATAATTTTTGTCTTTAATACCCATTCAATTATTACACCCTTGAGCTTTTAAATTTGTGTGCCACAATATGAGATCAGCTGGCAACGGTGCTCTTAGCAGTGCAACCCTATAAGATTGAGAATTTCAACCCAGTGCTTCATAGAAATCAAAGAAAGAGATTGCCTTCAGAGTACATAGAAAAATTCAATAAATCATGCCATAAGTGGCAACAAAGGGAATTTTCGACAATAAAGGTAAAGCATTTAATGAATCATGTTGATTATCTTTAATTCCTCTGAGAGTGATTCTAGGTATATTTACATGTGTGTCATCCTTTAAAATGTTTTTTTGAAAGTTTAGTTACTTGATATCTATCACTGCAGCTGTAAAAAGTTCTGCTTTATTTGTAATTAAAGTATATCCATTACCTAATGCCACTCTGGCACTTGTGGCTTCATGGTTGATCCAGAACGAAACCCAAGACAGCATTACAATGAGAATGGAAGGTAAATAGGTCTGGAAGACAAAATATCCAATGTTTCTTTGTAGCTTGAAGGATAAGGATAACCGCTGGTAGATTCCAGTTGCAAGTCGTTCCTGTGATAGATGAAATGGAGTATTATGATCAGTTCCATAATTTCATTAAGTCAAAAAGACCACCTGTGGAAGATTGATAACTTCACCCAGAATGGATCCAGTAAAATCAAGTTTTCTCATGTTATAAAATTTTATATTGTCACCTTACAGGTATCAGCATGTTTGGATTGTTGTTGTTGATAAATGTTGTGCTTTTTTAACTTACCGTATATCGCGGCGTATAAGTTGACCCGGCATATAAGTCGACCTCGACTTTTTGAAAATAAAGTGTAGAACCTTTTATTCAGCAAGCTTGGGATATGGGGATAGCCGGTTATCTGAAATTTCCGGTTATCTGGAATATACTCATAAACAATGCTCAAAAAGAGCTAGAACCCACCGGAACGTGGGGGCATGTCGCATGTGTCGATAATATCGTTCCGTCTCGTCAAACATTTATTATTACCGTTCCATTAACTTCATTTAATAAAAATAATAAAAAAATTTTTTCTTTACTTTTCTTCATCGTAGTTCATAAGGAATAAATCAAAATTGAACTCGATTGTAAATGTTCTATCAGCTATTTCGCGTACACTGCTTTCAGTTCCACTACCAGAACGTGCGTAGCGTTTCCTAATACTTTCCGTTTCGAGCACTATTATAATACATACCTGTACTCAGTGATGAGCTGAAGCCGGCTCTCGAGAGCCGTTTGTTAATTTTTCTCTGAATTTGCCGATTGTGAAATTTTTAGACGATATGATTGATTTTGTCCTTTCAAGTACGTTTTGTTCTATCTGACATTCAATTACCGACAGTGTATGAAATGGAATATATTACGAACAGGACACTTGTTAAGGTAGCGTAACAGTATTACTAACATAGAGCGATCTGTTGCCACTGGAATGTATACCTCCCCTGTCAAAAGTGGTTTTCGCAATGCCGTCTGTCTGTCTGTCTGTTACTGGCTCTGGAACCTAGACGGTAGAGCGAAAATGAATGAAATCTCGTAGTTAGGCATTTTATCATACTGAGCAGAGTATACGTAGAAATGGTTGACATTGCTCAGTAGTGAAAAGTAGTTTATTCTACGCATTTTTAACAACAATCCGATTTTCTCAAAAACGGCTGTAACGATTTTGATCAAATTTCGTACAGTTACTTGAATTTACGTCTTCAATAATACTGTATAGTTCATATTTCTCAAAAAATGAATATAAGGCTAGTGTATTCTGGGCAACTTTAACAATAAATCGATTTTCGCAAAAACGGCTCTAACGACTTTGATCAAATTTCGTACAGTTACTTGAGTTTACGTTTTTAATAATACTGTATAGTCTATATTTCTCAATGAATGAATATAAGGCTAGTTTATTGTTGGGCAACGTCAACAAAAATTGGTTTTTCTAAAAACAGGCTCATACGATTTTCATTTTCTGTAGATAACTATACGACGCATTAGTACCCATATATGAGGAAGTTTGTACATTGTATGTTGTACCGATTTTTCTTTTAGAGAACCGGTTCTTAATTTTATTCCAGCTGATCACTGCCTGTACTTAAGTAATACTACAGTAATCGGCAGGGTAGACTTGATGGCGGTGCGAACGGTGCAACCGCACCGGGCCCCGCAGATTAGCCCCCGCGCTCTCTACAAAATATTTGTCGTACTTATAAAGTACACGCATTTTAAAATAAAATCTGAAAAAATATCGAAGTGCCAAAGCGAGAGAGACTGCTTTATTTATTAAAACTAACTGTTAAAAATGTTTTCCGCGTGTAAGAGGCACCGCGCGCACACTTTGCACCGGGCACCGCGGTTTTCCTAGCCGACTCATGTAATTGGGTACTTTCCAATATAAATTCCTTGATCTCTTCCAAATTACGTGTTCACTTGTTCACCGGAGCGCACCCAAATTACTAGCGTAGCTTTACATTTAAATTTCTTTCTCCTAGCAAATTTTGGAAAAATGCATTATTTTCTCAAAATAGCCGGTTAACTGGATTTTCGGATAACTGGAATCCGGATAAAATGCGTATATTTGCTGTATAGGTCGATCCCCATTGTTTCACTTAAAAATACTTGTCATGAAAAATTTTCCAGACAATATTAAGGTCCTGTACAATCCACGTTATAACAAAACAGAAATAAACATAATAATAAAAATATATAAATATTGTTTCGAGTCCATGGTATTCTTCTTGAGCCTTCCGCGTGACAGGTGTTTTAATTTCAACCAGTAAGTCACTGTTATTCTGGGAGAGAGTATAGCTTCCTATAATTCGGTTGATTTCAGCTGTTAACGATACTATGGAAACTAACTATACCTAGCGATTGCGATCGCTCTCTACGGTGGTGAAATTCAACAAAATATCACATGTATACCCCACGCACCTTTTTTCCCAAAATGTCGGTTGAAAAAGGGACTCCGCGTCATACATGAAGATTTACGTAGTATACTGAGAAAGCATTGTAATCACTACAAAAAATTCCACCTCGAGATTTTGATGGTAATATGCGTTTTAGGTGTACCGAAAATGTGATTTTCTCCATGCCGTCTGTCTGTGTGTCTGCCTGTCTGCCTGTCTGCTCGCGGTTCTGGAGCCTAAATGGTAGAATGGAAATCAATGAAATCTCGTACTTCACTTTTCGAAACTTATGACGGTGACTTGAGAAAATTATAAAACTTTCCGGGTGCTTCGCGGCCTGTGACAGGTGACATATGCTAAAACTGCAGAAACCAGCTACAACCATAGAGTTTTCTAAAGTGGTACCAGTGGTTTTGACAAAAACCATGGATGTAGTAGTAAAACTAAACCATAAAGTAATGAGCACACATAAAGCTACAACCACAGCAAGGAAAACAAATTATTACTCTTTATTTAAGTACTTTTTACTTTCTCATATACGAAGTATATGAGAAAGTATTTTTATCGCCAAAAAATTCGACATCGAGATTTTGATGGAAATATACGCTTTAGGTATACCCGAGTCCGAAAAAGTGGTTTTCGCAATGCCGTCTGCCTGTCTGTTAATGGATCTAGGGCCTAAACGGTATAGCGAAAATGAATGAAATCTCGCACTTTGGCATTTTATCATACAGAATAGAAGCTATGAAGAAATGGTTGTCATTGCTCAATAATTAAGGGAAGTTTATTCTAGACAACTTTAAGAACAATTTGATTTTCTA
Organism: Uropetala carovei; assembly: GCA_036926305.1. Lineage (NCBI taxonomy): Eukaryota > Metazoa > Arthropoda > Insecta > Odonata > Petaluridae > Uropetala > Uropetala carovei. The sequence continues at coordinate 398,340 of JAXCHB010000175.1, forward strand.
GAACGATTTTGATAAAATTTCGTACCGTTACTTAAGTATACGTCTGCAATAATACTACATACCTACTTCATATTTTTCAATAAATGTATATAAGGCTAGTATATTCTTGGGCAACTTTAATAACAATTGGATATTCTATAAAAAACTGCTCACACGATTTTCATCAAATTTCCTGTAGTTGTTTAAATTGATGTTTATAATGATTCTACATAGTTAATATTTTTCTAAATATAGGTATATGACGCGTTAATATATGAGAAAGTTTGTACAGTGTGTATTGTACCGATTTTTTTCTAATTTCCCGCCACCGCGCTGTAGACGTCAAATTATTCCAGCACGAATTTATCCCCCCTCCCCCGAACTGGGCCAAAAACAGGAGTGCGCGTGGTACAAGAGGACGCGGATCTCGCGAGTAAATACTATATAAAAATTAATTATTTGAAATCTTCTAAAGTAAATGTCAAAAATGTAAACTCTGGAACAGCTGATTCAAAATGGCGATCACTTGCACCGAAAGATCAACTGTCTTCGTTAATATCGAAGTTATTCATCTGTAATTTAAGGTTCACATTCTATATTTGGCATATAAGTCGACTTAAAATTTTAGTAATATATTAAGCTTCAAAGGCCGACTTATACGCCGTGATATATTCTAATTCACATTTAGAAAATGTACAGCATGTACATATAAACTGATTCTACATGATAATATAATGCTTTCACTAATTCAGCAGATCTCGCGTAATTTTCAAATTGAAGTAATACATAGTATCAATAAGCTTTGCGATGATTATTATATGAAGTTCTTTATGGCCATACCTTTCTGTCATTGGTCTCATATCCAATTATTGTGAACTGTGGGAGCTCTGCTTGTTCGACTCCCATCACTGGTGTGTCTTTCCAGTACATCACGACATCCATAACAGTGTAACCATCTGTGGAAGGAAGTTGAATATAATTGTAACAACCGTTCATTTCAAAATTTAGCGCAAAAGCTAATTTAAAAATGAAATTATAAATCAGTGGTAGATTAAATTCAATAAACATGGCACACGTTATAAACGTTTTTATAAAGCTTCAATACACCAGGGAAACAAGTTAAAGCTCAAAAATACAGTTTACTTGTATATCACTCTCTCTATACTTGATGCATTTAGTGCTAAATTTATCGTGGAATTCAGAACTATTTTTTTCTTTTTAATGAATTAATTACAATAAAGCATTTTATTAGACATATTTTGTATCGTATAGTTATTTAAAATCATAGAGTAGGAATGACGAGAATGTTTCCTAACTACCACCCTGACTCAACTACCGGGAATTACGTAAGATTCACTTGATATATGCAAGTTCGTTCCTTTTACTTATCTTGTAGATGGCACTCATTATTTGTTCTATTAGTATGAGATTTATACACAGTGGCCCACCATCTACTGCCCTCTTTGTCTTTTATGGAATTTATGGAATTAATTCCTTTTGAATACATTTGCAATGAAGGCATCACGTTGAAAGAGAAAATTTTGTAGTAATAATATGAAAGTGTCATGTGACAGTGGCGGTGCTCTTGTGCAGCAGAATATAAATGTAAAAGTTCTTCTTTAGATATTACCGATCTCTGGTCGAAGAGAAAATAATTGGGATGAATAAACTAAGACGATGGTGAATCAAAGCGAAGCAACTGTAAGTGCAATGATTTTAATAATACTGTAACATTTTGCGACATCTGTAAGTAATGCATGACTCGTATTAAAAATAGCGTATAAATTGATCTTGTTCATTTTATAGTCCAGAATTCGTTGGGGTATTAAAAATAAACCAGCTTTGAGGTTGTAAAAGTTAATAAATACCCTCATACAACATATAATTGATTAGTTTCTTAATGCTGAATAAAATACCCATTTTGGGTGCACTATGTTATTTAAAAAATCATACTCCCGTGGGTTATGTCTAGGGTTCCCAGATATTTTCATACAAAAGGTAGTACATTTTTATACATTTTTACGAAAAAGTAGTACACATAAATTTACATCTTACATTAATTAATATTATCTTACAAAACAGAAATTACATATATATTTGTATTTAAACATTTTGCTTAAGCTATATATCGTCTTTTGATAACTTCTCATACATTTCACTGCATCAAGGCATAATTACTTGTAGGAAACTTTTAACTGTTTCAACTTTCAGTCTATTCCTATCGCCAGTCCATGTTTTTTTTACACAAAGAGAAAACTCACTAAACATTAGCATTCGATGTTGGAATCGCTAAGATTATGTGCACTAATTTCTTTAGATAAAGAAATTATCATTTTTAAATAAAGTGGTTTACTTTTTATGAAATGGAAATTTATTAAATTCTTTTGAGGTATTTATAAGGAATCAAATCAATTAAGTCGTTTCGTCAAACAAAGAATCCTTTGCAGCGATTCCTGCGATTAAAAATTCTGCCGTTTTTTGAATTTCATCGTATTGAATATCTTCCGTACTTTTAAACAATAACCATTTTTGTAGACGAAGGATAGTCATTACTTCTGAACGTATATAATCAACCACAGTAGAATAAAATTCAAGAAATTATTTTTTAACTGAACAGTTGTATTAGAATCTTTTAGAGTTTACAACATTGCATAAGGTTTGCACCATTTTTAAATATCCTTTCATTGATTTTTCTCTGAAATAAAGATATATTTCTCTGAAGATTACGATCTCCACTCCAGTTATCAGCGAAAGAGGCTTCGCTTCGTAATGAGCAAATTGCTGTTGAAGGACAACTTTGGAGAAAGATAGAAATCCTTGAGCACTTTCTACTGTTCTCCAAAAGATCTAAAATGTAGTAATTGAAGGTAGTAGAGAAGATGAAAAAGTAATACTGTACAACCAAAAGTAGTACATCTGGGAATCCTAGTTATATCATAAAAGAAATGCATATTACTAATTTTAACTGAAATTTTTTAAAAATGAAGTTATATAAGATTTTTTGATATTTGTTTTATTACAAAACATTTTCATTAAGTTCAGTAGTACTCATTAGTTTTAACGTCATTCATTCCAATGGATTTGTTTCCATGAAATGTGTGCTTTCCTAGGTGGAAGACAGGAACGGAACGGGCAATCGTTCGGTGGACCGATGTTTTCAGGGCCGATTCAAATGATAAGGCCGATTCATGGGCATCGGCAGAAAATTTTTTAGGGGGGCAAAACACAAAAATGCCTATTACATAGGGGCGGACGCAATTTTTCCCAACCAGGAAAAATTTTACATAACCGGGCTCCAACTGACCACAAATCCATACCAATGAATCATTATGAATTATATTATCACTGTACTGAATGAGCTGGAACGCCACTCCGGCTCGTCACACGCGCCGATGATACCGTTCCGTTTCGTCAGACATTTAGAAATACCGTCCCTTATAACAAGCGTTCTGTTTCGTAAAAATTTATTTCCGTTTCACTACCAATACAAGCGTTTCGTTTCGTAACCTTTTCCATTTAGAGCACTGGTTAAAATCCACTCTGACCTGCTAAATACTTTGACACAAATAGCCTATCTCCCTCCACCCGATCTTTCTTCCCTTCACTTCTTCCCATCTACGTCTCGCTGATTTTCAACCTTTTTGATCAGCGTGCCCCTTTGAAAACTTTGAAAATGTGCATACCCACTGGTATGATCACATAATACGAACAAATCCACGGAAAATCTTTAAATGATTAGAACCAATTTTGGTCGACCAGATTAATATTAACTGCATCTAATCGTAAGGTTTATGAAAAATGAATCTTCTGCGTATCCTGAAAGAAACCTCCCGTATTTCCTGTTGAATACCAATATTTACCTGCTTCCTCTACAATCCTCTCGCCTTCCCCCCTCTACATCTCTTTCGAGCGCATACAGGCACTGCATTGACACTTTTGCATTACACACGTGAATTGATACAACAATTGACATGGTTAGTTAAAAACGCGGAATTTCGTCCGAAGTGCACACTTAAAGGTTAAAAACGAATCGATGGATAAATTGACTTTAAAAATAAGAAATGTTCCTTTTTCCTTACAATATTTTCGGTCCGTAGAACGCATGTCAAATTTTCCAATATTCATTTGCAATAAGAGCAAGGGCTGCTAAGCGGAATTTTAAATATTACATATTATCTTACGAGAAATAAAAATAATCCCTAGTGGTCGATCTCGCGACATTTTTCGAGATATATTACGCCGTTACCTTCATATATCATATTCAGATATCCTGCCAAATTTTCGATCCTCTGTGGACAAAATTTAACGAATTGTCCGAATTTATTTACAGCGTAACACACGGACCAAACAAACAACCAGTCAAAGGACAAACCATTTAATACTGCCTTTTATTATTAAAATCATGCACATGGACAGACGGACGAACAAGGTGAAAATAGAAGTTTAAAAAATAACACCATATAAATCCAAAATCTAAGAAATCGGAATTACGAGGTGGTCGTAGAATATGTACTTCGATTTTCAAAGACGCTAACGTAAATGAACAGAAAATCAAACATATCCGTAGTGATTTCCTTCCTTTATGAAGAGGCGACGATGCAGGGATAAAGCAAGTGATTTATGTTCGAAATCCCCAGGGATCAGTTAGGCAATTCTCAGGTTAATTTCAAGATAATTTGTATGAAAAAGTTAGAAAGTTTGTCATAGTTAATAAAAAATCAAAAACTGTATAGATAAAATATGTAATTAGATACTAACTGGTTTAGCAACGGAATCTTCATTAAAGCAAAAACTCTTCTCGAATTGAAGACCGTATGATCATTGCTCCTGGATAGACCACAAGAAACTGAACCACGGAGTAAACCGAATAAAATGAATCTTTTCATAGGAAAGTCCTCTTGACAGAAAAAGGGCGAAAATGCCCTTCAATTTTCGCAGTCTTAGAAGAAGTAGGTATACGGGAGAGCGGGTGGATAGGAAATGCAAACCGATATTTTTAGACAAAGCATTCAGTTGGACACATGGTAATAGGCGGCTTTAAGGGTAAAGGGATACGCTTATCCATAGACCGCGGGTAGCAAGAGGATCCCCAAAGCTGGTTGTAAGATTTCCGACATTCGAAATGAGAGGAGAGAATGAGGCGAAGGAAGAGAGAAGAATTAAAACAGGTACTTTAAAGAAAAAGAGGAAAGCATAGAGTGAGAAAAATGAGGGAAATAAGTTTATTATATTACTACCTTCTAAATTTTCTCTTTACTATACTAATTTTAGAAATAATAAAAATGCAGATCCGAATCTGCGGTGTGTCAATAAGCAGAAATCATGCCTAGTATATGTAATTCGCTAACGGTAATGCAAAAGTCTGGTATATAGATAAAATAATTTAACTAATCTCAATGGAAAAAATCGGTACAACATACATTGTACAAACTTTCTCATATACTAATGCGTCGTTTAGTTATCTTTAGAAAATGAAAATCGTATGAGCCTGTTTTTAGGAAATCAAATTTTTGTTAAAGTTGCCCAAGAATAAACTAGCCTTATATTCATTCATTGAGAAAAATGAAATATGTATTATTAGTGCAGACGTATACTCATGTAACTGCACGAAATTTGGTCAAAATCGTTATAGTCGTTTTAGAGAAAAGCAAATTGTTGTTAAAAATGCGTAGAATAAACTTCCCTTAATTATTGAGCCATGTCAACCATTTCTTCATATCCTCTTCTCTGTATAATGAGATGCCTAAGTACGAGATTTCATCCATTTTCGCTCAACAGTTTAGGCTCTAGAGCCAGTAACAGACAGACAGACGGCATTGCGAAAACCACTTTTTCGGACTCAGCTACACCTAAAACGCATATTTTCGTAAAAATCTCGAGGTAGAATTTTTTCGCGATTACAATACTTTCTCGATATACTTCGTATATGTGAAAGTAAAATCAGTACAGCATACAATGTACAAACTTTCTCATATACTAATGTGTAGTTTAGTTATCTTTAGAAAAATATGAATTATGTAGAATTATTATAAACATCAACTTAAATAACTATACGAAATTTGATGAAAATCGTGTTAGCCGTTTTTTTAGAAAATCCAATTGTTCTTAAACTTTCCCAAGAATAAACTAGACTTATTGAGAAATATGAAGTATGTAGTATTATTTCAGACCTATACTTAAGTAACAGAACGAAATTTTACCAAAATCGTTATAGCAGTTTTTGAGAAAATCAAATTATTTTTAAAGTTGCCTACAATAAACTAGCCTTATATTCATTTTTTGAGAAATGTGAACAACTTGGTATTATTGAAGACGTAAACTCAAGTAACTGTACGAAATTTGATCAAAATCGTGATAGCCGTTATCGATAAAATCAAATTGTTCTTAAAGTTGTCTAGAATAAACTTCCCTTAATTATTGAGCAATGGTAACCATTTCTTCATAGCTTCTATTCTGTATGTTAAAATGCCAAAGTGCGAGATTTCATTCATTTTCGCTATACCGTTTAGGCTCTAGAGTAAAAAACAGAAACACAGGCAGACGGCATTGCGAAAACCACTTTTTCGGACTCGGGTATACCTAAAGCGTATATTTCCATCAAAATCTCGATGTCGAATTTTTTGGCGATAAAAATACTTTCTCATATACTTCGTATATGAGAAAGTAAAAAGTACTTAAATAAAGAGTAATAATTTGTTTTCCTTGGTGTGGTTGTAGCTTTATGTGTGCTCTTTACTTTATGGTTTAGTTTTACTACTACATCCATGGTTTTTGTCAAAACCACTCTTACCACTTTAGAAAACTCTATGGTTGTAGCTGGTTTCTGCAGTTTTAGCATATGTCACCTGTCACAGCCCGCGAAGCACCCTCAAAGTTTTATAATTTTCTCAAGTCACCGTCATAAGTTTCGAAAAGTGAAGTAATTCGAAAATGGAATTAATTTATGTTAAGGCCAATTACATGATTTGTTCCAATTTTAATTTATTAAGTATCACTTGTTTGTTTTTTAGAAAAATAACGTCACACGCACCGCGAGGAAGGAAGGACTTAGGAGAATTATTGTGTGGTTAATCAAAACAAAGGCTTTCTTTATCTTCGTTAAAATGGTTGTTTTTAAGAATTTAATATTTATGCATTATCGACATGTTTGTATTTTGTTAAAATACGTTTTGTATATTGTATGTTTTTTACTTTCTCATATACGAAGTATATTGAGAAAGTATTGTAATCGCGCAAAATTCAATCTCGAGATTTTGATGGAAATATACGTTTAACTGAGTCCGAAAAAGTGGTTTTCTCCATGCCGTCTGTCTGCCTGTTCGCGCCTCTAGAGCCTAAACGGGAGAGCGAAAATCAGTGAAATCTCGTATTGAGGCATTTTATCATACAGAATAGAAGCTATGAAGAAATGGTTGACATCGCACAATAATTACGGGTAGTTTATTCTAGGCAACTTTAACAACAATTGGATTTTCCAAACAACGGCTCCGATTTTGATCAAATTTCGTCTAGTTATTTAAGATGATGTTTGTAATGGTTATACATATTTCCTATTTTTAAAAGATAATTAACGACGCATTTGCATCTCAGAAAGTTTGTATAATGTACGTTATACTGATTTTTTCATTTTGTACAGCATTTAGCTTTTGGAAATCTGGTCACTTTAATTTCACAATTAAAAACAGAGAATTTAGTTGCTTTTCATGTCCCTAAGAATCCGCTAGGAAGAAAAATTTCTCTTCCATACTATTACTTTCTTCTCCATCTCAGGGGCAGTCGAATTAACGCCCTTGTGACCACATGGGGAAACAAAAGAGAGCGATGGGGGAGGAAGGCGAAGGATGTAAGAGGGGTGGGGAAAGAGCCCCTGGGAAGTGTAACGAGGCCCGATGCGATGAAAATAAGAAAAGCCAAGTGCCACCTTTTATTATAGGTCGCTGGGGTAGGTAGAAACTGGAGGCTTGCACTGATATCGATTTTCGTGTTCGCATCTAAACTTTACCCTCGGCATATTTTTTCGTATTCTATGGATATGAATGTTGTCTTTTTTTCAAAGACAGTGAGTTAGGACTAACGCAATTTGGGCGAATACGAGACCAACTCATTTGCCGCAACCAGGGAGGTGCCGTCCTAATGCGGTGCCTTACCTGCTTACTGCCTATAGACGGCTCTGGTGGTATCAATAAATATTTGTTACAATAAAGGGACATGTTTGAATGGCGAGAATTCTTGCCATCCGTACGCAACGCGTTAGGTTTTTCCGCATATCCAGTTTTTCACATTTTAAATAATATCTAATACAATAGTTACGTTTTTACACATTTCCAGGGGGGGTAAGTGCTCCCCCCCTTACTGCCGACGCCCATGGGCCGATTAGAATAAAGTATCACCAGTCCGCCACTGATAGAAAACTTCCAATTGCTGAGAGAACAGATGGTATTATCGAGTTGTAATTGCTTCAGGTAGAAAAAAATATACACTTATACTACCACAAATTATCAAAATCTGGTTGAATACATTGAAATTTAGGTAATTCGTGTTTACCGCAGCAGTGGACAGTTCTCTTGATGTGTTCGGAATGTAGTTAGGTAATTGAACTTTATAAGCATAATAAGCGAATTTAAGCAAGTTATTAAATATTAGCGTTATTGTTTTACATATCTGTTAAAGTCCCATATACCTTTTTAGTAATATGGGAACTCGGGGTAATATGGGCACTTGGGGAATATGAGCATGTTTTCTGTTCCGCCTTGATATTGCCAACAGAATTTTTTTTACCTTTGAAGTGTTGGTACGAGTAGTTCAGAGTGTCATGGCGCCCGAAGGAGCTCCGCAGTAACGTGCTACTGTGCATTGTATTCCCAGTCGCTTTTAAAGGGAAGAGTTTATTATATTCGTTGAGAATTGTGTCATTAGTTGTTTAAGTTCATATTTTAGATAGATACCATTATGTTTTCGTGAAGAAATAGGAACTGACAAGGCGTGTATTTGAAACATGATTCGATAGCTGATGAAACAATGCTGAAAGGGCGAGCTCACTAAATCGCCTGCATTGTAGCAATTCTTTCTTTCAAGGCATAATACTAGGGGTAATATGAGCACCTTTATTCGGGGTAATATGATTACAAGCATTTTACATTACATTTACAAATTTTTTCATATTTTTATAACTTTAAAATTCTTAAAGCTCATTTATGATTTTAGAGCTCATTAATATAAAGTATTTTCATTTTTATTTTTCAGTTTATCATTGCAGATATCAACCAGTTAGGCCAACGTCATAACTTACACAGAGAGTATCTTTATAATGTTTAAATTTTGTACCTTTTAATGTGATTATTTGAATAAATGTGCGCTAATAAAAAATGCACGGTTTTATAACTTAATAATTAATTAGATATGAACTGCACATATTCCTAACATGCGTGCCCAATGGGCACTGCCCATATTACCCCGAGATGTGGGGAATATGAGCACGTGATTTCCTGCACATTTTTTATTGGCACATTTACATGCATTGGTAAAATTGCATACAAATGTAAGAAAAGCTGCAAAACATAGCAGTTAATATTTTTATGTGGAAGCAATAAATATATATAGGCCATAAGGTTTGTTTCACGTAGAATACATTAACTATGCTCATATTACCCCAACTTCCCCTATAATTTCAAAGTATCCTTAAATTATCTCATGGTAAAGGATTACGGCGGATATCGAACTCTTCTGGTCTAAAAAGTTCGTAATCTTATAGGTATAATACATATATTTCCGATAGTTTGTGTGCACATTATGCACGCCCAAAAGTATCAGGCCTAAAACAACCAAGTTTACCACGGTTCTTAGTTACATCATAAATTAGTGAATGGTGAAGGTTTGGTCAAGCGGGATTAGTCATTGTTGCCATTATAGGGGATTGAAATTTTTCCATAATATAACACTTAAAAATCGATCGCTTGAAGCGCAGACTTTTATTCTTTTGCAAATTTAAATTATTTAAATTGAAGATACGAACTCGGGACGAAGACATTTGTTATGCGGAAAGAGTCAACTTTATATTTTTAAAAGATGGAATTCGAATCTAAGCCGGATTAGCGTAAAATTTAGTTTTTAATCACGAAGAAGGGTATTTTAAGCTTACATCGATGAAATGATGGAATATACTCGTCATTATCACAGAAAAAATAACTCGGTAACCTCTGGAAGATACGGAGTTATCTTTCTGTGATTTTTTTCCAAGCGTAAAATTAAATAAGTAATCACTATTTCAATCATTATTGTAAACTAATTATAAAGCCGATACACTAAGACTAGCTGTTTACTTTAGCAGAATTTCCTTTATGATTACTGTTTTTCATTTGGTGAATGCTTCGGAGGGCCGCATTGGACATCACGAGAGCTTCGACGGGCAGGATGGGCTTTTAAATCAGAAGTTACCTACAGATTTTGCGATTTCATATTAGCCAAAATCAATTCTAATTAGTTTACTAGCATGGGATTGACTGCGTTAAATTATACCGATTACTTTATCATCATTGGTTCGCGGGCCGTAGGTTGCCGACTCCTGCCATAGACGGATATTTTTTGACAACACGGAACCTATCCCAAAATTCACCACGCGCATTTGAACTCCCACCCAGCCACTCCAAATTCAGCGACACCTAAAATGTATATTTCCGTAAAAAATCTCGAGGTCGAATTTTTACGTCATAACAATACTTTCTCAATATACTTCGTATATGAGAAAGTAAAAAAGGCTTGCTTGCTTCGTGTCAGCTCTGCCCATGTTATTCAAATGGAGGAAAGATATGCTCTTGCAGTCAAACCCAGGACTACTATGTACACAGCGAGTAGTTTCGAATTGAAATTTGAAAAGCCAAGTAATTCCTGAAAGTTTGATCGAAAAATATTGAAAATCTCTTTAGTTATGGGCGATTTTCCTTATTCTCCCATCTAACTCCATAGAGCGTGATCGGATTTATTAGTTTATCATTAAAAGAGATTAAAAATCTTTTAAAAAAGGCAAACTAGGTATACATCGATAGTGACCATTTCGTATTTTATTTGCACAGGAAATGTTTCTCAAGGACATTGCCTAAATGAAGGTCCATCCGTGTTTTATTTTCCCTGTGTACAATCTTACAACGTTATACATTTACCGCGCCCGTGTCTTCTTTTCTGACGCGAACGTTTTACGCGTGCCAAGGGCATCGCGATAATGGGGGTTCGTATTATTGGCCTCCGCTCAATCGCATTCGGCACCCGAGGAGAATGCGTTGGAACGTGATAAAGAGGGGAAACATTCCTCTAAGGAAGGGTTGGGGATTGGGGGGGAAGGCGCCTTACCCCCGTCCTTTCTCCCTCCTCCCTATCCACGCCGCCGCACAGTGGTCAATTTCAGCATTTTGGAGGGACAAAACCTGCGCTCATTGTAAAAATTAAATTAAAGTAAAAATATCGACATATTTAACCTTTTCATGTAATTAAATGATAATTTACTCATTGACATCATTGTAACGCAGCAGAAAATTACAAAATGTAGGTAATTCTATGTACACAAGTGTACAGCATTCAGCTCACATGACGTTAAATATGCAATCTTAAAACATTGTGTCGGTGTCCGTTTCTGAGCCTGAGTCACTTTCTTCTGGGTTATCAGACACACTATGGCCAACATTTTCTGAGGGAGATTTGAGGACTTTTATCAAGTTTAATACTTCTTCAGGAAGTGCCGTTCTTTTTTTGGTAGGAAGTTTCCTTATGCTGCTGATTATTGGGTCTGATGAAATTAGTAGATTATTCATGAGATCTTCATTTGTATTTCTTCTTGATGTTTTTCGAGAATGAAACTCCCTAAAATTTTTACAGTCTTTGTGTCTTGCCTCTTGTGCATCCTCGGATATCTGTCCAATAGGTAATAACATAGTGTCAATTATGTCTGCTCCGTGGATCAGTACTTTATGTACGCTGGCTGGCCAATAAAACCACCCATACAGTCTCACGTAAAGTTCCGCGGTCTCTCTAGCATATTGCCGAAACTTTTCCACATTTATGTGGTATCCACTCGACAAAGCCGTCAGAATAAATGAAAATCGTGATCAGATTTTCATCGATGCCCGTAATCGCCGCTGCTTTCTTTGGATCCTTAAAAAATCGACGGGAAGTGTTACCATCGTTAGTATTGCCTCCCCCTTGCTTTGGCATGTCTACTAACAAGCCCATTTCACGTAGAAAATTTTCAATTACTGATTTTTTCTATTCTTTAATATTTCTTTCTCTAACTAATTGATGAAGCGGATAAACCAGTTTAAACATTAAAACAAGGTAATACCTTTTTAATGATGACGTTATAATTCACATTTTCGATGAAATTTTTAATTTCACGAAATCGATGATTATTTTAGCATTGAAACCGTAAGTATGCACAAAATATTTTATCAACTGAAAGTAATATACCTTCAGTAATATTATCCATGCCAGGTACTTGATGTTTTCTATAGTAATCACTGATGGAAACAAACACAGCCAGCCTCCCTAGTACCAGACCCACATGTGGGGACACTCCCTGCGACTGAAGCAACAGTCAGCGCCTCTGCAAAACTTGAGTAAACTGTTCATAGGGCAAGAATGGGCAGCTCAAATATACACAGCTACTTAGATAAAGTACCGAGTAAGGGAATTTGCAAGGATTAACATTAAAACCTCGTAAAACTTTTTTATAGGGCTTCTTAAAGTTAATATTTACTTTTAAAAAAGTGTATTTTTGCTGTCACAGAAATTATGAATTTAATATCATTAAATGTCAAATTTAATGCAAAACACTTGATTTAATGAAAAATACATACATCCACTAATATTTCCAACTCCAGACACTTGAGTTTTTCTGCAATGTTCGCTACAGGAAACAACGGAAATGTGCGCTCTCTCATTCGAGACTGACGAGTCTATGCCTGCTCTTCCAATTTGGTAATGATTCACGGGATTGTTGTATGTTTATTTACGACGTTGCCATGGTTTCATTAACACATTTGGATGTATTACCTATATGACTACCTATTTCTGCTTTGTTTTGTTAGGTATCATGCAGTTGGAAAATGAGGTTTTGTCCCTCCAAAACACTGAAATTGACCACTGTGGGCCGCCATGACTATGTTTTAGATTTGAAACACGAACAAATAAAGATATCCTAAGGGAGAGATAATATTTTTTTTATTAGGGCAGAAATGCAAAATTCAATTGATTTTGTATCTACAGAATGAAACGGAAAGTATTAAATGAAAAGTAACCTGTGATTTTAATAAATTTTTCATCTGTCCGAGTTCACAAATCGTCGATGGAGGTACATATTCAGAAGGCTAGATGGGTCAAAAAAGTGGGATCATTTTATCCAATGGGACTTGGGCATAGACTTTGATTGCGGCCGCTGCAACGAGTTTTCAATAAATTCTTTCAACCTTTTCAGACCTGGTGTCCATTATAATGTGCATCGATTTTGAAGTTTTTCCCTTCCCCTTCAGTGAACTTTTCCCAGCAATAAAGTTTGTGAACATTATATTTCATATATTATAAATGTATTCCTTGACGTTTTTGCAGCCACCTATAGCGCAAAATGCGAAATTTAAATTAAAACAACAAGATGCCAGCACCTAACTATTTCTGCTTCTGATAAGTCACACTTATTTGCAATATATTTTTTTATAAATGTGGCTATAATTTATATTCTTTATATGGAAATCAAATGATAAAGTATTGAAATCATTTTGCCTCTAGTGTTCGGATATTTGGAATTTTGCATGACTTGAGACAGTTTTTACATTAAATGTACATACTGTAACTTCCTTAAATTTAGATGAATTTTTTTAAAGTTATATTTTCTAGTACCTTAGTGACCATATAACTTCATACATACGAAAAAAAGTTTTTAAATTGAAGAAAAATTCATGATTGAAGGGGTTAATATTTAAATTTTCGTTTTTTAGTTCGTCCATAGTGCGTCAAGGTAAAATATTTTTCGGGTTACCGTTCTTATTTTTAAACAAAACTGATAAATATGAAATGGATTTATCGACACGTTCTTTAGTAATATAGGCACGAGAAACGATATCCGCCTGTGATTGTGAAAGGCGACACTGTTCAACTAATTCGTAAGGTGGTTGCTTCGAGGGTGTATTGATTGAGAACTTACAGCTCTCGATCTCCACGGTGCAGTTTTGAGAGTCGAGAGGATAGTAATGGAGGTCCATCATGCAAGCCAGTGTGGTCGTGAATCGCATGCCGTAGGTTATGCTGCCGTCTCCGTTCAGCCTCACCAGTTTGTTCCGCTCCGTGACGTCATGGAGGAAGCTGTAAGGCGAAGCGAGAAAATCAGGGGTTGCGAATAATTCGACGTTATTAAGGATTACAGCGTATGGCACAGGAAAACAAATTTAAAATTAAATAAATTTGGAATAACAAAGACTATTTTGAAAAATAGTCATGTTTTTATAGTGCATTTTGTAATATTTTAAATGCATTTAGTAGTTCATCTTGGACAAAATTCGTGGACAAACTTATAGTTTTTAATTCTATGGTGGAAAAAGTAATAAGCAAGTCACAAATAGATGAATAGTAGATATATGTGAAAGGTGGCTAACTTTCAGAATGCGCAGGGATATTTTGAGGCTCGTTAATATTTTGAAATATTATATAGTCATAATGTGTCTACTTAATTATTAAAATTTCCCATACCGTTATCATATTTATGCAATTTAACAAAGATGGAGTGATTCATGTTTCAATATTTGGCAATTTTTCTCTGTACTGTAAAAGGTCAACGACTAATTGTCTTACTATGGCCACCTCCTCTTATGGAAAACGATTCCTATACCGTTTATTCAGTTCAATCCATAATCTGAGACAGATTCTGATTTAAATGACGTGAAAAGAAGTGGTAGATGGATGAGAACCTCTTCTCCTCCATCCACCGCCAGAGAAAAGGAGAGAGGGGTTAAAAGGGGGGGTAGGGGTAAGGGAGGGTTTGAGGGGGAAAATGGGGTTGAAAAGAGAGGAGAGAGGAGTTAAAAGGGGGGGTAGGGGTAAGGGAGGGTTTGAGGGGGAAAAGGGGGTTGAAAAGAGAGGAGAGAGGGGTTAAAAGGGGGGAGGGAGGGGAAAGACAGGCAGTGTCTGTTCGTCTGTGTGAGATAGCAATTGTGGGCGCCCCAGCTCAAAAACTCTGAACATCAAAAAACATTATATTTATGATTTTTAAAAGCAATTCAAGATCTAAAAAGATGTTTGCTGTAACTCGTCAACCGGAAATGGAGGTTTATTATTGCCATTTTTCCGTTTTTTTAATATCTCCTTCAGAACTCAATTTATAGTTATAAGTACGTATTTGTCATTATTAAAGTTTGTATGCGGATCAAAGCTGTGCACTTTGAGGATTTTGTTTTTAACATGAGTGAAATGATGGAAATTTAACTACTTATATGCGTGACCTCATAAGACTGATCACAAAATGGGAAGTCAGTGAAGGAGAAAAACTCTGAACTTGACCGGATCTCGAACCCGGGTCTCTCACTTGCCAGTCATATTCTGCATTCTCGAATTGGGGCATTTACGATGAAGAAAGGGCTAACTCAGTAAATTCGAGAACAGAGAATTAGATTGGCCTAATAATCATCTATCCGGCAAGTGGGAAACCCGAGTTCGAGTTCCGGTCAGGTTCGAAATTTTTCACATTTTGATTTTGTTTTTATTAAAATTTTTACCTATATCTAAAGCTGCGATAAATTTATTGGGAGGATACCTCCTAACTAAGGGCCACATTTATAAGGAAAATTCTGTAATTCATGAACTCGTGCATTAATAATTAATAAGTAATCATTTGTAAATTTGTACTTTTAATACTAGCAAAAAGTAATCTATTTGTTAATGATGCCTAATATTTGCATAATCAGCTTAAAAACTTGTTGTAAATAATTTTTGAAAATTCGGCTTCACGCTGCGAAATACATATTAAAGGGATCTTTAAAATAAATCTCCATCAACAAATTTTATCGACGCATAATCCTTCATGCATGGTACTATTCAACAATGCGTGCAATTTCGTTTTTAATGTTGAATTCGAGAAGAACCGACTGTATGTATTGAACCTAGGAGAAAAATTCGTTTTGCTGTAATCCTATTGAAATCGGTGGACAATTTTTCCGTCTTTGGGTTATTTAATATTTTATAAGTAACAAATATTTCTAATGTTATACGTATTTGTTAGCGTTGGAGTGGATAGGAATTCTTGCAAGAACGTGAGATACGTTTTGTCCTGCGTATACTGAACTGAACGGAAGTTCCACAATCACTATATAGAATCCTCAACCTCAATCATCCCGAAAACTGCGAACAGGAAATTATTTCCTCGATTGCTTAATCTAAATGGAAAATTGCTTGCTCGAACCAACCGTGGTTAAGTTTACCGTATGTCTCAAACGGTTCTTTTTATTTTATTAATTATGGTGTAACAAGGGTTAAACTTCCTACTTGGTAGTCATTTTATGAATTAAAGATTGACAAACAAAAATAGACCCAATGCCAAGATTCTCTTCAAACAGAACAATCACTCGTAAAACTTTCTTTATCGAATGCCAGATTGTAAAAGATAGATCGATATTGTTATGTACTTCCATTTTGATAAGATATCATGTTGATTCTGCTATAAAATCAATTTTCCGCAGTCTTCAACACGATTGTTTGCAATGCTAGCATATGTAAAGTTTCATGTAAAATACAAAAAAAATTTAAATAATATTGGACCATCAGTAAGTTTTTTCCTAACAAAATTACAGAATTTCATGTAATTTTTGGTGAATATATGCCGTATTAAATTAACTGAACTGAGAGTTAGTTTTAGGGTTATATTTGTATAGGCTTATCTGACACAACGATATTAATTCACGAGTCAATCACAGTGCCGCATGAAATGTCCACTTCTTCATTCCAGTTAAGGAATATACATTCAATCCGAATTATTTCACGTACCCGGGTTAATCCGTATCATTCAAAGATCCGCTATAGTTACTTTGAATTACATTACAGAATTTTAACGATCATTTTCAAATCAGTGCATTATACCTGTGAGAGTACAATGTCTACGATTGTAAATTTTACGAAATGTGATTGCATGTATTTTTGGTTTGCCGTGTTTTTCTCCTATAGGATTTAAATCAGGGGTCAACTGAAATCCAATTACGGCAAAATGCATAATTATGATACATTACGAGCTGCTTGCTACAATAATGAGACTGTGATTCTTTTAAACTTTAATATTCCTCTAGTTTATAGCAATTGAAAATTTGAACTACCGTATGGTTCCCGATAATTGAAAATTGCATAATCCTTCAGAGCCCTGCGTCTCTTTATAATCTTATCGTTCGCGCTATACTCTATCTAATCAAAAGCAGGATTAAGGTTATTAGATGGCTACATTGCTTTATTCGACAATTCCCACGTTTGGGACGTTTGATTTGAATCATTTGAAAAGGAAGAATTGGCGCTCCTGTTTCCACAAACCTGTTCTTATCGTTGGCGAAGAAAGTATCAGGAACCCAAATTTTCTCGGCGAAATCTCCAGAGAGGGTCAAGATCTCCTCGTCATTACTGAAAGCAAGCCGCTCGTCCTTCCAGTACTGATTCAGGTACATGGTAATTGTGTAATCCTGTTCGAAGAGAAAGAGACAGGAAAAATTACGCTCAGAGAGATCATGTGTTGAGTATAAAACAGTATATCCGAGTATAATTTTGCCAATCCAAATATACACATCGTTTTAAATGGGATGACTCTTCATAACTTACCTGCTGACGTTTAACTCATCAACTTGTAATTTTCCATACAGACATATCAATAAATATCACTTGTTATTGTTGTATTATTTGTATTATCAAACCACAAGGCCTTTTACGTAAACCATCTTTTTAAACATAATCACACGTTTATACGGGTGTTCTGTGAACTTCTATATCGGTATCCTCTTACTTTTGAGAACTCCCAGCCTGATAATCCACCTCTATCTCCGATCTCAGCAATATATTTATAAAATTCCCTTCCTAACATTCAATCCAAGTTGCAGTATTAGATATAGGGAAGAAGAAGAAAAAGTATTTACATTTTGGTTAAAACACTTGGCAGAGAGGAAGCTCTTAACTTTCACTTGACACATCGTGAGCGGAGTCACGCTTTGACAAGTGCGGCGGGAGGAAGGTATCAAAAAGGGGGGGAGGTACCAAAAAGGGGAGGGGGAGAAGGGAAAGTGAGGAGGAAGGCGCCGTATTACACGGTGTGAGGTTAAAGATTCATTCTTTAATTTATTGATAACCGCCGACTACTTACTACGTCGACGGAGGATGTGGGCCAAGAGGGGGGATGCAGGGTGTGGCGAGTCGGGGGGGTGGGAGGATGGGGGAGATGGGGGTTTTGGGGGGTAGCGGAGGAGGCGGCAGAGGGCGCTGTTTGCTGCTTTCGCTTAGGACGACGGATGGCGTGCTAGTCGAGAGCGCTACGATTTTGGATGACGGGGAAGGGAGAGGTGGCCAGGGAGGCTGGAGGAATGAGAGGAGGCAAAAATCTTTTGATGGACCGCAGCTACGAAAAGTGAGATTGGACCTCTCAAACAAAAGAAGGGGACGCTGCGATTCTTCCGCTGTTGTAGATCAAACGAGTGCGTGGAGGAAGGGAAGAGAGGGGGAAATGGGGGATGAGAGAAAGAGGGGAGGAGGGAAATGGGAGAGAGAGGAAATGGAGGGGAGAGAGGAGGGTCGAAAGGGGATGGGGGGTTGTGAAGTCGCCGCTGTGGCTCCCTCGCCGTTATAAAAGGGAGGAATATGAGCCTTGGGAGACGGAGAGAGAGAGAGCGAGAGCCAGAATATGAACATCGCTCGTTGAACACGATCAGCTGAGTTGGAAGGCTCGTCTAACATAAGATAGAGAGAGAGAGGGAGAAAGAGGGGCGGAATGAGAGCATTGCGATGGAAGTGCATATTAAAGGGAAAAGGACAATTAAGGGAGAGTTGTGCGAAAAGCATTCGACGAGAAGTACCTATTAGAAAGAAATGAACTGAGTTGATTTATTTTTTAGACTTACTAGAGTTGAACAGAATAAAGGTTTGGCAAAATAACTTGAAGAACCATGTGTGTGTGTGTGTATATGAACTAGATCGGTCATTACCGTAAAGATAGACAGATAGATACACGTCTTTATTCGGGCGAAATTTAGACCATAAGGTCCATTCTTACATTTAACCCTTCGTCAGTATAGATAGTTTCAGTTGAAGTTAGAATACAACATTACAAGAGTACAGAACAGTATAAAAGTCGAACATAATGAGAAATGGTAAGTTTAAGACAGATTTAAATTTGTGGGGAAAACCTAGATAAGAACAAACATGTCCTAACTAGTAGAACCCACGCAGGAAAACACCCACTGAGAAGGGGAGTGTGAAAAACCTGCGAAACCCCTAGATAGTAAATATAAAAGTAAAACATTAAATAGTATGCACAGTAGGAGAAAACGTGAATACTATAACACTGCATATCGTCATCACAATACATATAAAGATATAGACATAATATTTACAAGATATATACAATAATCTGGAAGGATAAAAGGAAATATACATGAAACATATAAAATGGAACAGAGGGAAAAATCATATAGCATACATAGTATAAAATAAAACAGAATAATATAATTTAGTATAAAACAATATGGAGAGGCGGGCCCCCTACATCAACCTTTCTTGAGCCGCCGACCCCCTACGAATCACAATTTCTGCGGATCCCGTTCCCATTAAAAGTTCAAGAATGTCGTTTAAATAGAATAAAAGCTTAAGTTTTTTACATTGAAATATAAATATAATGTAAAAGAACGAAAATGTACATTTTTATTAAAACCTTATATACCTAAGAAGTTGCCATAATCGAAAAATAGAATATCTAACTTACTGGGGTAACCAATCTTGATATTCAGCTTCTCGCGGCACTCGTGATTGTATTCACAGCTACTTTGCTTCCATTCCTTGAACATGAGTAATGTCTTGTTTTTTTAGCAATAAAAAGAATGACAATTGTCTTGGTTGGGGAACAGATATGATCTGTCTTTGATATGGCAAATAATATTTCTACGAGAGAGGGTCACAAATTCAGTTTAGAGCAAACAGTACCTACGGTTTCTACTCCTTTAAAAACACACACTAATGGGATTTGTGCTCTTGGATATTTGTTATCCATAAATCAAATCTGGCCTTAACAGCATTTAAAAGAGCCAGCCGCATGCATACATCAAGGCACACACGATTTCTCTTCTTTGATTTCAAAGAAGACATAGTTGAAAATCCAAATTCACAGGTTGGTGAAAATTGTACCAAAAGTTTAAGATCTCACTCGCCAAGAAGAATACTTGCTCCTAACACTAATTCAAAATGCTGGAAGTGCGTTATTCCTAAACCCTGTTTCCAGGAGATGAGTATGTCTTCTTACGGTTTAAATTTGATCCCAGATTGATTTGCCAAGTGATCTTGTATCCAAAATTTCACTTTACAAATTTGCAAAATTTGAGAAGTATCGTATTTACTCGTATAACCCGCACCCTCCTGTGCCACGCACACCTCTATTTTTGGATAGTTCGGAGGGAGTAAGTTGACAGCTACGGCGGCGAAAAATTAGAAAAAATAAGAAATGTGGGCATTCCCCGTAGGTGCGATCTCTCCCAGGTTAAAGGAGCGTCAGCGGCTCAGAATGAATTCGACGGACACAGATGCCAACTTATTCCGGCGAAAGTATATGCAGAAATTGATAGTAAATTTTTATTGACAGAACTACTTATTCTGAGTAATAGTAATAAATTGTAACTCATTTAAAAGGTACAGCTTTAATATTATAAAAATATTACGTCATCTCAATCGTCAAAATGTCCATCGTAATCTTGAAGATGCACCTACGGCAGTATAAACCGCGCATTTAAACCCTAAACGTTTGTTTGGATGTTTAGATCTTTAGATGTATACTTCACAGAATTCTTAGTCTTCTGTGAGTATAAACGTAGACGCAAACGTGTTGCAGTAAATTTACTATCAAAACTCGCAATTTTTAAAGCTTGGTCAGAAACCTTCATATTTGCCAACCAATATGGATCTTCAAGAACTTCTCCTTAATTTAAAAAATATCTCGACCTTCGCTTTTAACTCTAGGTATTTGTCATGTCAAGACTTTTTCTCGAGAGAGCCATCGGACATCGTTATGAAACAAAAGAGAAATATGAGCGGAACCCATTTCTTCTCAAAACACAGAAAGTTCGTGAATTTGTGGCATTGTTTTTTCACGAAATTTACCGTTTTTACTGCTTGTGCGAGTACATCGCAGAGATCTCTCCCTCAAACATGAATCATAAAAGATATATCTATGGAGTTAGTGTGTATATAAATTTAAAAAAGGATCATTAGAATTTCGTTGATATAAACGTAGGAGACTATAACATTCATGTCGTCCCCGCCCCTCTACCAAAATTTTCTAAAACCCATTAGATAACAGCCGAGATCTAACTTACCGTAATAAAGAATGTGATCTATGCTACGATACCTTTCTTTTAAGACATTTCCGAACTTTATCCGAGCACTCTAAAGGGTCCAAATGAATTTGACAGAAAATCATGCTTTTAAATATATAGGGTACCAAAGTCAATTCGCGGACCCCCTGGAGATAACATATGGACCCCAGGTTGAGAACCACTGACATAGTCAATAGTGGCACACACTGTGAGAAAATCGATATCCCGTAAAGAAATAAATTAATGTTGATTAAGGAAGGAGGAATTAAGGTTGCTATATCATAAAGTATAAGAAGAATATGTTACTGCTAACATGAGTTTCGGACAGAGAACAGTAATTTAAAATATTTTTGTTTGAAGATGTGGAGAGGTGTTGCGTTTTGGAGGTCAGTGGGTAGGGTATTCCATAGTCTACAAGCAGTCACATGGAAGGATTTATTATAGATCTCAGTCCTGTGATGTGGAATCACGAATAGATTGTTACCTCAAGTGTTGGTTTGGTGTATAGAGTTCATTTGGGTAAATTTGGAGTACAAATATTGTGGGTTTTGAAGAGTTGCAATTTGGTAAAGTAATGAGAGGGGGTGAAGACGTCTACGAGATGCAGTGCGAATCTAGCCTAACTTATGAAGAGATTGAGTGACGTGATCATTCTTTTTTAGATCAAAAATGAATCTTACGCAGGAATTTTGGGCACGCTGCAATTTTAAAGATAGCTCGTTAGATAGATCAAGATAGACCGTATCGCAGTAATCGAGGTGTGGAAGGACAAGAGCTTTGATAAGTCGCTTTCGAAGTGAGAAATGGGTGATGCTTTTAGTTCTTTTAAGAGAGAGAAGTGATCTGTTAAAACTGTTGCATATTTTTGTTACATATTCAGTCCAGTTCATTGTTTCGTTGAATACTAGTGCAAGGTTAGTTGCAGTTTTTTGGAATGGAACGATAGAGAAGAATTGGGGGAAGTTCGGTGTAAGTTAATGACGAGAGAAGTTTGGGATACCCAATAATAATTGACTGACTTTTTAAAGGATTAATTTTGAGGAAATTTACGTTGCTCCATTTAGATAGAGAAGTGAGGTCATGGTTCATTTTGTCTATCGCTAGAGGGGGATCAGTAGAGCGAGAATGAATATAAATTTGGAGATCATCTGCATAGAGGTGGTATTTACAATAAGCGAGTTGGGAAGATATGTCATTAATGTATAGAGAGAAGAGCAGTGGACCGAGGGTTGATCCTTGTGGTACACCACGTGTCACTTTAATCCAATTTGAAGAAAGATTGTCAGCCACAACTTTTTGATATCGATCATTTAGATAAGAACTAATTAAATTTAGAGAATCAGAGCAGAAATTTAGGAGACGAAGTTTGGTTAGAAGTATGTTTAAATCAACGGAATCAAAAGCTTTACTAAAGTCTAGAACAGTCATGATAGTCACTTGTCTTCTGCCCATTGAAAATATGATATCATCAGTGATTTTGAGGAGTGCTGTGGTTGTGCTATGTGATTTACGGAATCCGGATTGTAATGAATCGAGGGTATTATTTTTGGCTAGAAAATGAGTGATCTGTTCATGTAAAACCTTTTCGAATGCTTTTGACAGTATAGGAAGTAAACTGATCGGCCGAAATTCGGTTATATCCGACGAAATATTTTTCTTGCGTATGGGACAGACTTTGGCTAGTTTCCATTGCGATGGAAATTTATTTTGCAAAAGCGACCAATTGAATATATGAGTGATGACGGGTAGAACTAGATGTATAATCTTATGTAGAAAAGCTATTGGAAATTCGTCAGCACCTTGTGCTCTGGATTTGATTTTACGTAAAGATTTTAGTACTTTCAGTTGAGTTACAGTGGAAAACCGGAATAGAGGTGATGTAGTGGCGGGAGGAGAGTGTTGAAGTAAGAGGTGTTCGATGTGTTTCCGTTTCGAGTCGTTATCATCAGGGGTTGGGGGAGTGGTGAATAGGGTGTTAAGTGTGTCTAGGCAAATGTGAGAAGGCTGTTGTGTGTCCTTGTGTTTACCAGTACCTAATAATTTTAGGTTATTCCAAGGAGCGGATTAAGATGACTCAGGACAGGTTAGTGAGTGAATGTATCTAGTTTTAGAATTTCTAATGAGTTATTTAGTTTTATTTCTCAGTTTTTTGAATTGGTTGAATGAGATCTGTGATTTAGTATTTTTGAAAATGCGGAAGGCATGATCACGTCGCTTCATCATTAGTTTGATGTAGGTTGAGAGCCATGGTGCATGGGGTTTAGAGACCCTTTTACTTTTAAATGGAGCGCGAGTATTGATTAATACCTATATGTAGTTGTTGAAAGTCTGGACCTTGTCGTTAATGTCGTCCATATATTCAATAGAATGCCAAGGAATGGCAGACGTGTCAGCCAGTAAGTTTTCATTGTTGATGTTTTGATGTTTTTGAAGTGATATATTTGTGCTTGTGAGTAGGGCACTTTATTGAATAGACGATATAAATTATGTCGTGAGCGGAGATTCCAGGAGCAGACAGTTGGCCCTGCACGAGAACCTTGTCAGGATTAGCAGTTATGGCTAGATCAATTAGAGTAGACTAGGTAGGAATATGGTGAGTTGCATTTAGTAAGGCCGAGGGAGTTGAAGGAGTTGTATAAATGTGCCGAATCAGGACTTTAAGCGAGTAGATTGGCATTAAAGTCGCCAGTGATTATTAAATGATTGTAATCGTTAATTGTTAGAGATGACGTCATCTATATCGGATAGATGACCAATTTTGGGTGGGCGATAGACAATACCGAAAAGTATTTTCTGAGAATGGATTTTCAGTTCGAGGAAGAGAAATTCAGGTCTTTTGGTGTAATTGGATTCGTTGCTTCCGACCACTTAGCTAAGATATCATTTCTTAGATAGACTCCGACACCGCCGCCGCCTTTACTAACATTGCCATTTAGTTAAAAGCCATCGTGAAGACGTTGTATTGGGAACAGAGAGCTGGCTATCGGGCGACATTAACTCTAACGAGATTTTCCCACCAGATTACATGGTATACTTATCTCAAAGACAGGAGGGAAAAAGTCGGAGGTGGAGCTTTCGTCGCCGTCAGAAACAGTATATCAAGCCAATTAGAGGAGTTTGTCATCGAACACTGCGAAATGATATGGTGCTCTCTTCGTACGAGAAATGCTAAAAATTATTTTATTGCTCATTTTACCGCCCACCTGACTCTGGAGTCGAGAACATTAGAGAACTCAGTCGTACATTGCAGGTGATAGCTAGGAGAAAGAACGATCCAGTAATCATTCTTGGAGGAGACTTTAATCTTCCATCGATCGATTGGAAATCCGTAACCTATGTTAGTGGTGGAAAAAATAGAGAAGCTTGTCGTGAATTAATTGAAGCGTTTACACTAAACTCTCTAGAGCAAATCGTTAACGAGCCGACGCGATATGACAACAACGGAAACGGAAACATATTAGATCTGCTAGCCACTACCCACCCACTATCGACTAGAAACCTACAAATCGACGACGGCATAGGTGATCATAAAATAGTAATTGCCGACTTCAAATACACCCCTGCGACAACAGATAAGCCAACGCGATTAGTCTATATCTTTACTAAAGCAGATCTCCCTGGTTTAAAAAATTATGTTACAAACCAAATAGCGACATTAATCAATTTTGCGAATAGTAACAGCGTAGATGACTCTTGGACGGAAATTTTGCGAATCATTCGAGAAGGGCTAAAAACGTTTGTCCCAACTAAAGCAATTCGTGATCGCAAGGACCCGCGGTGGGTGAAACCGAAACTCCGTTCCTTGCTCAAGAAACAAAGACGGCATCACGTGCGCATAAAGCACCTTAAAGAAGTTGGTAGGGACCACGCGAACGAGTATTTAATATACAGAAATAGTCGTAAATCTGCAAGAGACGAAGCGCGTAAGGAATTTGACGCCTACCGATCCACGACACACTCGGATTCACTCAAAAACGACTCGAAAGAATTTTGGTCATACGTGCGAGAAATTCGAGGAGGTCAGTCCACAGTACCTCTTCTACGTACAGACAACGGTGAAAGTGTACACGATTCATTTACTAAGGCTAGTATGTTAAATCGGTTCTTCGAAAATTGCTTCACAATAGACAGCGGTGATTTTATTGATTTCCCTACTCGTATAGACATAGCGACATAGAAATATCCGAAAGCGGTATCGTTAAATTACTAAGTCAGGTCCATAAAAGAAAATCGCCAGGGCCTGAAGCCATACCTGCATTCATTATAAACTCGTTAGCAAACGAATTAGCTCCGTACCTTAAGATTCTATTCAGAAAATCTTTAGATGAGGGTGTAGTTCCTTTGATATGGAACATAAAACGGGAAGTAAATTAAAAGTAGAGAACTACCGCCCTATATCGTTGACGTCAAACTTCTGTAAGGTTTTTGAGCACATCATCGGTAGTTCAATAATGCGATTTCTCGAAAGCAAAGAAGCGCTTAATAGAAACCAGCATGGTTTCCGGAGAGGCAGGTCATGCGAGACACAATCAGTTAGCTCTACTCACACAAGATATTGTGAAAGCAGCGGATAAAGGAATAGGAGTTGATGCAGTATTTTTAGACTTTAGGAAAGCCTTCGACACCGTTTCTCACGTGAAAATAGTTCAAAAATTAAGGGCTTATTCAATTAACGAGAAAATTGTAAATTGTATAGCCTCGTTTCTTTCCGATTGAACCCAGAGAGTAGTTCTCGATGGAGTTGCATCAGACGTCGTCAAAGTGACTTCCGGCGTGCCTCAGGGAAGTGTAATCGGACCTCTGTTATGCTTGATATATATAAATGATTTATCGGATAATATAAAGTGTAAAGTTAGACTCTTCGCGGATGACACACTTGTGTATGGAGAAATCAACATAATACACGATCAGCAGAATTTGCAAAAGGACCTTCAGGCCGTTACGAAATGGTGTAAAGATTGGCAACTCGATCTGAATATAAAGAAATGCGTCGCAATGAACTTCACGCGCTCCACGAATTTCAACCGTTACCCGTACCTAATATGAAACAATCGCTTGAACAGAGAAATACTACAGATCCTTTTTCCCAGACGCGAAAGGACAATTCAACAGAGGAATTAGTTAGAGTTCACTTGGTGTTGTGACACCCCCTGCCAAACTCTTCTAGCGGCTTGCATTTACTGATGTAAATATAAATGCATCTCTGGTTCCACCTCCTTTTCTGAAGCCGAATTGATCTTCCCCTAGCATTTCTTCGGACTTTTTCTCTAGTCTTTTATTAAGAATCCTCGTGATGATCTTCGAAGTGTGTGACAGTAGGGATATCGTTCTGTAGTCCTTACACTGCATTGCCTTTGGCTTCTTCCTTAGAGGGATCATTGTTACATCTAAGAAATCCTGTGGCCACTCTCCCGAGTCGTAAATCCTGTTAATTAGTTTCGTAATCACTTTTAGTCATTCCGATCCCATGACTTTAAGTACCTCTACCGGTATTCCATCGCTGCCTGTAGCTTTTCCTTTCTTCAGTTCCTGTATCGCCTTTTCTACTTCGCTTTTCATAATACTTGGTCCCAAGTTGTCTTTTTCAATGCATTTCTCTTCTTCCAGTTCCATTTGTACCGATCCTGCCTGCTTTTTGTATAGTTCCTTAATGTATTCTTCCCATACCTGTGCTACATCATTTGGTTCTGCGACTATTTTCCCATCTGTATTAATAATTCCTTTACCACGAATCCCATTAGACTTCTTATCTTCTAACTCCAGTGCCCTAGCGTACATCATATCGTATCGTCCTAACTTCTCCATCTGTTGTATTTCCTCACATTTTTCTTTTATCCAATTTTCCCTAGCTTTATCTGTTACCCTTCTCATCTCATTGTTTATGCGTCTATAGTTGGCTCTACCTTCTTCACTGTTAACGTTTTTCCATTTCCTTCTCTCATCCATTTTCTCCAGCATTTCCTTAGTGATCCATGGTTTTCTGATTTTCTTCTCTTGTTTCCCAATCTCTTTATTCAAGGTATCTTTGATGCTGGCTTTCACTTCCTCCCATTCTGTATCCAGGTCTTCGGTTTGTTTTCCAAATTTCTAAGGCGATCTTCCAACTTCGTGTTGAAGGCGTCTTTCCTTTCTTTCAGTTTTTCTCGGTCCCAAGTCTGTCTATCTCTTCTCGTTTTCCTTATTTGTTTCAGCTTTGTAGTTACATCGACTATTAGAAGGATGTGATCTGAATCAATGTCTGCTCCTGGTAATGTCTTAGCATTTTTTATGTTGTTCCTGAATCTTTGTTTTACTAGGATGTAATCTATTTGGCATCTCATTCTATCTCCTGGGCTTTTCCATGTGTACAGCCTTCGTTTATGGTTTCTGAACCATGTATTAGTCGTTATTAACACAGAATTCTACCAGTTTTTCCCCTCCTCGGTTTCTTTTCCCAAGTCTGTATTGACCGACAACATTTTCTTCTTGTCCTTCACTAACTATGCTGTTCCAATCTCCCATTATTATGCAGTTTACCTTTCCTCTTCCGCCTTCTTCGTAAATCTCGTTAATTTGTTCATACATCTCCTCAATTTCTTGTTCTTCATGAGTGGACGTTGGCATATATACCTGTATTATCAACATGTCCACTGGGACTGCTTTTAGCTTTATTGCCATCAACCTATCGTTCTTTGCTGTTATTTTTGTCACGCTCTTCATCATATCTTTCCTAAGTACCAGAGCTACTCCCCTTGCCCCACTATTTCCTCCTGAGTAAACTACCGTGAATTCTTCCGAGTCGAACTGTCCTTCTCCTTCCCATCTAGCTTCGCTCAGCCCTATGTTATCAATTCTATTTCTTCTCATTTCTTCTTTCAGGTTCTCTAGCTTTCCTGCCTTCCTCGTGGTTTTTACATTCCAAGTACCTAAGCGTAAGTTAGCTTCGACAAATGCTTTCCTCAGGGCAGTCCCCGCCCGGAGATCCTATTGGGGGACTATTTTACCTCCGGAATATTTTACCCCGAGAGAACTCATACTGTCCAACCATATAATCATTACTAGGGGATTTTAATGTGGTAGTTTCCCTCTTGCTTTCCACATCGCAGTACTGTACCCGTTCAAATCGTCCCGATCACGCCTACAGCTCTATTGGATATAGACCCAGCCAACATAATTTGTTTTCGGCTCTATACCATACTGACAGTACTGCTGCCTACTGTCAGGCACCGATGATAGTTTTTTTTTAAAAAACCTCCATTCGCGGTGTTTGAACCCCGGAATTTTGTAACGGAAAGCCGACACGCTAACCACTACTCCACCAGTGCATATATATATTAGGTACTCACCAACCCGCTCTGAGCCAGCGTGGTGTTTTAAGGCCCGCAATCCTCCATGATATGTACACCCATATATATATATATGTATATACACAGGGCCGTGATGGGTGAGGCGGCGAGGCACTCCCCTCAGGCGCCTCCTGAAGGGGGGCGCCAAAATTTGACAAAAATGAAAACCAATCAAAATAAATTTATAAGGCCAGTCCGGGCCCTAGGCGGACGATGGTTGGCCATAAAAAACTATCTGGTGCTGAATATTGCAAAATAAAAGCTAAGACTCAATTAGAACTGAAAATATTTCATAAAATCAGTAAAACCGTAAAACAGTAAAACCATAAAAACAGTAAAACCATAAAACCGTAGAAACTATAGAAACAATTGGTAAAAGTTCCACAAGTCAAAAGGTAAAAGTTACGACATGTTTCGACTAGTCATAGTCATCATCATCATTTTATGGTTTTACTGTTTTTATGGCTTTACTGTTTTACGGTTTTACTGATTTTATTAAATATGACTCTGTTCCACCACATGAAAGCCTCTACCATTGATTGTATGATTAGAACTGAAAAAGCAATCCGGGTCTTTACATAAATTTCTCAAAGAAGATCTAGCATTGAGGGAATCCGTAACAAGTGAAAATGCGGTTCATTTCATCAATCATAAAAATACACACAAAATCAAAATAATTGTATCCTATTAAACTAATAAACTATTCCTCATATAATTTGTATGACTCTATTGGCGCTATGATTGAAATCTGCTTGGGGTGCACGAATGTCTTGAGTCAGCCCTGTCTAAGCCTATTCTACAATTTCAAATTTTCAATTAAATGTGTTTAGTTCCACACAAAACTTCTTCAATTTTACTTGATAATAAATTTAAACAAAAGTTTAGATCGATCTGAAATAAAATTATGGATTTGAATAAATATGTATTGTGCATGATCATTGTTCTATTAGGGTTCATTTTAAGTCCAGATTCTCGACTTACCTGCTCTTCAGTTCTTCTACGGAGCTATTCAGGCCTTGCTATAAAAATTATTATGTCATCAGAAGAGCTCAGGTGACATAGATATGCTCCAATTACTTTAATACCTTTTCCTTCCCATTCTAGCGTTTTGGAAAGAGCCTCTAGTGCTCCTGTGAATAATTTATGAGACATGCTATCTTATTGTTTCACTCCATTTCCAGTGTTAAAGGCATTAGTTTGTTCATGCATCTGGACAGAGCATGTCGCATTTTTGTGCACGTTCTTCATATTCTTGTATACGTATTTACTCTACCTCAAGAGTTTCCCAGTCCATTTAGCACAGACGAAGTTCAGAATGAGTCGAATGCTCTTTCGTTGTATTCATTATTCCGACTGGTTATCTATCTGACGACTTAAATGTGGTCCATCGTATTATACCCAACGCAAAATCCGGTTTGTTATCTGGATTTGGCAGAACCATGATAGTTTTGGAGACGCATAGTAGTCTTCGTGAATAATATGTATACTGCCGAGAGTAGAGTGATAAGCCGGTAGTTATCAAAATCTTCCCTGCTATATTTATGGCATAAAAGAATGATGCTTTGATGTCGTTAGTCGTTTTCATTTTCCTTCTATAATTCCACCACCAGTTTTGTTTTTTCAGTTACCTTTTTATCTGGTTTGGTTTTAACTCTGTTGCATATATTTTGAACGGTTTCTTTGTCTAAATTAATTTTGCTTCGGTTTCTAGGTCTTCCAGAACACCGAATCGATTTTGAAAATCAATCTGTAACTCGTCTTTCCATTCTTTTAACACTAGTGTTTTGATGTGAAGGATTTTCAACTTGATGCTTAATTTTATCCTGGATCGTGCTATCCGATGATAGTTTCCAGTTTTAAACTGATTTGGGGTATAACAGTATTCTTCTTCTTCATGTCTTGATTCTACGAGCTTGTTATGGTCAAATTCTTCATGCAACGACTACCAAACAAGTGAACCGTTAAGATCGATGACATATTTCTCCCTTAGGTTTCAAAACATTGTGGAATATAAATAAAATGAAGAACTCACAAGACTTCCAATTCTATTCATTGTGGAATATGATACTTTATGCTAAATTTTGTTAGTTTTCTTTGGAATTCATCGAAAGAATCCTGTAGAACAGTAGGATATACTAATGCCTAAATTTAATTTCGTACGTGTTTTACATTATTGCCTTCGATCACGTCACACAATCAACACAATATTAATTACGCTTGGATGCGTAGATAAAACTAAACGACAGCACGTTGAAAATTTCATCACACGAACAAGATCTTCCGTTCTTAATGAGTGTTATGATTCCAGAAAAAGCGCTGTAAATGAGATAACTCGAATAATATGGGTAGGTAATTCAAACTAGAGCGTCTTTTTTATAACCCTATATATCAGCCAAGACGATCCGCTAGAAACTTCTCATCTAATCAGTTCCGAATAAATTGGGTACCTCTTTTTATAACCTCCATTTTTTAAAGCCACATAATTATTGCCCAGTTCTCTCTTTCTCCTCTCGAATTGATCTTCCGCTCGATCACATGATGTCCCTAACCGCTCAAATGGTCGCTATCTTTCGAGAATAAGGATTCTCTCGAGGTGTTAGTTTATAAAGCTGCAGTCACTTTATAATTAGCCGTACTATTTACCACCATCAACTTAATTGGAACCTTTATTGTCGTTTATTAAATTTAATGCTAAGTCGTTAAAGAAGCGTAGACAATTATGAAAAAGCAAAAGAAATTGTTCAATTGTCTTTTTTTGCCTTTGAAAAATATTTCGTTGTTGAAAGTTATTGTAAACAGTTAACCTGGTCTCTAGTTACGAATGTTTTTAACAAGTGATGGAATGAAAGCTACAAACATTGAATAGCGACAAACATCTATTAGATATTGCTTCAGCGAATTAATAGAAAAGGTAGGACAAACATTTTGTTAATAAGTCTGTTAACATTTTGGAGGATTTTAATTTAACTGCAGTTTGAATACTTTTTCCACAAAAACTGATTTTAAGTTGTTAAGATTGCATTGAGTGAAAGAATGAGCATTTGCATTCATTGCCCTCTAAATTTGCGTTTAACGAAACTTCATTACATAATGAGGTTCCCTGATGATGGCGACATAGATAGTCGCCGAAACGTCGGCCATTAGGTGCGCTGTAACCCGGCTAGAAACCCGAGAAAATTTCAACATAATACAGGGTGTTTGAAAAGTTTCTGTGCAGTAGATTTTACATTAAATGAATTGTACGTTTAATTTGACTTAACATTTTTAATGTACAATTTGGGACACTACAGTGGTGGGGGTTCCATTGCCCGGGTTTTAACGATTCGTATTATGACAATCAAAGGCGCCCCCGCGTGGCGGGGGGCAGGGCCGAAGGGGGCACAAAGCGAACCACGGCTAAACGACCTCATGGATAAAGGAAAAAGAAAGAAAATATGCTTGAACTATAAGAGAGTATAGGCACATTACCTTTGTTTTTCATTCTATGAACAAAATCAATTGATACTCGAGGAAGAGTCGTTTGGGCTGTTAGTAATTACGGCGTCGAATAAACGCCCACGACCCACGTCTGTAACCTGTTTACAAAATGCTATACGTAGAGAAGAACCGTTTGCATAAAGCGTTTCTATGTTACACTGGGTTTTTAAGGAACGTATATGCCACGTAATATAAGTGTCTAGTATATGTACAAATAACATTCCCAAAGATGTTAACGATGAAAGATCTTCACCAATGCTATAATAGCGGAGTGAGTGAGAGAGTGGAGACTCCACTAGCATCCCTGCATTCAGCCTTAGCAAAAACTTTGCTTATTACGTACTCAGCTGCCCTTTTATTCCAGTGGTTGCATTCAGGTAAACTTGAGCATTACCAAGGCGTCAACAAACAAGTTAGGTGTACAACGTATCACAAATGGGCGCGTTTCGTGCAATGGAGTATTAGAAAGAAATTATAAACCCGTACGTAAGGGAAATAGCGTTTTAAAGTTCTTATATTCTTCAAAAATAATCCATTTTCTTCCTATTTTATAATATTGCATGCACACGTAAGGAAATTAAACGTTTGTTTGGGAGATTATGTTAGCAACAATGAAGAAGTAACCATGCAAGAAATTTTGTACAACTCGAATTAAGACATTCTCATTTGATTTTATTGATAACGACTACTCCTACGATAAAAATGTATAGGAAAGAAAATACTCTTCTTTAATAGTTCTCCAACTTTTATTTGAAAAATATTTTGGTTTGAGCAATACTTTACGAGATATGAGGAATATTTAATTTTTTGTCACCAGTAAAGTGGTACCCCTGATTGGCGTACGTGATTCGTTTTTGCGATTTTCTTCTTATATTTGATTGTAAGTCCTTAATATCAAATTTCATGAAAATCCGTTCGGTAGAAGCCGAGAACGAACATGCGGACGGACGGACAGACCGACGATAATAGGCGCTCACGCTGGAAGCGAAACGCACCTAAAAAGAAAAAAATTACCTGTATGCATTGATTTGTGATTTTCTCATTCTTGTAGGTGTGTACTTGTGTGCCGTGAATTAATTAAAGTGTGTTTAGTGAAATATTACCCCTTTTATATTAAAATATAAAATTTGATTTGCCAGTATCTTTCGGATAGAGGAAATTTTTCTGAAAATATTGATTATCCCAAAATTAAAAACAATTATTTAGAGCTATGGATCTTGCAAACCGAACGGGCCTTTTCCGAAAGACGAGAGAAACAAATCTTTCAGTGTATATTATTCTTATGAAATAACTCATACAGAACAAAAAATACCTAGAGATGAAATTTCTTTATTTAACTGATATAAATTGTGTTCAAATGGAAATTTTTTTCAGGTGACATTGAAAAAATAAAAAGATTTTCATGTATGTATTTTTTTATGTATGTAACTGCCTTTAAAAGCGGTAACTGTTTATTTTAAAAGTTTTACTCATTAAAATTATAATAATATACTAAAGGATATGAAAAGCGCCTAATTTATAAAGAAGTAGTTTAGAAAACGATAAAGCAGCTATGAATAAAAAGTTTTATGATAAAATTTGTGTACTTACCTAACAAAAACAAGAGCCACGACTAAAAAACACAACGGAGTTTAACCACGTGTCATCACAATACTGTTCTTCACTCAACTGAGCTGCTGTCATGGTCTGTGGAGCCATATAGCTTCATACTTAAAAACTACAGCTAGTGCGGCAACTGTCCCGGTGCGTCGCGTCACCCGGTTTTGCCTTACTGTATGATTAAAGTGTATTATTCCTACTCGTTGTCAGTGGCGAGGGCCCAGAATGATTCCGCTACGCCACTGATGACAGTAGTATAGAAATGTAAAAAATGTCAAATCAAATAAAACAACCAATTTATTTGATGTAAAATCTATTGCACAGAAACTTTTGAAAGAGGCAGCATTTCGGTTTGCAGCAGAAGTTTGGTAGATAAACTATCAGTTGAGATGCC
Organism: Uropetala carovei; assembly: GCA_036926305.1. NCBI lineage: Eukaryota > Metazoa > Arthropoda > Insecta > Odonata > Petaluridae > Uropetala > Uropetala carovei. The sequence continues at coordinate 432,683 of JAXCHB010000175.1, forward strand.
GTCTCTCAGAAGTCCCGGTCTGAAGTGTTGCTTCCTTTCGTATTCTTTCATTGGTCTAGACGTCTGCACGGAGTGAGGCGCGATGCGATCTCTCCGACGTGCAGAAAATGAAAAGGCGATTTGGAGATATCGACTACTTTGGGAAAGGGTGCGAGTGCGATTTGGAAGAGAATGATCTAGCATTCGATGGAATGGAAGAAAGATGGGCCAAGGGAGTAAGAGAGGAAAGGAACGGAGGAAGATGGAGGCTGATACGAAAGAGTCTGAATAGATAGGGAAAATGGTACATATTCCAAGGAGAACCCGATACTAGATTGGTTTACGTACAAAAGGCGCCTGTTCTACCGTTCTAAACGATTTCCCTCGTAATTTGTCTTCTTAAAATTGTAGTCGCGATTCAGGGTTTTTCGCAGTTTTAGCGGGAACAGTGGGGACATATTTACACCAGTACGAGTGCATTATGATAATCCAAATCAATTGGTGTATGAAAACAGGAACATACTTTGACACTAGAAGTTAAAGCTGAAACCATATTTAAATAAATCGCACTGCCTGGTAGACTTAAACCCCTGAACGCCGTCATACGTAATAGCTACATCCAGTGGAATCCAACACGAGGTCGTCATACGTAGTCACTACGTCCGGGAGATCGCTTTTTATTTATATTGTTTTGACCCAATAAATATTCTTAAATCTGAAAAATCTTTAGATATTTCGAAGGAAGAACCTTTGGCCTTCCTTTTTACAATTTTGTTTGCTTTAATATTGCATATAATATACATTGATATTTGCGTTTTTGTTTTCATGCAAGTAGCAAAATGTGGAACTCGGCAGCGTGAAAAAACCTATATAACAAACCCTCCTCCAACGCGTATTCTTCCAGCGCGGATTCGCTTAAACGCTCAAAAATAAATGCGACCAATAATTTGCCGAAAACGCAAACTTGCAACAGTATGCGCTCTCCAGAACTTTATAAACAATCTCCAGCGCTTAATTAGCTTCCTCTCCCTCAGTCTCGTGTAAACTGTGTCCGCGCTAAATTCGGTGCCCTACAGTCGATTTGTTTTTGCTACTTTTTTTGCAGATTTTTAGTAATAACCGTTATAAAGCAGTATGTAATCGAAATTAAAAGCTTCTCCAAGTGGTAGTGAGGCAAAGAAGGCTCACGCTTTCGGGAGAATTAACTCATCTTACACGAGTCGAAACATGAGAGCTGTATATTGAGGGAGAGATCGAGAGAGAGAGGTCTTCGGCAATCTGCTTCCCTTACCATTTCTTATAATTAACGTTTATAGGATTCCAGTTTAAAATCAAGTTAAGATTCAAAGATATTTACTATGTTTGTCTCTTGGCTGATTGTGAGAGTGAAAGATTCTCGCGTTCAAGTCGCATATAAAACACTCTCGCGTTGCTCTGCGCTTTGAACCTCTTAGCTTATCTTTAGAGTACTTATTTGAAGTTTGTTTTCCGAAAAACTTACGGGAAGGATTTAAGAATCTATGATCAAACAAGTGGCGTGAATAATTGCGTAAACTTGGAATAAAGAAAGGCACTGTAAATTGATTCCGTGAATGCTTAAAAGAATGCATCGAGGCATGACAATGCCAAAAATATATAATATAAATAATAGTAGTTTTACAAGAATTATGGAATAATTTAAGGTAAATTGCACTAATAAGCGAAAAGTTATGAATATTTATATTATTTCGTTCCACGGTAGCCAATTCCCTCCGACCTCCAGGATGATGTCTTCCACGCTATAGGGGATGGATGCCAATAAAATTCTCAATAAGTACGATATATAGATGGTAAGATATTTTCGTAAGGTAAAGTTCATGCTGCATTTAATTACGTATGTATACATTTTCTAAGAGAATGGAAAATGCTGTATGAATTAAGAAAGCATCTTTTCTGTATTATGCGTATAAAATCATTTCTGATATATACAACGTCATATCTCCGCTTATAATGAACAACATTAACAATTTTTACTTTCTCATACGAAGTATCGAGAAAGTATTGTTTTCGCGAAAAAATTCGACCTCGAGATTTTTACGGAAATACACGTTTTAGGTGTCGCTGAATCCGAAAGTGGTTTTTCGCAATGCCGTCTGTCTGCCTGTCTGTCTGTTACTGGCGCTGAAGCCTAGACGGTCGAACAAAAATTAATGAAATCTCGTACTTAGGCATTTTATCATACTGAGCAGAGTATACATAGAAATGGTTGACATTGATCAATAATTAAGAGTAGTTTATTCTACGCATTTTTAACAACAATCCGATTTTCTCGAAAACGGCTCTAACGACTTTGATCAAATTTTGTACAGTTACTTGAGTTTACGTCTTCAATAATACTGTATAGTTCATATTTCTCAAAAAATGAATATGAGCCTAGTTTATTCTAGGCAACTTTAACAATAATTCGATTTTCTCCGAAACGGCTGTATCGATTTTGATCAAATTTCGTACAGTTACTTGAGTATACATGTACAATAATACTACGTATTTTATTTTTCTCGATGAATGAATATAAGGCTAGTTTATTCTTGGGCAACTTTAACAAAAATTTGATTTTCTAAAAACAGGCTCATACGATTTTCATTTTCTAAAGATAACTAAACGACGCATTAGTACGTATATGAGAGTTTGTACGATATATGTTGTACCGATTTTTTCTATGTTACTTCTGTAAATCTCATGAATAATGATTGCCTAACTATAACTTCTATATTATGTCGTCTTAAAAAATCAGAAACGCAACATTTTATTAAAAATTTCCAGTTGAAACTTAAAAAAATTGACCTGTGATAATTTTTCTCATTATCTGTTTTAGAGAGGTACACCCAGCTAATGAAATGTCGAAAAATGTTTAAAATTTTCATTGAATAAGATTCAATATCAATACATTTATTAGTTTTCACGACACTGTAAGCTATATGTAAACCTCTGGTCAAAAGGTTTTTGTATTATCTCTGAGATTTCATGACGATTCAAATCTTATCACATCTTTATTTTAATAGCGGAAATTTATCCTCATAATAGCACTGTTACAAAATATCCTAAAAGGGATTAAGTAAATCCTTTAAATTTAATATCTTCGTCATGCGTTCATAGAATGCTTAATCGATTTCTCAATGGAACAGGTTAAAAATTTCATTCCTCCTAAAACTTCCTTTTTTTTAACCTGCCAATGTCTCGTAAAGCGAAAATAATAGGATTTTGGTAGTAGACTGTTATCGGGCATTAATTCACAGTGGAAAAAACCTCGGTTCGCCACTATCGGGTGGGATTATGGGTTCATCGGCTAGACAAGGAGGATGTGGCAACATATTAGGAACAGATGGCAAGTACCCGGATCGGGGTATTTTGTTATTCGATGCGAGCGCAAATGGAAGGGATCCTTCAAATCTCCAACCCCTCAAAATGAAGCCGCTGACCGTTTTTCAATCGAAACAGGTGGGTAGGAGAGAACGAGAGTGGGCGAGGGAGGGAGAGGGAGAGAGAAGGGGAGGGATTTCCGGCAAGCAGGGATTAAGTGAGGCCGCACGATTATATCCCCTAGCAGCAAATTAATAAGCAATTTCTTCGATGAGAGAGCAGCTTAATCGGCTCCGTACCGCCCTCATTCGAGCATTCGATCTGTTTTAGGGATTAGAGCACGTCGTCAGGGTCCCTTGGCGACGTGGGTTATTGGCGCACGAATTCTCACAAGGAGCTTGCGGAATTTTCGGAAAAAGTATCCCGAATATGTTGCTCATTTATGGGAGTAAGCCACTTTTTTAGCCTCTTCGTGTATACATTAGAATTTGTTTAAGATGTGTCGTAAACGTATGTTTTTTGGCCAAAATATTTCAGAAATGTAATTGTTTGCATGTTATTTCAATTTTATATGTCGCGTTTCACAGAAATGCGTTAATCACGAATAAGTGTCAACATTTGTTTCTACAAAAGAAAGTAAAATCAACAATTCATCTATCAAAGACGCCGTGTTCTTCATAGTGATTCAAGAAGCTAAATATATTATCCTAAAATAATTAATTCCAAGGTTAATTAACTAGAGAATCATCGAGATCGTCCCGTGGCTGAAAACTTATTCAGGAATAAGCACTTTAATATAAAAAATGGAAAAGTAAATTCTTATTTTAGCTATCTCCAATACTTTTTCAATTTTCGATATAGAAATGCTTATTCCCGAATTTGATTTTACGGCGGTGTAAACCAAATAATGAAGCGTATTTCTAACAACTGTTAATTATACTACATTTTCTTATCTCCCAATAGCCTTCAATTTGCAAAATCTTATTAAATTAAAATTATGAACGTTTTAAAGTCTCAAGTATCTCCATAAAATTTTCGTTTTGTTTGAAAATCCTAATTGACGTCTTTTTTCCATTAACCATTCAAATTAAATTTATAAAATAAATTTGAAGGAGTTATTACTCGCATTTTGGATGCCTCGTAGCGCATACCCATATAAGATAAATAAAATACGAATGCTTAGCGCGATGTCTCCGTTAAAATTCGTTCGCTACGTGCAACTCCAATCGTCGTCCATTCGGTGGATTGCCGATAGCGTTTTCTGTTCGATCATCTTCCTCGAGTTTAGGATCATTTTAAAAATGACAGTGACGAAGCGGAAGCAATCGCGACAGCCGCTCATCCCTCCGAAGACCCTCGGCGAGCCACTATCCTTTCTCCGATCCTTTAGCTTCCGCCCGACGAATCGCATAACCCTCCCAGACTCTTCAACGCCTCACAGTGCGCCCATCCGCCATACGTTGCAAAACACGGATCAAATTCCCATTTTCGACCCTAGTCGCGGGGAAAGGCAGAAAAACTCTCTCTTCGGAAGAATTCGCACGCATTATTGAGTGCGGTTCGACATTCGATCTCTCTTCCTCTCTCTCCATCGAAATCTCTTCCGTAGCGTGGCGATTATGGAGCGTAGAATGGTGCGACAGAACGTATCCTACGGTGCTAAGGACCAAAAAAACCGATATCAGACGATCGCAAATGACGTCTGAAATCCAACCACCTGTGGATAAGTGGTCGCGCGGCTTGGCGTTGCCATCTTTTTAGATTTTTCTTTCAGAATGACGGTGAAAAGTATCGTGGCGAGTTTAAGGGAATTTAATAGGCTCCAGATGAAAGTACTTCGCCTGGTCCGCTTTTTATTCTGTTTGAGAGATTGGTGAAATATATAGAAATATATATATGTATATACTACTATTACTACCGTTATACCATGCAGTTTTATGACTAAAAAGATTCTTAATAATCGATCCTCAGTATACTCGTAAATGACCTAAAGCAGTGTTTCTCAACCTTTTTGATGCCGCGGACTCCTTACCAAGTTCTCATATTTTCGCGGACTCCCCCTTGTTATTAACACAAATTTTGTTTCAATAGACATTGAAGTATATATTAAAATATAGATATTTCGATGTTAAATTGTTTTAAAATATATGATAAAAGAGAAAGCTTAAATCTTATCGTACTGCCGTATTTCCACCAGAAGGGTATGGAGGTAAAACTACCAATATTAAAAGAAGTAGAATATGGCTCAGTCCTGGCAGTAACTTCGCTGTCTTTAAACGGGGAGTGCTATTATAGCCATGAATTAAAGACTAGATACTTCAAAAGTTTATTCGAAATTGTCGAAAATGAAAAAGAAACAAAATCAAATTGAAGTAGCTGATATTATATTAGTAAAATTGTTGAATAAAACATTTTACATTGTATTGCATTATAAATTGCCGTATATAATAAATTACATGATTGGTGTTTTTCTTGTTTAATAAGTGACAATATAAAGACATTGAAATTATATGCTAAAAAACTAATGCGATTTCTGTTCTTGAACAATTTTATTAATGACTCCAATCTGACCTCAATGGGATTTAATAGAGCCAATCGCATACAAGGATCAAGACAGAATCGATTTCTTTTCTTTGTTTTTGTTGACGTCATAGCTGATAATCCTGCTTTACATAAGTATGTCGAAGTGAATGGTAACAAAATCTTGACAGCTTTTTCACTCAATATGCTATATTCGTTCCAAATACTTATCCAAAATTCTGAGAGTTAGTTTTCCCTAAATCTTGTTTCCAAAGTATTGTCAGTGGCCAGTTCGATGAGATTGTCTTCTTCCAATGGTGTAACTGAAACCCAGATTGATGTGCAAAAGGATCTTTTATCCATAGACTACCCTTACAAAGGTCTTCCGATGTCGAGAAATAATCTTGAATATTTTTACTAACAAAAGTGCATTCCGATATGCTTTTATATAAGCATTAATCTTCTTCTCATATAAAACAACGTGTTTATCGGTTACTATGTGATAGTACTGAGGAAACATATCATAAATAAATATCCATTTTTTTATACCAAACTAGCAGAATTTCCCGTTGAATTTCAGCGGATTTAGAGAATCTACTACAGCACAACATACAAACTCTTTAAAATATATAGTAGATACTTTTAAAATTACAATTTGCTTTTCTTAACAATTAATCATATTTGCTTGTAACAATCCGTTTCCGAACGTATTACAGTCAAATATAACGATAATTGTATTTCCTATCATATATCGTATATCACTTTCGCCAAATCCAGCTTCATTTCTTGTGTAATTATGCCTATGAAATATTTACTTTTATGTCTTGTAAGCAAGAAACCCGTGAAAAAACAACGTACAGTTGACAATGATTGAACACTGACTCCGGTAAATGTACACCAGATACGTGAGCCTATTTACGTTAATAAACATTATAATGTAGAATATAATGGTTTTACTTACAAAAAATGTAAGATTCCAGTATTCAATAGACGAAAGAAGGTTCAATTACTTTAATCAATAAACGCTTCCTGAATAATAATCAGTATCTATTTACGTAGCTATCCATAAACATCGATAGTTTCGTTTCTTAAACAAAAGTGCGAATCGAATAACGCTAAACTTTCGTCTATTTGTAAGCTTCATTGAAGCTAATTGAATCGGAGGTAACAATGACGGCCGCCTTTGCAACGCCCGGGAGGGGTACGAAAAATCCACAAAATTTCGAAACAAATAGTGTATTTCTGAAAACTTCGCAGGAATAAGATATTATAGAGTTTTATTCGTCGAATAAAGTAAAAACGAAAAAAATCGGTCCATATTTATGTATTTTGATGCTTGAATGAAGAATACCTTGCAAGTCATGAAATGGATTCATACGTGTTATCTTATGGAAAAATGTTAATCCCCTATATTGGCAGCACAGATTAATCCCGGTTGACCAAACCTTGATCATTCACTAAGTTAGGGTGTAAGGAAGAATCACACCAAATGTCGTTATTCTAGCTTTTACCGTTTAGGAGGAGTTCCATGAACAAATACCCAAACACTCACCAAAATATATTATAGTAGATAGATTAATAACATTTTCTTCAAAGATTTTATTTTTTAATTCATGACAAATATATTACTTAACCGTCCTTGCAGGGAGAGGTTAAGTTCATTGAGGATGCTGAATATGTCACTTATATAGGCAAGTTTTTCCAACCAATTTCCACTGTCATAAAGTATTCCTAAATCAGAGTTCCTCCCTTTCAAAAATATTTCCACCTCTGTTTTCAGGTCAAATATATAGTACCTTCTCTCGATAAAGCCAGCGGTCATTGTTAAGCAGAAGAAGTGAAGTATGGGCAGAACCCATCTCTTCGCACAGCACAATCGTGAATTAGTAGTACTTGCTTTCACAAAATTTATAATTTCAACTGCTTGTGAAAGTACTTCGCTGAGTTCTAGTGCTATTTTTGGAATCTAGTTATTCACTGTGTAAAAAACAGTGGGTTGAAATAATATCTGTCTAATCAGTTTTCTTAATTCGAGCTACAACCCCAGATTGACGTCCGGTCATTGTCGCTGCTCCATCTGTACACACACAGATGCAGCACTTCCACTGCAAACCTTTCTCCTCAATAAATCCATTTAAAGCGTTAAAGATACATTTTCTCATAGCAGAAGTTTTTAGCTCTAAGCAGCAAAGCTCTTCGGAATAATCAATAAACCGTACACACACCAATAAAATGGCTTGGTTTGATATATCAATTGATTCATCGATTTGAATAGCAAACCAACGTGACGTAATAACTTTACCAATTAGTTGTTCTGTAACATCGTCCGACAGCATCGGCATTCTTCGATTTATAGTATCATTAGGCAGCGGAATGTATTTAATTTTGTTGCATAAAATTCCCCAAAAAATTTTGCGCACACATCTACCATACAAGGCTTAATTAAATTTTTGAAATAGTTAAATTTTTCTTAGCTTTTCAATACGCAGCACTACTAAAAATTATGGTCTTACAAGGGAATTATTCGTCTCTAATGTTGGTTTCAATGCATCCTTCTGCTTTTTTAAAAAGTCATGGAATGCCTTAAAAAATAATTAGCGGTTTATTATTCGATCAAGGATGTTTCATTTCCAAGTGACGAAGGAGCTTCACAGGTTTAATTGCATCATTTGATAACATGTCGCCACAAAGCAAACACTGGGGTCTTTCACTTTCATTGAGTTCACTGCAACTAAAACCATATTGAATGTATGTCGAACCATATTTTCATTTTTTTACAATTATTTGACACTCATGAAAGGCTCATCCATCTTTTTCATAGCTGCCCTTAAAGTATCACTAGAAGTATTCATAAAGATTCTACTAACATATAGTTACCAGACGTCCCGGATTGTGCCGGACAGTCCCGGATTTCGACTTCCTGTTCCGCATGGTAAAGTCTCTCGGATTAATGTACCGCATCGTACATAGATTCCCATGTTTAAGGTGTCTCAATCTTATTGGAATATTTCATTTTAGGACTTTCTGGGCGACCAATGATAAGTGCAACTACTAATGTAGCTACAGTGTGGATTGGCTATATTAATCAGTAACCGCTGGAATCTTCTTCTTTGGCAAGCAAAATAAAACTGACGTCTTGCAAGTCCTCGTTTGTTTTGAGACTCGTAAACTGAGTGACGGTTTAAATGGAAAAATATCAACACTACTTCTATGTAAGGCAAGGGTGGGGAATCTTCGGCCCATAGAAAGACAATGAAATAAAATTAACATACGTATACAATACTACTCGAGTTTCTAATGTTAGTAAGCATAGCTAATAAGGGCAACGTCTCATTCTTGAGGAAGTGAAAATATGTAAGATAATCTGGTAATGTACTAAGTATGCTCTTTACAATAAACTCTGTCTCGCGAAGAACTGTATACTTGATAAAGGATTTCAGGTTTTCCCGACGAATAGCTTGGATGAACTCTTCTCGGGTTGTCCACCGGGTAATGTCGTCCCACACCGACGTTTCGATGACTATCTCCGTCATCGTCTTCAGGATGAAGATTCACCCTGAAGACGATGGCAGAGTTAGTCATCGAAACGTCGGTGTGGGACGACATTACCCGGTGGACAACCCGAGAAGAGTTCATCCAAACTGTATACTTGCTTGTTCCCTTTCTCCAGTAAGGAAATTTCGGGAATTGATGAGCCACCACCCAAATTAGACTCGCGGACTCCGTAGGAACAACACACGGACTCCCGGTTGAGAAACACTGACCTAAAGGTTATATTTATGTAACTTGCTATAGTAGATACGATATGTTTGTTGGGTCGGAAAAAGTAAAAAATTACTACGAAACCTTTGCTAGTTGACCTCATTCATCATGGAATCTGGTGCGATGTAACAGTTTAATGTTTTCATTTGTGTTATTTCTAATGCCACTGGTGAAAGCCATTGAGATACGATGCCACCATTTATATAAATTATTCTTAACGGAATCTAGATCTCGTTGAGAGAGTTTTTAACATCTAGTCGAAAAGAATTGTCATTTATTAGTCGAATTACACGGCACTTTGTTATATGGGATTCATCTACCAAGATGCATTTGTAAATTATTTCAGATTTTATTTTTGAATCTACTTATTGAGCTTTAGAAATCTTTCAAATTATAATAAATTAACTGCCCGTACAGCTCCGAAATCGGAGCTCTGTAGGAGTATTATGTTAAGAAGGTTCTCCAACCAACCCAAACGTTTTTTTAATACCATTCTTCCAACCCAACCAAACGATATTTTTGAAACGTTTCTTCCAACCAACCCAACGTTATTTTTGAAACGCTTCTTTCAATATGCCCAACCCAACGATTTTTTATATACCCTTCTTCCATTCAACCCAATCCAACAATTTTTTTTTAACCTTTCTTCCAACAAACACAACCCAACGATTTTTTGATACGCTATTCTTCCTTCCAATTGAAGGCTTAATTGACGCTAATGTAATCGGAATATGCACATAGACTCAGAGACATGATCGTAAAACTGCAGTAAGCTATGCATTGAGCAAAGGTAGAAAAAGTATACCTTGTTCCTTGGTGCATTTAAGCCATAGGCCCAGATAAGCAAATACTCCGTATATAAAAACTATTTACCTTAATATGTGTAAATACTGGGTTGCTACAACAATAACTTCGATGATTATGCAAAAGCGCGACGCGAATAACGCTATGATTCCGTCTATTTGAAGGTTAATTGACTGTAATATAATTGGAAAATATACATAGAGTCAGAGACATGATAGCAAACTGCAGTAAGCATATGCTATGCATTTAGCAAAGGTACAGAGTGTATACCTCAGGCTGACGGACTTAGCCCCCAAAACCCTAATATTTCTGGCTTAAGAACCTTAAACTCTTACATAAGAGTATGTATTAACCAGATATGTAGGTGCTCAGGAAGTGGAGGAGACCCCGAATTTTTCAAATGTTTGGTGGATAATTTTTCTTCGAATTGAGTGCCCCCCTTCCTCCCCCCTGCTAGAGAAAATCCTGGGTGTGCGCCTGGTATAACTTGATACTTAGCGCATTTAAGCCATAGCCATAGATGAGCCAATACTCCGTAGCTGGGATACGAAATGCCAGGTTACTGCGAGGGCACCAAATATAGCTAAAAAGGACTGATTAATGGAGGAATAAATGGGTAAGCAAATAATTTATCGTTTATAAATAATCCATAAACTCCTTATGATATGACACAACAGGCATTTTGAATTGGTAAATGTAAACGCTTCTTTCAACCAACCCTTCTTCCAACCAGCACAACCCAACGACATTTTGATATGCTATGTTCATAGAGTCCGAGACATGAGCGCAAACTACAGTAAGTATATGCTATGCATTGAGCAAAGGTACAACCTTCCCCTCTACTTCCCTCAAGCGTGGCTGATTTGAAATGGAAGGGAAGATTTTACTTACGAAATTGGCACGATTTCAGTATTCTAATTGAACTGCTTTTGCCTATACTTTTACTTATATAATAATCATTTGAGTCGCTGCTCACTGGGGCTCGGATCCCTATTCCAGGCACCCGCAGGACCTCCTTGCACCCCGCGCATTACCTATCACTCCAGTTCCACTCAAGCGTGACTGAAGTGAAGGTGGAGGGGAAGCTTCGTTTTGGGTTGTGACTGACATAACGTTCCCTTGCTCAATTAATATACTATAAGTACGTTGATACTGTGGAAATTACCTATGTTCTGATAGGCTAAAAAAATAGCTTAAAAATGGAAATAAAGTCCGTATTAATTGATAGAAGCTTTCGTGGGTGTTTGTCATGCTTAGGTTGTATATGTTTTCGGGTTATCCCGCCTAGATTTTTGCGTCAAAACGCCGTTTCTTCTCTTTTGCCGCATACTCCTTCCGGGTAATCTGGCCGGGTGTCCTCATATTGCCTCTATACGTACTATATACTACAGTAGCAGAGAATAGGAGAGAAGGAAATTAATTTATTAAAAAAAGGTTTTTTAAAAAAGAACTTTTATATTATGCAATAAAAAGGAAAAAATAAATTTTTATTTATTTATCGCTCGTGAGTTCGGCTGGTAAGGAGGAACAAAATTTACAACAATTTCAGTGTAATAAATTCCTTCTTGTTCAACAATGTTGATTTACTAAACTTTATTTAGAACTTTTGTAAAAGTTATGTGGTGCAAAGTAAGGCGCCGTATAAATTTTACAAAAGTTCTAAATAAAGTTTAGTAAATCAACATTTTTGAACAAGAAGGAATTTATTACACTGAAATTGTTGTAAATTTTGTTCCTCCTTACCAGCCGAACTCACGAGCAATAAATAAATAAAAATTTATTTTTTCCTTTTTATTGCATAACATAAGTTCTTTTTTAAAAAACCTTTTTTTAATAAATTTATTTTTTCTTTTTAGTCTCAAGCAATGAAATTTCACATTCTTCCATGGTTTTTTATAGGTAAGGGTGTTAAATTACAAATTTTATCTCTACCTAATTGTTGATGCAACTAAAAATGTTAACATTCACCATTCAAGCCTTCTAAACCTGTATTACGTAGCATATTTAAAAGTGTAAGTAAGTTAAAAGCTCTATAACAACCCGAAACAAACGAATGAAGACTACCGAGTAACTACATTTACGAGTGTCGGTATACTTAATTATACGTAAGAAATCGTTGCTCTATCCCTTACTCGTTCTCAGTTATTAATTATATCAGAAAAAGTGTCAAATTACTAAGTAGTTTACTTTGTAGAAATATACGATATAATAAACATACAGTTCCTCAATATTTTCATAGTGTGTACCTCGCCATCTATCGCCCATCTGAGGAAGCTCAGATTTTTCGGATAGCCGCTAGATGCCAGACAAAGAGGAAAAGTAAAAATTACAAGTAATTGTCATTTTAATAGGATATATTACTGATTCTGATTTATTAAAATAATAAATAATTAATCTCTATCTAATAAGTCGCGTCGGAAGCGTCACCGGATGTATTTGCACCGTTTGCGTGGGCTGCTAGGGTGATACAAGTCTTCATGAAGGTGTCACAAACCGCTATATATACCTAAACCTATATATACCTATACCTGTATATATATATATATATATATATTAAAAAGGGCATATTTCCTCTATATCAAGGGAACAACTGACAAATTGGGACACGTATTAAAGAAAATAATATTACCACAATTTTTCAGCCCATCAACCAAATTAAGGAGACGTTAAAAACCACTAAACATATTACGCCACTACAGGTAGAGGGGGTGTATAGGATACCATGCAGAACATGGTATCAAGTTTATATAGGGGAAACAGGGAGAACGATCAAGACACGAGTAGAAGAACATAAAAGAGCCATTCGACTCAAGCATGCCGACAAATCAGCATTAGCAGAACACGCCGCCGGGGGACACGAAATAAATTTCGAAAGCACAAGGATCCTCGCGAAAGAAAGACTTTACTGAAAACGAATAATATGGAAGGCATTAAAATATAAAAGCGTGAAAGTAATTTCAACAGAGACAGTGGCTATAAGTTGAGCAAAATGGGACCCCAGTGATAGTAAACAACCTGATGAGGCGAATGCCACAACAAAACTCACCCCCCCTCCCTTTCCTATAAACTACCCACCACACCTCTGCTACCGTAGTATATATGTATAGAGGTAATATGAGGACACCCGACCAGATTACCCTGAAGAAGTCTCCGTTAACACAAAACTCTAGGCGAGATAACCCAAAAAAATATACAACCTCATAAATTCTATAGTTCACTGAGCTCGCTAAAAATGCGGAATACATCGATTTTGAAGGTACAATATGGCGGTTCTAGGTCTTTTTCAAAGAAATAAGTTTCCAGACGTTTTTCTATAAACGGACCGACGGCTTGTAGGCAAATACAACAGTCGCCAAAAACCCCATCGGACTCTGGAAGATAGCATCCTTGTATGGGAATGCCTTGAAATGTGCTTTTATTCACCCGTGTCCGTTTATCACTTCCTCTATAATTTTTGCATTTTCGGTGAAACCTCAAGGTGCATTATATATGAGGAGGCATCTCGACTTCATATCATCACTGATGTGCGAAATTCAGAAAAGGCTGCCAACTCCTATATTTAGGATATGGTCGAAATATCCTTTCTTTAAAGATATGATAAATATTTATTTAGATAAAATTTTCTACTGTTTTAAAGTTGTTGTTCTGTAGAAGGCGATTAGGTTGGGTGAAAATTGATAATAGCATGTATTTATTGAGAATTTTAAAATTCTGTTGAATAAAATTAAAGTTTCACGCGCTCTTTGTTAAGGTTGTTTTTTTTTAATATTCAAAACATTCCAGTTAATTTAAAAATAGATTGATTTTGAAAAGGCCAAGTTTAACTCTGGGTGAATATGCCATTACATCATTTTAGACGAACTTTTTTTTGAAACATCTGGATAGAGTTTTTTTTTCGTTCAAAATAAGGAAATGGCACTTTGAGCTTTGTATTGCACGCTATATATCTGTGTACAAGTTCAATGGAATAAGGTTATCACCGGAAAATTGCAGTTTGCCTAAACGATTTTAGGATTTGTTCATTAAAAAGCAGATGATTTTCCGTATGATCAATAACGACTGCAACTATTTGTTCTTAAAATTTTAATGTGTTATTTCTGTATTTTGTGGCTCCTGGAGTTAGCTGTGTACCGAGTATGAGTTGTTATTATTATTATTTTATTATCTATAAAATCTTTTATATAACCCTGCTTGTCAGAATAGTTGTGTTCATTCTCAATATGGGCAACGATTACAGAGAGAGCGAAAAATATTAATCTTATTTCCGGATCTAAAGAACTGAGTTGATGTTAGAGAGGATTTGAAAATAGGTACATAACTCTTAATAACTCACCATATTCACTTCGGAGATGGAATCAAAACTTGCTATTGTGAGGTCCATACCCACATAAAGAGGATCACCTGCAAAAAAGAACATTGACTTATAATGCAAAAAGAACATTCAGGGTTTTTTTTATGATTACGGCAAAGAATAAGCTTTGAAAGCATAAAGGGAAAGTGCTTTAGCATTGTATACTCGTGTTTTGTTAACTTATGCACCGTAGGAAAGAAACAATGTGGTGCATTATTATAAAAATGTAGCTTTTACGTTTTTATCATTTTAAAAAAGAATGGACTGGAAGACGATGTATGAAACGATGCGTGGATATATTTGAAGCGAAAGAAGCATGAAAGGATAGAAAGGTGTGGAGAAATATTTTGAATGGTAGAGGCATTTAGCTCGCTTACCCCGTAAAGGAACAGCGTGATTGGTATCTATATAAAATCAGAAAGTAACATTTTATTTGCGATGACTGATTTGGTTTATTCTTTATGCAGTGGCTTTAAAATCATGTTACTATCAAACCGTACTTCATATAATGGAATTTTTGAGAGACTTCTAAGCAGGGCATCAAGCCGGAACAGAACCAAAAACCCGAACAGAAAAAAACTGATGTTTTTAGTCGGAGTGGAACCGAACCTGAACCAAAAAACCTAAAGTGTCGAACCCGAACCGAAACTGGGCTTTTCGGATTCTGAAAAATAGAGTATTGCCTTTCAATTAATGGAAGATCCATATGGGAAAAATGGGGGAAGATGACGATGCTAAGGAAAAACTTCTTCTGCGAGAATTCCAAGGCGGAATTCATTTTGGAATGTAACGGTCTTTTTTTAAAAAAATATTCTATCATTTAATAGCGCATTCAGATCCATACATTTAGGCGTTCCTTTCGTAATTACCGTTTAGAAAATATTTGCAAATTCGTCAACTTACCCATCCCTAGGGGTAAGTTGACTAGTCACGTGAGGTAAAATGAAAAACTAATGATTTCACTATGAAATTGGTTTATTCAAAATAAAACATTGTTTTATATTGTAAAAACTGCAGTGGTGCGTGATGCTGAACACAATTCAAAGTAGCAACGGCTTACACTAACACCAACGTTCGTAATCGCAAAAATCACAAATAAAATATGAAGAGCATTTTTCGTGCCACCACTTCGTTCACTGAATACATTGTATTCTATTCCTCTAATGGAGGGGTCCTCGTAGCATTCTTCACAAATATCACCTTCTGAACCCTCTACAAGTGGTGCATCACATTTTGAAGGGAACAAAAAACAAGGGTTCTTGGCTCACAATTAATTTTTACCCTTCAATCAGGTAGAACCTGACTTGCGATTGAGGTTTTCTTCAATAGAGTCAATGATTGATTCTTTATGTCATACAAAACATTCATCTCAGTAAGTGTTGTTTTTTTATGTAAGCTTGTTCGTTTTTCAATATTTTGTGTAATACTTGTATTCTTTTATAAGGGAGTACTTCAATTGATTGAGTTTAAAGGGGTATGCGTCCAAAAAAGTTTGGGAAACACTGGATTCTATCCGAATGCAGTTCTTTTCTTCGTAGCTATTCAGCGGATTTAATGAAATTTAGTACTAAAGACTAAGCACAGTAAATCAGAAAATGAGATGACTGGTTTGCATAACATAATAAGTTTAGAATACTCTATCACAGGAAACGTGCTTACTAGTAATTCACCTTACACTTTCCTAACCTGTTGAAATCATTTGCAACGCATGTATGGTTTGTAATTATTCAATTCTAAATATAATCTTAAATAAATAAAATACATACCTACTAAAAATTTACATTTAATAATTTATTTTAGTGTTTTGATTATTAGTTTTTAAAAATATCACTATTGTTATCATTAAGATGTATTTGATTTAAATAGAAAATTACGTAAATTAATAAACCAGTTATTGAAAGTTTCCTATAAATATATTTTAAGGTCGGAGCGAGAAAAAACCGGTTCGAACCAGTTCACTGATGATTGCCGGAGCGAAACCAGAACTGAACCGAAATTTTGTATTTTGAGTGATCCAAAACGAAAACCGGAGCGAAAAAATTACGGTTCGTTGCCCTGCTCCTAAGTAGGAATTTTCCTTTTTTTACCACTGTTTATAATAAAAACTTTTATGATTGGAGTATTGTGTTGTAGACATTTCAGAGCTATATTCTAAATTCCAATATGAGAGGCTTTAAAAGACCAATATATACGAAAGTAATGCTAGATTGCTTATGATATGCCCATTTTGGAGGAAGGGGTGTGCACAGAAAAACGTAATCACAATGTGCCCTTCTTATAGGGATACATCCTATTCTCTATAAACTTTCAGAGGAACTTTAAATTTCAAAAATATGATACTTTTGGATGAAAGTGTTGATTTAAAAATAATAATAACTGATTTTATCATAAAACTGAGATAGTTTCCCAAATTGGGATATTTTTCTAGAATATTATTAATTTATTTTGAATTTAGAGAATGATTAAATAATTTAAAAGGAATAATATATTCCAGTTTTATTTCTTAATCCAAATATAAAAATATTAATGACATTTTGTAATGTCTATTAGTGGAAATATGTTGCCAATAACACGCTGTGCCAAATAGTCCATCATAAACATATTGTGAGTACTACCTTTGCAACGAAATCTGCAGCGTACGAGAATAGATTATGTGGGTCGAGGCAAGGGAAGAAGAAAGAGTCCCCAAGCGCCACTGCAGAACTGACGTATTCACTCACTATACAAAACCTTGTGCAAAGAGCAACTTCGCTCTTACCGTTCAACATGACCACGTGGCACCGACAAACTCATTCACTCACTCGATTACACTAACCCACTATATGCCTTCAATAATTACATCCACACACACACACCATCACTGCACTGCACACTGCTGCCTCAGTGGTCACACAATGTACTAGGTCCAGTGTTACACATGTTGTATTTTCAGGAAACATCTAATAATTCCTAATTTGGTTAAGTTTAATCTTATTAAAGGAAAGCTGAGCGAATTCCTATTTGTATAAATATAGTAGCAGCTGATTTATAAACAATGTTAGTCAGTTTAAAATACGAAAAACTTGCGTGAATCACAAAACCAATTTTTAGTAGAAAAATTAAGGAATCTATTTAAAGCTATGATAATAGTTCCGTATTAAAAGGAGAACGGTGCAAAGGAAATAATATAGCTAAACGTTTTTAAATGTCTAAGCCAAATCTATTGCTAGCAGACATCAAATAATCACCTAAACTTGTATGACATAAAAGTATTTCTAAATAACTGAATAGAAATTACACTGATGAATATAATACAATATTTTGAGTTGTGAAACTGTATTTTTTGTGTAATTAAATCTATATAACGACGAGTGCTGTTGTCACAAAATTATAACTGAAAATGACAAATCTGATTGACTGCCAATACATATATCTAGATCAGGGGTTCGCGAGCCCCACAGCAATCCATGGTAATCCCGCACCCCACCAAAATTTTTCCAATGGTTATTCATTTTATTTATTTTTTTAAGTTTAACGAATTATTAAACATATATTATTTAAAATCAAATATATTTATTACAAACTACATTTTTAACTCAACCTTTCCTCAATTCAAGACAATAAGATTGTAATACAGGTGAGGCGACGCTTAGGCGCCTTATGAAAGTGGCTTCAGCATTTTATTACAAAGGAATCCTATCCAACAATTCCGTAATAGTTTTCAAGATTGTTTCTTTTTGAACAATTTTTAATGCTGTTAAGTATTCATCGTGTACTTCAAAATAACCAGCTTGTAGCAGATTATCTCAGCCTTATCATGCAAAGTAGGACCGAAGGAATGACTTTGTTATAAACTTAATTAAAGGCAGAAAAATATAGCGACAGTATGTCTGGGCACGGCCGTTTAAATTGCTTTGTAAACAGACCTCGAATAGTGATTACGGTTTGTTATTTCAAGGAAACGAATGTTCTTCAGTATCTCACTATATGGGTGTATTTAAATTCCACAGACAAACTTCTAGAGCTTGTAGGTGGGTTCGAGCTATGCTCCGAAAAATTAGACCGAGTTGTCTGCGTCGCCTCATTACCCAGATACAGGCCGATGAATTTACCCGTGCCCCTGTAGCGTTTGCAACCATCCCACGCCTCTGTCGCTGCTTGTAATTGCATAGTTGGGACTGCTATGCGCAGTTCGCGGTGACTGCACATCTTGATTTCTCGATCAGTAGCCGGACGTTATTAGGTTCATTTAATTACATAAGACTCTGAGAGGGCAGGATATGAACAATCTTTACGTCCTAATGTACAGATAACATAGGACGGTAAATATCGTTTTCTTCAGTGGTAGGAATGGAGTTTCAAAACGTGGCTTAAGATCCCTTACGTAATTAATGGAAGTCCCTTAGTGTACTTAGATGGTGAAAACGGACAAGATTGGGAAATTTGATCGTGCCAAGGTCCCAATGATATGATGATGATCAGGCCTTTCAGCATTAACATGGAAACTACTGCAGCTGTTCAAAGTGACGACCACCTACTTCATTGCACAGCCCGCAGCGATGCACCATTGACTGTTGCACTCGAAATTACCAGGTGTCTCTCTTATGTTGTCGCATGCTGTCTGGATCCTGGCCAGCAGATCATCTTCTGGCTTTACTGAAGTAACGTAGACGAGACAGATGAGATGTTCCCAGACGAAAAAGTCAAGCGGATTTAGGTCTGGTGAGCGAGCAGGCCAGGAAACAGGGCCTAATCCACTGCGCAGAGAAAATTGTTTAGGTATTCTCGCGCATCCATGCTGAAATTTGCTAGAGCTCAGTCGTACATGAACAACATCCTTCGGCGAACGTCTAACGGCACATCCTCCAGCAATTCTGGCAGTGACTGCTCCAAAAAATCCCTGTAGACCGGTCCTATCAAGCGTGAAGGAAGTATATAGGGCCTATTAAAAAATCATTAACAATGCCACACCAGTCATTGATGGAAAATCTTTTTGCTGATGGTCTTGTTCGACTGCCGCATGCGGGTTTTATTCGGCCCAAACATGGCTATTATGCCTGTTGATAAGACTCTCTCGAGTGAAGGACGCCTCTTCTGTGTAGAGCACGACACTGGGGAATCTGGGCTCTGCATCACAGCGCTGAAGGAACCGCTGAGTAAACTCCTGTCGCCTGAGGCAGTCTGCTGTGCTCATTGCCTGCCTTTTTTGCAGATGATACGAGTGTAGCTGCTGCTCAGGCACGATCTGCCAAACGGCAGCGTGAGATGCATGCATAGCGTGCCCAACTCGGCGCGTGCTGGTTGATGGCTCGTCAGCAACCATATCCAAGACCGCTTCCTCAAAGCGCGGACTGCGGCCAGTCCTCCTCCGTCCACAATCATGCCTGTTGACCTTCAATGAGTCTTAGCCCCCGATTTATGGACACAAACGTGCTGTGGTGCGGAAGTGGATGATTAGGAAAGTCTCCCTGATACATCCACTGAGCCTTCCTGCCATTTTCGTCTGCTGCACCGCACGCAAGGAGCATATCTGTCATTTCTACCGACGTATACGCATCCATTGCTGAAGTCTCTCATGCACTAATGAAAACAAACTCACAACAGAGACGTGGTGGCACGTGACAGACTAACAAGCTACTGATCGAGGAATCAAGGAGTGCAGTTCACTGCGGCCAGATCAGTGACGTCGAACCGCGCATAGCAATCCCAACTACGCAACTACAAGCTGCGACAGAGGCGCTGGGATGGTTGTAAACCCTACACGGGCAACGGTACATTCATTGGCCTGTATCTCGGTAATGAGGCGACGCAGACAACTCGGTCTAATTTTTCGGAGCATAGCTCGAACCCACCTACAAGCCCTAGATGTTTGTCCTTGGAATTTAAATACACCCTCTAATAAGGAACGGATGCATGAATATACACACTAGGACGGCAGCTGGTTAGTATGAGTGGTTCAAAACGTCTTATCTAAAAAAATAATTAAATAAAGAAGTCAAATTGCAAGATGTTTCCACCACACACCCTGGACCCCATTCCTGCACCCCCTGGACCACCTTCCCGCACCCCCGGTTAAGAACTCCTGATCTAGCGTAAATTAATGATTATTTGGCTTATGTCGACTAAGTGGGACCCTCTCAAAAACTGACCGCGCCGCAGACCCCTTTTCCCCCTTATTAACTGGGATTAGAAGCCCGACCCTCGAGACTCGAACCCAAATCCAAGTTCAGGTACCCCTACCCTCGATGCAGGGGAGTACTAGCCGACTTCGTCTTTTACAATAAAATTTAAACTATTTTATATTGTTAACTTACTGCGATAGTGACTCAAGTATCAAATACGTGTGAATGCGTCTTTTAAACGTAATTCTACGATAAATAATAAGGTATTTACGCTCACATCTAATCTTGACGCCCAGGAATACCAATCTCTTAAAGGGTTTTTGAGACGACATTGTATTGAAAGCAGTTATGACTTTAGTGGGTCCCTGTTATTCGCGGAGGTTACGTAACAGAAAATGGTCGCGTATACCGAAAAAACGAATACCGGGGAATCCATTAAAACTCGATTGTATTAATGAGTTTGAATGCAAATCATTTTCATTAACATTTCTTCTTTGAAGTAATTACAAATGATTTTCGACGAACTCGTAATATTTGACAAACTTGCCCTTCGATGAATTTATTGGTCGACGAATTTACTTTCGACAGATTTGTTTTCGACGAATTTGTTTTTGACGAATTAGCTTTTGATGAATTCGCTTTTGACCCTTGTTTTATACTATGTTATGATGGAATTTGTAGCCAACGTAGCTGTTAAATTAGCTATTTTATTGTAGAAAATTTAAGTGAAATTACGCACTTCTAAAACTTCAGTTGATTGTTACATTAAATTAATACATTAAAAAGTACCTACTAAGTGCACGAAATTTTATTCTTTTACCGTATATTTTCAAAATTATCTACAGTCAGTTCCTTTTAAGATGAAATCTCAGTAGTGAAACATTAACGTTAAATATTTAAATAAAATTTATTGTCTTAATTTATTAAACAGATGTTACAGCTATGTTATGTTTTGAAATGTGAATATTAATTTATAACGTTGCGACGAATCATTCATTGTTGAGAAATCATAAATCACATGTTTACCTTCGTTACGTAAACCAACGTAAACTGTTTCATTAACGTGAGCGGATACATATATACACCTAAGTTAAAAACAATTATAAAGTAACTGTACGAAATTTAAGTTTGTTTCCATTACATTAGAAAAATTACATAATGTACGGTCAATTCTCTTTATGTTTGTAGTTTTTTGGCATTGGTAAGTTGAACGCAACAGAATTAGAAAAAAGCTCACTTCTTTCGTAAAGAAATCACGACTCTTCGAACACATTAAAACAATTTTTTTTGCATGTTCAACTGCAGCTTAACAAATTTTAAGAAGCCAAATTTAAATTTAATTTAATTTTAATTATACAAGTATCGGAACATTATTCGTGTATTAATTGTGATGTGTTTTTATAATAAAGACTAAAATAAGATGTTAATTGAAAATAAATAAAGTCAATGCAAATTTGTTTTTATTTTATTTTTTACTGTGTTTCTGATAAACTTTTTATCACAGTTTAATGCTTTCGTAGCAGACTTTTTCGTATGCGAATTTTTGTTGATATGGTGAAAAAAGTTTATAAGGCAATTTTTGGGCAGTTTTGTTTTTAATTTTAAACATAACCTTAGTTTAGCATGATATTTCGTTTCCTGTTATATTTTCTTCGCCTGTGTTTTAATCATACATTTGTAGAGCCCAATGGAATATTACATAGAATATTTTGTGATATGTCATACATATTTTGGTTTTAGTTTTGTTCCGTTTTTAATTCTTTAATTGATGTTTACATTTCTTCACTAAATATATATATGGGAATGGATATTGTTATTTAAAAAATTTCCCGTCCTAGGACGGGCTGGTACACTAATTAATAATACTAGCTGAGTCCGCGCAAAATTTGCGCTTTTAATTTGAAATTGATTCATAAAAAAATAATAAGTTTGTAAAATAAGTTGATGTTAATAATTCATCTTTTACTCTAGCAATGAATTTACACGGTATAGGATACTTAGATATTTGACTCCCAATGTAAGGTTTGCGTGTTAAAATCTCACTGAGGGAAAGGCAGTGTGCGCATATTAAAAAAAATGTTATCCGTAGGTATCAGAAATCTGTATTTTATAAGTTATGGTAGAGAGTAAATTGATGCGGCACAGTAATTAAATTGAAATGATTAGTGATCGGAAGATTCTTACGCGACAGGCATAAACTGTAGTGATGTGAAATGAGGAAACAGAAGAATAGAACTGCTAAGACCGGGAGTCAAACTAGGTCTTTCCGAACCAAAACCACTGAATGCATACAATGTATGTGTGGTTATT
The DNA here is from genome assembly GCA_036926305.1 of Uropetala carovei. Taxonomy (NCBI): domain Eukaryota; kingdom Metazoa; phylum Arthropoda; class Insecta; order Odonata; family Petaluridae; genus Uropetala; species Uropetala carovei. The sequence continues at coordinate 455,849 of JAXCHB010000175.1, forward strand.
GCTCAATTAATATATTTAAAACATTAAGAAGTCTGTGAAGTAAGTAATTATGGTAGTAATAATTGTCCTAAATCTCCATTTTTTATATTTAATTCTATCAATGAGAAAAATTATTGTCACAACATTTTTTTATAACAGTTCTTAATCTTAATTATTTACCTTGAAGTATATTAGACATCTTAATTGTAACACAACATTTTACAATAATAGTAGTTATTCTTAATGATATACATTTATAACAATAAAACTTTAATTAAAGCAAAAATGTAGCGTATAATGATCTTACTAACTTAAGGATTCCATTTTTACGTCAATATGAAGGTTTAATCGATGGTAATTGAATCAGAGGCAACAATTAAGGTCGACTTGGCAACGTCCCGAAGGAGAACAAGAAATCGGCAAAATTTCGAAAGCAAGCGTGTATTTCCGAAAATTTCGACCGCGTAGGGTATAAAAATTTCAAGAATAAGATAATTTAGAGTTTTAGCCTTGGAATAAATCAAAAACGGAGAAAATCGGTTATATTTAGGAATTTTAGTGAATAAAGGAAGAAAACCTTGCAGTCTGAATAATCGAAAATCTCATGAAAACTTATAGGAACATTTAATTATCTTCTGGAATCGAACCCAAGACTTTAGGAAATTGAGAATAGTTTTATAGGGACCTCCTGGCATGTAGAAACAAAATGCAGTTTACTGCAAATCTCTACGGCAAACGGTTTTCGAGATAGAGGGGGGGGGGGGACGGACAGACGGACGGAAGGACAGACGGACAGAAATTATATATAGGATAAGCGACAACAATATAAACATTTTAATTCGATGTATTATTATATTGTAATTTAACTGTCGTTACCGTTGAGAAATTGTTTATTTGTTACTCTGCTTAACATACTAATGCTCGAATGCATTGTTTTGAGATTGATTAGTTTATCGAAGTGAAGATACATATGTGTATACTACGTATTTCCAAAGTTTTGAAAGGAAAACTAGAAATCATGGTAGGTACTTACGTATTATCTCCAGGACCTTACTTTGGTATTATCTTACTTACGTATTATTCCCATGTCATAAAAATATTAACAGAATAACAACGTATTGTTGGATTTACGATATTCTATTTTCAAAACAACATTAACAGAAACTGATTAGGCGGTCTCGACATTTACAAACCCAATCACCGGACAACGTGGAGGGATACTTTGGTTCCGGGTGAGGCGAAGGGCGCGGTAGCGCCCGGAGACGACTACCCATTGAAACAAAGCGAGCCGAAGGCTCGCCAATATCCTCTCCATTTTTTTTGAGAGGATATAACATTGAAAGGATACATTGATGAGCCTTCGGCTCCCTTTGTTTTAATGGGTAGTCGTCTCCGGGCGCTACCGCGCCCTTCGCCTCGCCCGGAACCAAAGTATCCCTCCCCGTTGTCCGGTGATTGGGTTTGTAAATGACGAGACCGGCCACTCAGTTTCTTGTCCGGTGATCGGGTTTGTAAATATCGAGACAGGCCAATCAGTTTCTGTTGATGTTGTACGTATGTATGGCATGGGGATAATACGTAAGTAGCACAGAACAGTTGAGAGAAACATGTTATTTATCATTCGTCAGATCTCAGGTCGAATACGCTTCCAGCATATGGGATCCGTACGAAAAGGGACAGATAATTGAGTTAGAAAGAATCCAATGCAGATCAGCCAGATTCGTTGAGGTAAAATATGAGGAAAAATTAAGCGTCACATCGCTCTTGAAAGAGATGAATTGGATATCGCTATAGGATCGCAGAATTAGCGCTAGGTTAGGCTTCTGGAGAAATTTAGGTCGGATGTTCTCTTAGAGGAGGTCTCAGGAATATTACAGTCACCTACGTACATGGGCAGGCACGATCAGGAGAATAAAATATGAGACATCGACTGTAGAACCGAGCGATATCAGAGCTCGTTTTTCCCAAGGACAATACGGGATCATAATAGGAGAGTGATTCCCACGAGGGACGTTATTACGTAGGTTTTGGTGCGTTGCACCCCCTGCCACCCACCAGTCTGGTGATTTGCAAGGTATCATGTAGATGTAGATATGTACCGTAATTAACATCTTTATTTTTAGTAAAATTTTTGCAATTCTTTCTTGCAGACCCCGTCTCCTCCTCCTTTCACGCTGTGAAGTCTTTCAAGCTGACTAAATCCTCAGTTCTTCGATAGCTTTTCCTCCTCTACTTATACTCGGTAGGTGGAAATTGTTTATTAACGTACTAGCAGAAGTGCCCGTTGAATTTCAACCGATGTAGTGAATCTAAAACGTGGACTGTATAACATGTAAACATCGCAAGAATAACATAGTACACAGATTTATCCGTAGGATAAAGCAAAAATAAAGAAAACCACTCCACAGATAGTACCTATTTAGATGGATAAAGGAAATATTGCACTTTGAAAAGTCGAAACTTACGAATAAACTTATGGGGAAATAATTATTGCATTAAGTCCTCCCCTCAATTTTTTTATCGCCATATAGCCTATGTTACCCAAATGGTCAAGTTATATATTTATGCGAACTTTCGTGGCGATATCTTCAAAACGAAAACTGTAGGAAAACCAGCAAGAACACAATAATCTACAGAAAATGAATGAACAAAGGAACATACAAAATTAATTAATTTAACGAAAGTCAAAAAAGTAAATAGATTACATTTAAGAATCACAGAGAGAATATTATCCTCCCGACTATTAGCTCGATTCTCTCGTCCATGAGTTCTGTTACGAGAAAATGGTTTATATCAACAATACTTTGGAAACAATGAAACGATTTATCCAATCACAATTTCTGGAAAATCTACGTCTAATTATAATTATTGAAGTTACCTACATACTTTTAAAAACAGTTTGCTTCGGAGAACTCTACGCCACATGAAAATATCATTAAAAGCTATTTATTAGTAATATTTCAATTAAATCAAATATTTGGTTACCATGTAAACAAAGCAACATCGCACACAGAAATTGAAAAACGATATTACGTTAAAAAGTTTCCCTTATAAATGCATTGGACTCTCAAATTCGGCTACGATAGTTGTCATGGTAGCTTGTAATTGGTATTTTCATAAAACTCATAAAAATCACTCATTTTTCTGATTCTAAATGCATTTTTACCCTAATTCAATCAGGATTCGGATTCTGTCTTCAATAAAAATAAACTTTTTTCTTTTCTTCATCGAACCATCCAAGTCTCAAGTTCGTACCATGTTTTTAAGTAATTTTAAAATTCCAATGAAAAATAAACTACACTCATCCCTATGTTAATCAGATGGAGAAAATGAAAAATGAATATATTTTTAAAAATTAGAAAGGTTGATCAACTCGGTATAAAAACTTAAGTACACCACTTAACTCTTTATTCCGGTTAAAGTGATACATATATCTTGTTTCTACGTGCCGTAGTTGCTGAGCTAAAAAAACATATACATACATATAAACACTTTTCTTTGTAGATATTAACGTATAGCTACAAAACCTATTATATACAGTAATTTTTGTTGAAAAATTGTATACGTGTTGGATTGTGGAAAAATTTTAATTGTACAATAATTTTCTCTATTTAACTTATTTATGGCAAATACATAGCTTTGTGACCGTGAATATGTCTATAGCCGATCGTATGTTGTTTTTTTTAAGAAAAATTCCAATGCGTTCTAAATACCACGGAAATTTGGTTTTAAATTTAGAAAATAACGCGAATTTTTACAATGGAGAAGTTTTATTAACTCACTTATTGTTACTTTCAGTTGAACTTGAGAAGCAAAAGGTGTTTTCTCATTGCCAAATAAGCGTGTATGACTTATACTTGCAGGCATGTAATGTAGATAATGAAGGTTTTTTGCATTTTGCATTTTATGGTTGAAGTTTTACGTCAATCATCAATATTTATTTTTAGGGTTTCATTTTTAAGCTGTGATTCACTGACAATGAGTATTATTGCCCGTTTCTTAAAGGGAGAATTTGATAGAATTTCCGCAATACAAATGCAGTTAATTATAAAGGCATGTTCAGTTTGAATAGAACATATCACCTGAGTACAAGGGCGAATCCAGAAAATTGAAAATCCCTACCTCTATCAGAATCCTTATTTCTCTTGCTATACAGAACTAATCTGCGGCGTATAATTGAGGATTTTTGCAAGGAATGAATTTAAGAAAGCGCCCAGTGGAGTGCAATGGGGTTATCCAAGGAGGCCCCCCCTGGATCCGCCACTGCTTGAGTACGATATAAATGGTCAAAATTAGCGTTCCAGGACATTTCGTCCAGTGACAATTCGTCCAAAGACAATTCGTTCAGTGTTTATTTCGTCCAAAGACGTGGTCCATTGGAATTTCGTCCAATGGATATTTCGTTCAAAAGAATAGGGAAGGGGGGGCAAGAAATCATCATCAAATATAGGCGATATGTATGATTATAGACTCAGAAACAGAAACTAAAAAAGTGTAATTTAAAACGGAAGCACTGGCAGGGTAGGGGGGAGGGGACAAGTCATCTTCATAAAATATACCCTAATTTTCCGATTATAATACGCAACCCATATAATACGCACTCATGTTTTTACGAGTGAAATGTGAAAATTGTCTTATCACCATGTATAATACGCAACTCATTTTTTGTAAAAAGATCACTGTAATTTTTCACTTGGTTATTAGCAGTATCGAGACAGTTCTCGCCTTGCGGTCAAGTGAGATACAGTGTTTATTCGAGTAATACCCCAGTTTTTGGAAGTAAATATCTGGGAAAAACGTATTCACGTAATACCTGCACTTGAAAAATTCTAATTTTGTTATTTAACGGCAACATCGGTAAACTAATCTATCTGAAGTCGAGTCTAATGATGCGTAAGCGGCAAAAATCACGTATGATGTAAATATTAAAACAACTTTTAATGCCTATTCTAACGCAATCAATCGTGAAAAATTGGCATTCGACAATATTATGTTATAAGGAAAAAAGTCGGAAGCGTATTTTGAAGGCCAGTGCATTAATATCGCCAAAAGGTTCCGTTTTGAGTCACTGCACAGTGTACATGCATGCTTCATTTTCGCTAAATGCTCGTAATCACGACGGATATGCTGCCATCACTGAAAAGAGTGCATCTCTCATAAAAGAAAACTCAAAAATTATGTGCACAAACTAAATCCCAACATCCAATAAAATAACTTTTAATTCTTTCTTAACATGATTATAAATCGATTTAGGTCTTAAGGCTCCATACTGTCTCATTATCTTTCGATTATTAAATTGTATGTAAATACCCATAAAAATTACAATGAAAACAGGAAATATTATAAAATCTCAAATTTTTAAACAAAGAATTTATATATTCAACTCGCATTTCAAGGGCTTCTTTGGGAATTCCATGCTCGTTTTTCTTCTAATACCTAATCACTGCTCTGCTCTTCATCTGCAACATAATCACCCCATAAGTAATGGTCCTCTGTTACATCCAACGAATTCGAAATTCCAGTCACTTTGAAGCCTTTGACCACAGTTTCTTCACTTATGCCGCGCCATGCTGCGAGCAGTCATCGGCACACCTCGGAGAGCGGAGCGCGTTTCAGCCTGCCCGTTGCTCTTGTGTTCTTCAAATTTAAGCATGAATTACGTCAAATTAAATACAAAATCTGTGGTGTACGGCACCTTCCAGGAAAAACATTGAATTCATTCTTCGCCACGACACAAAGCAGGCGTCTCGCGGATGGCCTACCTTCGAAAGGTAAAGGGGCATATCTCGTGTAATGGCTGGATCCAGTTTTAGGGAAAAAAGTGCGGCCGAAGTGAATAGTGAGGATGAAGATGACGTCCTCGGCGACGCCATTTACGTAGACGATGAGAGAGGAGACAAAATCGCCGACGAACTATTTGAGGACAGCAATAATGAATTCAGAGGCTAAGATTCGGACAGCTAAAAGTAAATAAATAATTATTCTTATTTTTATTATGAAAAACGTTATTTAAAGGAATGTTATCAAAATGCATTGAAATGTACGATTTACTGGTAAAAATATATCGGAAAATATAAATTATTTCCTTACTAAAAAAAGTTGTATGCACTTGTTACCATACATTGTACGCGCCCTAACCTTTAGTCAATTTTTCGTGAAAAAAATGCGTATTATAATCAGAAAATTCCGGTAGGTAATATGTTAGGATAAAATAAAACATCGAAAATAAAGTCGGAGAAATATGTAATGTCAAATTCTTCCTATCATATATCCTATAAGGTATATAATTACGTTATAATTATAATTATTATAATAGCGAAATTAAAAGAAAAATGTTTTTGCGATAACTGTTACTCCCTTCCATACACCATATATATGTGTCTTGCCTTGCGTAGTTCGTAAACAGAATTGCGATTCATCCTTATATTATCGAATTATAAAGAAAAACTTTGGTGTGGAAGAGTATTGTCTCCCGACGAATTTGTCGTACGACAATTTGACGGGCTACGAACTGACCGTGACAAATTCTCGTAGAACAATATTTTTATGAGTACATTTTAAAGAAATTGCTGCAAATGTTTCTGGAAACATTTCCAAATGACTATTTCGAATTTTGTTTAAGTTCTAAAATCCTATATATATATATATATATATATATATATATATATATATATATATATATATATAAAATATATATATATATACATAATATATATATATATATAAAATAAAGTGTTTGTATGTAATTTTATAGCGCAGTAACTACATCACGTAGAAACAAGAGAAATGCATCATTTTAACCGGAATAACGGGTACGGGTGCGTAGTAAGGTTTTTATATCGATTTGATTTACCTGTCTAATTTTAAAAAAATATTTTATTTTTTCATTTGAATAAAATAGGGACGAGTGCAGTTTATTTTTCATTTGAATTTTAAAATTACTTACAACCATGATACGAACTGGAGACTTAAATGGTTCTATGAAGAATAGAACAAAGTTTATTTTTATTGAAGACAACAGAATCCGAATCCAGATTGAATTAGCATAAAAATGCATTTAGAATCAATAAAATACGTGATTTTATCAGTTTTATCACAATACCCATTATAAGCTACCATGACAACTCCCATTTTCGCCGAAATTGCGAGTCCAATACATTTATATTGGAAAATTTTTAACGTATAATGGTTTTTCAATTTCTGTGTGCGAGTTTGCTTTGTTTACATGACTACCTAATATTTGTTGATAATAATTGAAATATTACTAATAAACAGTTTTTAATGATGTTTATGTGTGGCGTAGAGTTCTCCAAAGAAAGATGTTTTTAAAACTACGTAGGTAACTTGAATAATTAGACTTAGATTTTCCAGAAATTGTAATTGGATAAATCGTTTCATTGTTTCCAAAGTATTGTTGATGAAAAAAATTTTCTTGTAACATAACTCGTGAATGAGAGAATCGAGCTAATGGTCTGAGGGTAATATTCACTCTGTGATTTTTAAACGTTCTCTATTTCCTTTTTGTCTTTCGTTAAATTAAATCATTTCGTAATTTCCTTTGTTCATTTGTTTTTTGATGATTATTGTGGCGTTGGTGGTTTTACTTACAGTTTTTGTTTTGAAGAAATCGTCACGAAACTTCGCATAGGTAGGTATATAATTTTATCCTGCTGGTAACATAGGCTATATGGCGATAAAAATTGCGAAGAAATAAACACAAAGTGTGGCATAGAGTTCTACAAAGGAAACTGTTTTTAAAACTAAGTAAGTAACTTAAATAATTAGAGGTAGATTTTCCACAAATTGTAAATTTCAAACCTTTGAAGATATCGTCACAAAACTTCGCATAGGTAAATAATTTTATCCTGCGGATAACATAGGCTATATGGCGATAAAAAATTTGGGGGGGAGAGGAGGGGGTGCTTAATGCAATAATTATTTTCCCATAAGTTTATACGTAATTTTCGATTTTTCAGAGTGCAAGATTTTCTTGTTTCATTCATCTAAATAGGTAATTGCGAACAGGTTTTCTTCATTTTTGCTTTATTCGAGGGTTAAAACCGTGTACTATCATATTCTTACGATGTTTACATGTTACACGGTCGAAGTTTTAGATTCAATACATCCGTTGAAATTCAACGGGCAGTTCCGCTAGAAAACAGATATCGATATAGTTGGGTTATTTAGCGAAGGTTTTAGGAATGTTGAAAGCTCTGTGGGCAGTGCATGTTACCAAGAAGGGAGAAGGGTTCGCGGAAGGAGAGAGAGATACGGCGGTTATTATCGCGGAGGTGTTTCGCTGAGCAGGCATTTATGGGGTATGACGTTGCTCGGTGAGGCCTCGTTTCCAGTATTCCATGTTCGAAAGATGAAACAGCAAAAAAAAAGAAGAAAGTGGGACATGACTTGCGCGCTTAACTGGTTTGAAATGCCCAGCAGGAGATGCTGTTAAGGCTAAGGTCGGGAGTTGGGAAGGAAGGAGTGGAGGGAAGGAACGGACGGACATAGTGCGCGTGAGTTCTGGAATCACGCGCCGACATCGCTTCTCGAGAACTCTGAATCGAATGACAGCGACGTTGAGATTCCCATTTGAGAAATAATGAGCCACTCACGCGCTCGGGAAAAACATTTCACTTTTTAATTTTTATATTAGTATTTAAGAAATGTTTCCGGAATGGGCAATAGACGAACAAGGCAACACTTGAAGTCGTAAAGCTGGCGAGTAAACGAAATGCGCATTTTAGACGTCATCGTAATTCGTCGATTATAATAAGCTCCGACCAAATTAGAACAAAAAGTGTGTGAACTGAAAATGGCAAATTTGTAGTTTAAAGGCGTTTTGTTAAGTCGATCGTTTTATCGCTGTAAAGTCTCGGCAGATCATATTTTGTGCTCATGCGATTTCGATGGTTGATTTTTTACTTTTACTATTGCAACTAGGGCGGTGATAAGTAGCGTGCGATTAAAATATAACCTTTTCAATGTCTCTTGAGAATGAAATCGGTTATAAGATAGACATCGATTTTTCTGAGGTGAAGATATGAGTCAGTTCTTCATTAATTTATAGCTTACGTAGACATGAAAAGTGTTACATAGATAGGAGGTCGAACGATGGAAAATCGATGTTTTCTGCATTTAGTCTACAGTTTGAAAGTTGGTTTGGCAATATGGTTATAATTCAATAATAAGAGAAGCATTCTTTACAAATGGACAGCATTTAAAAAATATTTGGCGTACTTAAGGGTTAAATAGAAGATACCTTTGGAGAGCAAATTAAACCCTATTAGCGACCGAGAAATCGACAGATGCTACAGAACCACAGAAGCAGTGGGCATAAAACGAACTTTATAATATGATCAGTACATTCACTTTGATTTATACAGTCCTTTTACTTAAAAAAAACGTTAATTTTGTGGTGGATTTAGGATCCAAAATTAAATTTATTGCAATTATATACTGTAATGCATGAAACATATAGAAAATGCATATAATTTTTCTTGATAGTTTTCATGGATATATAGCGTTTCTGGCAATGAAAGTAATTAGAAATGTAAAATATGAAATCATAATTTCGGAAAATGCTTTTTTGTTTATTAAAATATTATAAATAACTTCCGGAATAAGGATCTTCAATATAGTCATTTACAATTATAATAAGAATTATGTTTATCATTCAGCCTTCGAATTCCCATATTTTCAATGTCATTCTGAAATTTATTTTTTACTTGAAAGAAATAATATCCGAGGTTTCCCGTTCAATTTTTATTTTAATGTAGAATTTCAAATCCTACTAATTTCATTTTTCTCGAAATCTCAACAACAAATTTGGCTTTCTGTTGTTTCGTTGTTGGAATAATGAATCTTTTACTCGAGTTGAAATTTCACGAAGGGAATTAAGTCTATTGTATTCTCAAGCACAAAAAATACGCTCTTAAATAATCAACTTTTGAGTTTACATTGCGGAATGATATAGAAGAGATGGCTCTTGCATTTTGAGTTCAGATTATTAATTAAATGTTTGAATAATATTCTATATATTAAAAATGTTAGATTGCGGCGCTCCGCTCCCGGTGATGTAACAACAGGGTATACGTATCAGTTTCATTGTTTATAAACACGGGAAACTTTCCAAATTAGGTGAAAAGGTTTAAAGGCATATCTTCATGATAAACGATGAATATATTTCACATTCTGAAAGTAGGAATAATACATAATGAAATATTAATTTATGTCACCTCAATCTCCATGTTGTATAAACAAATGTATTGGTGTTGTGGAAAATGCTACGGATAATAGTCCGAAGCTAATACGGGAGAAGGAATTAAAACGAGAAGAATGATGACGTGATCTGTTGATAACATGAGTCGTTGCTATTTTTATAAATTCGAGTTACATTCGTTTTATTAATACTAATTATACCCGCGCAACGTTTGCCCGGTTTTTTCAGTTAATTTATAAAAAATAAGAAGTGTGAAATAAGTTGATCTCAATAATTCACATTTTACTCTAATAATGCCTTTCCACGGCATAGGATTTTAATTTATTTGTCTTCCAATATGATGGTTAGAATCTCGCTGAAGGCATGGCTGTGTGCGCTTATTGACAATTTATTATGCGAAGTCAGTCAGAAATATGCATTTTAAAAGTTATATTCGAGAGGAAATTAATGCTACATAATCAATTTGATCGCGAACTTTTGTTTTTAATTGTATTTGTTCCTTTTTTTTAAATAATTACATGTCCTTTCTCTTTAATATAACAATCAATGCAACCGTTTATTCAGATTATTATCTACGGAGATATATATATATATATAATATATATATGTATGTGTTAAAAAAATAACTTATATCCCTATTATCATCTAATTTTAAATTTATGCGTGAACCTATTTGCGTTAATAAGCATTATAGGGGTACAATATAATGGTTTTACTTACAAAAAGGTAATATTACAGCATTCAAACGATGAAAGAAGATACAGTTGCTTTGAATAAATCATTATAAACGCTTCCTATACGCAGTTAACTGAATTACGTATTATCCGTAAATATTTACATTGTTATCTATAAAGTTTGACCTTGATACAGCAATAATTTCAACGGTTAAACAAAAGTTCGAAGCGAATAACGCCTTTCTTTAGTCTATATGACGCTAACTGTATCGGAAGCAACAATGATGGTCTCCTTGGCAACGCCCGGAAAGAGTACGAAATATACGCAAACTTTCGAAAATAATTGCAATGCTTCGACCGTGTAAAACTTAGGCATTGCAAGAATAAGATAGCGTACAATTTTATCCGTCGAATTAAGCAAAAACAAAGAAAATATTTGGATATGTTTATGAATGAAGAAAAAAACCTTACACTCTGATAAATCAAAAATCCCCTTTAAACTATAGTAAAAAAATAATAGTTGTTCCTGGATTCGGACCCGGAACTTTATGAAAATGAAAATAGTTATCCAGCAAACGGACAGACAGACGGACCGACTCATAAAATTACATATAGGATATGGATTGATTTTAACGCCTTCCCGATATAATACTAACATTTCTGTACTATAAGGTAGCGTTATTATAGAAATTAAAAATTTTTTAATTTTTAATAAACTTGATCAAAGCCTTTCTTCGCAAAGTCATCTTTAATTTTGTTAAGTGAAACTAATTAATTATATTCAAGAAATAGCGCAGCAACGATTTGGTATAGTAAATTCGTAATATAAACGAAATTGGATTAATGAAAGCAATTTAAAAATTGGAATTTACTATATTATTACGTCATAATTAAATTGACGTTATTCACATTCGTTGACGTTGAAAAATTGTTTAATATACTATTTTTAATTAATTTCATTTCTTAATTATGTATTAATGTTTTCAATTCCAAATACTGGAAACTCCATATAAGTATAGAAAAATTGTCTTTTCTTAATATTAACTGTAGAATTGCACAAAAATTGCATTTCCTCAATAATTCATACATTGGCATGGAAAAAGGCTATAATGACATTTTATGGATACAAATGTACAAATTAAATTTCACTGTTTTTTAGCTAATGATTGCATTATTTTGTTTTCGTATCTTTTTATTTTTATAACGGCCAGGGGGCCTCTGAACATGGTACTGGCCCGGGCCTCTCTGAACCTCTGAGAGAGATTAGTACAGTGCAAGTATCATAAGCAGGTGCGTTTAGTGCGGTGGTGTATTTGAAAATAAACAATATTATTTGAACGAACGAACACTAATAAACAGAAAAAGACGAAGAATGGATTGTATCTCTCTGTCCACTAATTTAACGTTACTATATTTATAGCTCGAAGGAAAGCATTGAAAAATCGTCAATAAACCTTACCGCTCACTAAAACTTTTTCGCGTGAGAAAGAAATATTTTATTTTAGATTAGACGGCGCTGCGCTCGTAAATTTTGAAAGCTTATCTGTGCAGAGGCCGACATTTTTGAATTTCCGCCGACACATCTAGAGCATTACGGCATGGATTTCAACCATCAGATGACCCAAAGTCAATTTTCGTAGAAAGGCTCAGTTACACTCGATTAACGGCGACAGAGGAAAATGAATGTCACGTCTCTCGTTGCTCAGCTTATATATCTTGCGGATGTCGTTAAAAAAGTAGTCGGAACCCCAAAGGAGTAACGTGATATGGGAGAGACATCCGTAATAGGCGGAGGCATAGCCCTCCAGCGCTATTTGCCAATTGCGAGATTCGTCTGCAGGAGGAAGAATGGGAATTGGGGGGAAGAGGGGTTGGAAAGGGGGGGGAGGAGAGAGAGGGAGTAGTACGTGTGCCGCCGCCGCGTCAAACTCCCTTAGTTATGATCTTCTCCGTCACGGTTCCACTACTATGTACTTGGTATCGATCACCAGAGACACCTCCTTCACCTGCCACGTCGTCCTCCTCCTTCACCACTCATCTCTCGCCGCCATCCTCCCCGTCACGCCCTCGTCCGCTCCCCCCTCGGAAGCTCCCCCCCTCGTCCGCTCCCCCCTCGGAAACTCCCCCCTCGTCCGCTCCCCCCTCGGAAGCTCCCCCCCTCGGAAACTCCCCCCCTCGGAAACTCCCCCCTCGTCCGCTCCCCCCCCTCGGAAGCTCCCCCCTCGGGAACACCTCCCTCGGAAGCTCGGAAGACACCTATGACCTCATAAAAATATCCATGGACCGCTCCTTTCTCTCTTTTACTTTCTCGATAACAGGAGTTTACGAATGCCTTTTTTATGTCCGTCTCACTCCTCTCTCTCTCTCCGTTACTCAATGCTGCAACGCTTGTTCCCTTCTCATTATGGCGAAAAACGCTAGACTGCAGCGATTAATGAGGAATCGATATATATATATATATATATATAACCCGTTTTGCTTGCTATATATTTTTGAAGCGTGAAATGTCGACGAAATTTGATATGGGAGAAACATTATGGCTGCATTTGTGGCGATTTTTAGGCGCGTTTCTCTTCCAGCATAAGTGCCTATTAGCTTCGGTCTGTCCATCCATCCGTCCGTCCGAATGTTCGTTTTCTGCTTCTACTGAACGGATTTTCATGAAATTTTATATTAAGGACTTAAAGTCAAAGACAATCACATATATGAATCACGTAAGCCAATTAGGGGTACCACTTTAATAGTGGCAATACATTAACTTTCCGTGATATCCCATAAAGTATTGGTTATATCAAAATAGTTTTCAAACAAAACTTGTAGAACTAGTAAATTAGAGTATTTCTTTTCCTTTACATGTTTATCGTAGGAGTAGCCGTTATCAAGAAAATAGAAAAAGAAAGATTTAATTTAAGTTGAAAATTACTTGCATGGTTACTTCTTCATTGTAGTTTACATAAACAATCTCACAAATATACATTTCATTTCATGCAATGTTTTTAATTAGTAGAAAATAAGTTATTCGTGACCAAGAAAAGAACTTCTAAACGCTATTTTCCTTATGTACACGCAAAGATTTTTACAGGCGAAAAGAAATGAATAATTTTCAACGAAGAAACAAGTTCAAAAACGTTTAAATAATCATTTCTTTCGAATACTCCATTGCACGAAACGCGCCCATTTGTGGTACGCTGTACGCTTTCCTAACTTGTTTCCATTTTTCGTGTGAGAATAAATTTAATTGTATGTGGATGCACTTGTCGATAATATAAAACGAAGAATTTGCGAGCGAATGGAATGGAGTTAAAGGAAAAACGTGATTCTTTGAGTTCATGATAGAAATCGATGAGCGCCTCTAATGCATATCGCGAAGGAAACGTTAATAAAAGGGAACTGCTTATTGATAATGGAACAAAATCGAGAAGGGCGCTCGCAAACATAAGTCTCAAGATGAGTGTAGTTGCCAACAAGAGACGTGATTAACGTGATTCTTTACTCCATCATAATAATTTTCCCTTTTAAGTGAACATTGTTCATTTCACAATCATTAAAATAGAACTGTTAGATAATAAATTTACAGAACTACATCGGGATAAAATATGATTAAAAATATCGGATTATTGTTATCACTTCGATAAATTAAAATACAATGATTAACCCATGTTTACCAAATCAAATTGATAAGAATTCCGTCATAAGTTTCATCGTTTTATAATTTAATGTTAGAAGCACAACATCGCCTGAATATATTGCAAACAAATTCTATATATTACTATTAAAGGTGGCGTTGTTGTGAAATTCTCGCTTTTGCGAAAATACTATTACATTTTGAGGAAAGTTCACCTTGGATATGGATCAACCGACAATTACTTCAGTACATTTTTGCAGAAATAAGCAAAAGGTCACAAAAATAATTTTATAATTTCTATTCCCAAATAAATAACTAATAACAAAATTTATCATAAATGATATTTGTTTAACTCAATTATTATCTGATTAGCGAAATCTCTGTTGCAATATTTGGCTTTCGCGGTCGTCTCCGTGGAAACAAGCGTGAGCTCTTGCGAGGCCGCCGATCACTTGTTCATTCACTATTCACTCTTTGAAACGTTTATTTGGAAGTTGACAGAGTTTTTGAAAAATTTTTAAACGGTACTTTTATGAGGGATGCCACTTTTGTCTCCTTTTAACCCTCCATTCTTACCTAGTAATATCATTAATATCGATTGTTCTATATACAAATAAAAGAGGATACATTTGCTCCAAACTTTTTGTATAAATGATGACGCCATCCATTTTAAAATGATTTACTTCTTTATTTGCACCCATCTGCCATGAGTCATCGTGATGGGAGCGGACAAATTAACTAAATTTGACCCCGAATTTAAAATAATACTCCTAATTAATGGAAAATCTAAAATACTATTCCTTATTAATGTAACATATTATTAGAAACGTCCTAACCTTTCCTTATTTTTTTTGAGAACGCTATGTGCTTGCTCCCCGGAAACTTACTTTTTATATTAATTTTTAATTCTCTCCTATCTTTGAGCCGTTACGTAAATGTCTAATTTAGCCACCTCTCTTCATGCAGTCTTCATCCTTGTTCGACACCTCCCACTCTGCGCCATCCTCTCCATTCTCTCTCTCTCTCTCTCTTTCCCCCTCCCCCTCCTCCCTCCCCCCCATTAATCCTCTCTTCACTCTCTATTATGTAGAAAGCCCTCTTCCCAGCTGGAAGTTTAACATGGCTTCCTATCTATCGGTCTACGGAAGCTCTCCGGTGAATACGGTAATTAACCTTTTTTTATTTCGATAAATATTGAATTTTTCTAACTGAAATAAATGCGCTGTCAAGTGCGTGTAATAAATTAACCAAGTTCCTGTGGATTTTAAATAATTTAAAACATAAGATTTTATTATGGAGCAAAATCCAGCGTTCAGATGGTGCAGATAGTATGTATTTGAATTATGCATAAAATTAAAATTGACCGATAACACGATATGAATGAAGTAATAAATTTCATTTAGTGCAGGCGCGGACGATATGATTAAATTATTTACTGTCCTTGTTTTATTTAGAATTCCCTCATTTTCGGATACACAACATGTCCAACGGTAACGAATGTCGTTTGTATCCCTTGTCTTCTTCTAGTCCTTCTTCTCCATCCGGCGATTCTTGTCTGATAGCAACATACGTATGGGAGCGAGATTCTGTAGGTAGAAACCTCCTATTCAAAGTAAATCTATAATAAAGAAATGCTACTTTCAACATCAAACCTTGTAATATCATTCATTAAGCTAGTCTTAACTTTCTAGAATTATCTTATTAATGAATGAAAAACATTTTTTCTTTAAATAACTTCGTTTATTTTCATTCGGAAATTACACAACAATCCGACCTAAATTTAGACACCTACCGCTAAAACCTAATTAGCATTGCTATGCAATTTTTGCAAGGAATTAAACCGAGCTGGTCAGTAAAAAGAGTTATATTATTCCTCCTTCGAAGTTATTGCCTTAAGTAGGCAAGTTATTACTAAAGTTTTTTACTTGATTGGGCTTGGAACATCATTTCCTGAACATTTCAATTAACTATGTCACTGTTTGTGTAAATTTAGTATTATTCTACAATTAT
Source organism: Uropetala carovei (assembly GCA_036926305.1). Lineage (NCBI taxonomy): Eukaryota > Metazoa > Arthropoda > Insecta > Odonata > Petaluridae > Uropetala > Uropetala carovei. The sequence goes on from JAXCHB010000175.1 coordinate 472,356, forward strand.
TGGCTAGAAAAATCATTTGGAATATTGACATAATATTTCTTGTTACTGTGCTGGACTGCACCTAATTCTCCTCGTGGTCATTGGAAATTAGAAATAAGTATGCGTTTGTGTTTTATACCTTAAAAGCGGTTATTGCTGAGTTGTAATCCAATAATTAATATATTTTTCTAGATATTGTTTTATTGTAACCTAAGCTGAAACGATCAATGTAAAGTTCTTGATTTACAAAAATTATATCCAAATACTTTATTTTCGAATGATTAGATAAAGCATTTCCGGAATCTTTTTCATTAATTTTGTCGAATATGCCGCAAGTTAATTTTAACCCACTCGACGCGACGAAATGATAAGCGTAATTAGTTAGAAACCAGTATAAAACTCAAATTATTCAAATCTAAACTTTCTGCGACATCAGAAAACTTTGCTACGCAGTTTTCTAGACTGTGAGCTGTTTGTGTTTGTGTGTCGCCCCGTTGCGATGGAAATTTCTTAAAGTGTTTGTCCAATCAGATTTTTATGGAATAAAAAATTTATCCTTTCACTTTATCAGTCATATATGATTAATAATCTTACGTTTTTTTCGATTTGGAGAAAAAATGCTACTCAAAAGATCGTGAAACACCGATACTCACTGCCAATGACACAGTTTTTCATTCGGAATTTTTTCAATAGACGTTTTGTCCCATCATGTAATTTTGTATGCAACAAATATAATTAATTGTAACGTTTAGCTCATTTTGAAATTATCATTCTGAATCTAATATGGAGGTGTTTCGTAGAGGGTTTTCACTACGCTAAACCGTTTAGCGTCCTTTAGCGGCCAAAGGATATATTCCAGACGAATAATGTCACCCTTCGTCATTCTGCAGCGCTCAGACATGTCTCGAAAGCTTCGTTTCCGTAGGTATGCTTGAAAAGTCTTTTCAAGTTTTTCGTAGCTTCGGAAGTTCTCGGTAAATTCCCGATTTGAGTCGAACATCACAGCTCTGAGAGCCCTTTTTCGGTTCGCTTCGTCTCCGTACTCTCAAAGCTTCTGGCGAATCCACAGCGCGTGTGATAAGCGAATCGATAATCGTGTATTAAGCTGAAATAGTGTCAGAAGGACAAGTTTCTGATGATTTTCAATGGATTTATCACTTGGGAAGGATCTTAAATATGTGCAAATGTCAACAAGATTCACTTCGATTTCCTATGATGCGCCTCTTAGTGCAAACATTTAAATTATTCCCACAAAATTATTAAAGTTTTGATCCCAGGATTTCGATAGAATTTGAAAAGTCTGACGTTCCTTATGAAATAGAGATTGTAATCATTCAACCCATATATGAGGTGAGTTTTTGGTATTATTCGTAATAAAACACAATTAATACTTTACCGGAACATATGATTTTTGCTCAAGATCGGTTTCACCATGATACGGCAGCATACCGTTAGAAAAAATCGTACGTTTTGGAAAAGTACTGTTTTCTTATGACTGCGAAATCAGTAAAGAGCGACGCAGAAGTGTCTTCAAAACGAGGTCTAAATAAACCTTTCGTCTTATATGGCCACCTCTTAGGAGAATCCAATAAATTCCTTCCTAGTAATCTCTTATTTACAATTAACTTCCATACAAGCAATAAATCAGGATCACTAACTCATCACATCATTGTTCACCGGATAATAGAAATAGTTTTTTAAGGAATGCGTTTTTTAGAGAAAAATGCTGTGATACCAATTTTCCGGAAGACGTACCTAATCTAAAAACTCTTCAGATGAAATCCTTAAGGAAATCCGTCCTAGTAGAGCAGAAAAAAGTCATTAACCGGAACTTTAATCCCGGTTGTAAGCCTCCATCGAATTCATTTTTCACGTTATCCCACTAGAAACTGCAACCTTAGTTTTCGAGGACGTCGCAAACGCATAAAAATCGCTTTTTTGGATGCAGAGGAAAGAATCGCTTTTCGACGACAACATTTGGGGAGACGGTAGTTTCATTTTCCTATTTATTTTTCGAATAGAAGATTTCGAGAATTTTCGCTTATGGCGTTCCCATAGCAACGCGCATACGAGAAAATCTCTCGTAGATTAACAAGAAATGTAAACATTCTTAGGAATTGGGAAAATTTAGTGTGTTGCGACTGGTCGTTCGAGTGGGCGGTTGAAACAAGGTGAATACTCGGTTCTCCGATGCAGCGATTTTCCCCGCAACTCCGCACTTTACGAAGCACTTAACGAAAAGCCGATCGCCGTCTTTTGTAATCGCCGAAGAGAATGGCGAAAGGCTCTCCTCACTAAGGCTCGGCTCCATAACTACTCGCCTTATATAGCGCGAATATCGCCCCTATTTCCCATTCCTCCCCTTTCCCTATGGTTATGTAATCTACACAAGGAATTAACCAATACGAAATCAAGGAGACGCCCGTTCAAACTAACCGCCGGACCTCCCCTCACCTACCGACGTTACGTGACCGTCTCCGGGGAACACCGGCGTATTCCCAGAGAGAGCTGACGGGTCGGTCTAATAGAACTTGCTGGTCGGGGTTAGCTAGACACCGGAGGCAGAGAGAAGACGATCCTGGACACGACACCACGAGAGAGAGAGAGTTTCCGCGTGAACAGGGTGTGCCGAACTGTTCCTGTGAACACCAGTTGTAATTATAAACAACTAGCTGAAACGCCCGGCTTCGCTCGGGAAAGAGTGGCAAACGATTTTTATTGTTCGGGGCAAACGTTCCCCATTCCTTAATTACGATGCTTACATTATCATTTACTATTTTATGTATTGTATATTGTCAAGTTTTACCATTAATATAATTACGCATTAACGTCTTACTTAATATTCACATGGATAGATGCACCGAAGCCTTTAAAGCAGCAATAAAATTACGTGGATTATGTCAATACTATTAGCCATAACGTAAACAATAAACAACATCTTGGTTACCGAACAAATGTAAGTAGGTGTATCGATTTATGTTGCGATAAATCTTTCAATGTTAATGGTAAAAGATAACAATGTTCTAATATTCCTTAAAAATCATTTGACTCATTTTAACCCGTCAGCGTCGTCATGCGTACTGGGAACGTCGGACGGAAACTCCACATGCGGTCGTCATGCGTACTGGGAACGTCGCGGAGGTCGCTAGCTTTCTTTATTTTTTTGACACAGTAAATTTTCTTAGATATGGATAACCTTTATATATTTTAAAAGAGGAACCTTTGGCCTTCCTATTGTACTTAATTCTGTAATTTTTACTCTCCTTCATTTTACTTTTATTATACGTTAAGTTTTGTGATTAAATTTTCACGTAGATAGGAGAATTGGGGAATTTTGGCTTCTAAAAAAGCTCCTATTCAACGAAATCTTTGCACGAAAGCAACTGTGAGGTGTAAGAAGAGGATATAGGCCCCATTTGTCTGCTATCAGACATCTCCAAGTTCGGAATCAAGACCTTCGAGCTCTGTGATTTGACTGGCTACTTATGGTCATTTCTTGTATACACGGGGAAGGATACTGTGTTTCATTCGCCCCTTGTCTCAGCTAATGTAAACAAGACCATGGCAATAGTTTTGAATAGGTAGGCCAAAGGTTCCTCTTTTAAAATTATGAAGGTTACCCATATTTAAGAAAATTTACTGTGTCAAAAAAATAAAGAAAGCTAGCAATCTCCGCGGCGTACCCAGTACACAGGACGGCGCTGAGGGGTAAGAATCCTTATTTGAAGGTTTTTTTTCTGAAAAACTTACGGGGAAGAAGTTGAAATCCAAGATAAAACAGTAGATGTGAAGTACTCCGTAAACTTTGAATAAAGAAAAACTGAGTAAATGGCTTCCGTGATTGGGTGAAAGAATTCATAGGCGTATTTCACGCGAATAATAATAACTAAGACGGTGTGAAAAACATAGGTAAATATGCATAGTTTTACGTAAAACCTCAAAATATTTCAGTCAAATTCCATACATATCTAATAAGTTACGAATTTTTATATGGTTTCGCGCGAAAACTGCGAATTTCCCTAAATCTCTTCCGACCTGCGTGACGTATTATAGTTAAATGTCCTCCGCGCTTGAGGGGTTAAAAGTATTCATCGACTATATTTAGGCATATCTTGGCGTTAGCTATTCTTCCTCTACGGCGTGCCTCGGCGGGGATTTTCCTTGCATTAATCTTTACGTGTATATCTCCCTTTGAAGAGGACAACAATTAAGAAATTTAGCTTTGTTGCCGCCTGGAAAATGCACATCTAAACCGATAAATTTTGTGGTTAAAGGAAAATTTCGAGCGATTTAGCATGTAATACCATGAAACATGAACAGAATTAAAATATTCAGTCTTTCGCGCGTAAGATAATCCATTTCCCGTGATCGTTAGTTAATATTTAGGTATATTTATATCCACATCAGTGAAGGGCTGCATGGCATTTTGGGGTTTCTCCACACCATGTCCCATGAATTCTTATGGAAATAGTATTTTGTTGACCCCATGTAGTACAAGAGACCCCACGGCTCTCAAACCTAGACCAAGTTCTTCCTTTGGTCCATAGGATGGCCCATGAAACTTTTGAATTCGATAGCTTCAACGGTGTAAAAACGTATAAAGAACATACACACACACACACAAACAAACACACATACACACTCTAAAATATGTATGAGATACTACTGAAGAGATTTAAGTTACGAGACAAGTTTGCGTCTCAAGTCTGTTTTCCTTTCGTTCTGTTATAATTTGGTAGTAAATATAGCAATTAGTTAGAAATTGGTGTAGCGTTCTAATTGGGTCGCCACACCGTGGAGTCAATTTCTTAATTGAAGGTTTTAAGGCTGACGACAGTCGGCGTAATCTTTTAAGTCAGGGGCTTTCAACCTTTTTTTATTACTCGCGTATCCCTTAAGAGTTATTTTTAATGGTCGCTTACCCTCAAGTACATTAAAAATGATAATGAAATGAATGACACATTTGTATTATGATAGTTAACTCATGTTTTTAACCTTAAGTTTAGGCTTATTTTTGTTTTCTGTTTCATGTCGTCACATTGCAACTTTTGATTGCAAAGCCATGCATGAAAGACGAAATGAGAAGAAAAATCATAATCTCTAACACTTTCTTGTGGTACCACTTCAAAACTCTTGACCCCTCTTAGGGGTACGCATAACCACTGGTTGAAAACCCCTGCTTTATGTTATGACTAATTTATTCGCAGCGACTTTTACTTAATTGGAACGTTATACTAATAGTAGACACGTGCGTTAATTAGAATATTGGTCGATTAACATGTTTTATTATCGATTGCAATTTTCAACAAGATATCAGAAATAAAAATGCCACAAAAATCAAGACGTAATAATAAGTGATGATACATACTACATATTTGTAAATTTCTCCGGAAAATGTTCTTTGAAATATGATTGATTTCGTGATTTGTTTTGTTCTCGCTTGTGAGAAGTAAATTATCGATCGGTGGTCATTTCGATACATAATTCATTATTTCCTATTTATAATTCTATTTTAACTTTTATTTGTCAGATTTCTTGGCTGCTAAAAGATAATTATGATAGGAAACTCAAATCCCGTAAATTAAAAGAATCAAAAATACCAAGTAAAAGTATTTTTGCAAGGCTGTATGAGTTTTTTACATATTTCTCAAAATTTAAATTTATACCGACCAAAAAATCACTTACCTACGTTTTATTTAATAGTATTAAAGTCCGAGTCCAATTATATATTCATAGAAAATATGAAAATACTACAGATAATAAATTATCCCGATGCTTTACGAATGTTTAAACAGTCATAGCCCAGAAATTTAAGATCCATTCTCAAAGCCTTCAATATTGCTAATATTATTGTTACTAGCGTAATTGCCCGTCAATATGACGGGATATCCTTAGTTAACCTTAAAATAGTTGCCTCCCTCCCCCTCCCTTCCACCCTCTCTCTTCCACGCTCTCCCTTCCACCCTCACCTTTCCTTCTCCCCCTCCCTCCATCTCTCTACCTCTCCCTCCCTCTCCCTCCCTCCCTCCCTCTCCCTCCCCTCACTCCCTCTTCCTCCCTCTCCCTCACTCCCTCTCCCTCCCTCTGTCTCCCTCCCTCTCTTTCTCCCTCCCTTCCCCTCACTCCTCCTTCCTCTCTCCACCCCTTCTCCCTCATTCCCTCTCTCCTTTCTACCCTCCTTCTCTTCTCCCCCTCCCTCCCCTCTCTCCCTCCCTCCCCCTCTCTACCTCTCTCTCCACCCCTCTCTCTCATATTAAAAGCATACAAAGCATGCTTATACACCCATAAGGATTCATACAACAATAGGATTTTGAGGTCTAACAATATAATTGGTAGCCAAGGCAACATTCCGTTAAAATGGCAATATTTCCACAAAATATGTGAATTAAACATATAACATGAGCGATTTCGAATTGTATGCGAAAAAAGATGAACAGAATAAGATACTTTGTAATCTTTTCTTCAAATGGTTCACATCCGAAGATCGTAGGTTAAATCCTAGTTTTAATTTCCAAAACAATAAAAGCCTGCACGCCAAAAAATGGGTTTTTACGTGTTACCATACGGAAAATGGGAAATGTCTTCCTAGGAGTCGAACCCAGGACTTTTTTGGAGATTAATTTTCGTCATTACCTTAAAATATGTTATTCAAGCATCCTTGCGAAATTTCAATCTTCTACCTATTCGGGAAGTTTGTTAAAACGCTCTATATCGGCCATTGTGAAAGCGTGACCAACCAACCAACAGACCTGGACTATCTATCTATCTATTATATATATAAAATTGGAAGGGTTTTTTGGTTCTGCATTTTTCCTGCGAAGGTGGTTAACCACATATATATGTATTGGGTGTCACTGAATTCGTATTGAAACGGGGAATGTCCTAACGTGGCCCTTTTTTCAATTAATGTCTTGTGAAACGATTAATTATTTTAAAACATCTTATTTTAGGCGTGTTTAAGGGGTTGTCATTCTCCATTTTTCCTCCGAAGACCGTTAACCACACATATATGTATTACGTGGCCCTTTTTCAATTAATGTCTTGTGAAACGATTAATTATTTAAAAACATCCTATATATTATGCACGTAATGAAGCTGCCTCCGTCCTTCCGTGCGTATGAAGCCTCGCGTAATTCGCGTATTTCTCGAGAACCGTTCGTCGTAAAGATATGCGGTAAAGGGCGTTTTGTTTCTACTGGCTATGAGGTCTCTGGAAAAATATTTTGTTTGCTAAAGTTTCCCGGGTTCGAATCCAGGAGGCAATTATATTTTCCCATAAGTTTACACGGGATTTTCGATTTTTCAGAGTGCAAGGTTTTTTCCTTCATTCGTTAAAATAGGTAAATATTGACCGATTTTCTTCTTTTTTACTTTATTCGACGGCTAAAACTCAATACTACCTTATTATTGCGATTTTTACACGTTATACGGTCGAATTTTTCAGAAATACGCATTCTTTTTCGAAATTTTGCGGATTTTTCATACTCATTCCGGGCATTGCCAAGGAGACTCTCATTGTTGCCTCCGATTCATTTAATGCTAATTAAACCTTCCAATAGACGAAAGAAAAGCATTATTGTTGTCTTCTCTTTATTGATAATCTAAATAAATTGACGTCGCCATTATAGTAGGTCCTGTAAGAAGTTAAAAGCAGTCGTTGATAGACACCTGAAGAAAAGCAACTGTTTGTGAGTTCGTCTGTAAGGGTGCAACGATAATCATTGGAACTAAAGTAAGGCAGAATTAAAAATTTTCCCCTTTGAATATACCGCGATATTAAACTAGCATTGAGTAACTCTGTGACATTGTGACACGTAATTGCTCTAATATATTGCTGTAAAATCGCAGAAAATTTACAAATGCCAAGGGGTAGACCAGTGAAAAGGAGAGCTATTAGCCCAGCTACAGCTGCCAGAGAAAGGAAGAGGAGCCAGAGATCAAAGGAAGAGTATTGTAGGAAAGAAAGAGATGCGGAAGCACATAGGATTGCCCGTGTAGATGAAAGAAAGACAAAGAAATAGGGAAACACTTCAAATGAATAAGGAACAAAGAAGATCTAACCTAGGGCCGAACTATTTAGATTATTTGCAAGCGTAGCTGCAACGGGCTGCTAGTTATAGTATAAAATTATTGATACCATTTATTTGGAAACGTCAGAAAAATTTCAGTAACTAGGAGAAAACCGCCACAATTTTTATTAACAGGGAAATACATACACTGGAAATTTGCCTAAATAATGAAATCAAGGTCAAACTTTTAGACCACCCAGCTTAAATTAATAAGATAAATAAATGTTTGTGGGTAGGTTTAAATCCGGATCTCCCGTTGAGAGGCACCTGACCTATCGTCTATACGATGTTGTGTAAAAGTATACATTTTTACTTTGTCCATGCATAGTGCAGATAGGAGTAATTATTGTATTCGTGAAATAAATCGAATTCGAGATTTTAACGAATGTGCACGTTGAGGTCCCCTGAGTACGTTTTCACTATTTTTGCGATGCTATCTGTAGGTGTGTGTGTGTGTGTGTATGTGACAAAATGTTGCGGGCGCTCTAACTCGAGAACTAATATTCAAATCAGCCCAAAACTTTCTACTGCCGATTTTTTTTAGGAAATGAAGATCTGAAAAGGTTTTGGCTGAAACTACTCATTTTTCCCCTTTATCCGAATATCTCCTTTAAAACTCAGTTTAAGTAATTTTTATTATAAAAAATTGTATACAATGTAATTTTCTACATGTTTTTGAAACGTTTTCATAAAACTGATTGTTTTCAACATATTTTGATTTTTCTTCCAAATTTATGTTAAATACGTCTCTAAGTGATACCATTGTTTCCGCTGCTATGATTAAATTTTCTGATTTTTGATAGCCTTGCGTGCACTGCCAAGGGTAATTTTGACCCCTCATCGACATTTTATTACCCACATAAAAACCTCTAAAATGTTCTTTATTTACTCTTTATTTAAATAAAGACTTGAATATGTTTTTAAATTATTCACGATAAATATTTCTGTGAACGCTGACGTCGAGAGTAATCATATTTTTTGCTCTGTATGGAGAAAGTCATTTGCTGGACATATAAGATTTTTATATTAAATTTCCATTCATTTCAATTAAATGTAATGGCAATATCAAATTTTTAAATTTTATTTACTTAAATAGAGCAATTAATCTAATTTTCGGGAGATTTCGGCTTCCCGTACAAGGTCTGTCGGGAGACGGGAGAATCGCATCTACATTGGAAACCATAATCACTATGTATTGTGAATAGCAAGTTCCTTCTAATAATACATCGAAAAGAATATCGTGTATGTTATGCAAAATTTGAATAAAATAGTTGCAACCATAGGTAATAACAAATTTTCAATTGGAAAATGGATATATCGTGTAATTTTTAGCTAGGATGAATGGGGTGAGAAATGTTAAATTTTAGCGATTGAAACGGATAAAAAGGAACATTCGAAATTTGTGCTGTATGAAAAGTTTTTCCGATAAAAAGATATTAAAAATTTTTGTTGCCGTGATTGACGAATTGTTGTTACATATGGTTTTAAGTAAACAAATTTAACTGTGAATTTATTGCAATTAATTGTTACTACGGGACTTGAGGTCAATTTATATCTACATTACACAAAATAAACATTGTCCTATCTAGGTCGGGTGATCATCTAGCTTAATAATAATCTACTATAATATATTTTGAAGCGTGTGTTTGCTGGTTTGTTTGTTTGTTCATGGAACTCCTAAACGATAAAAGCTAGAATAACCAAATTTGGTACGATTCTTCCTTACATCCTAACTTACTGTTAGTGAATTGTCAAGGTTTGGTCAATCGGGATTAATCAGTGCTGCCAATATAGGGGATTAACATTTTTCCATAAACAAAATAACACGTACCTATGAATCCATTTCTTGACTTGCAAGGTATTCTTCATTCAAGCATTAAAATACGTAAATATGGACCGATTTTTTTCGTTTTTGCTTTATTCGACGAATAATACTCTATACTATCTTATTCCTGCGAAGTTTACATGTTACACGGTCGAAGTTTTCAGAAATACGCTATTTGTTTCGAAATTATGTGGATTATTCGTACCCCTCCCGGGCGTTGCAAAGGCGGCCGTCATTGTTACCTCCGATTCAGTTAGCTTCAATGAAGCTTACAAATAGACGAAAGTTTAGCGTTATTCGATTCGCACTTTTAAGCAATGAAACTATCCATTTTTATGGATAGCAACGTAAATAGATGCTGAATATTATTCAGGAAGCGTTTATAACAATTAATTACGGTAATTGTACCTTCTTTCGTCTATTGAATACTGGAATCTTATATTTTTTGTAAGTAAAGTCATTATATTCTACATTATAATGTTTATTAACGTAAATAAGCTCACGTATCTGTTGTACATTTACCGGAGTCAGTGTTCAATCATGGACAACTGTACGTTGTTTTTTCACGGGTTTCTTGCTTACAAGACATAAAAGTAAATATTTCAGCGAGGCATAATTACATGAGAAATGAAGCTGGAATTGGCGAAAGTGATATGATAGGAAATACAATTATTGTTATATTTGAATGCAATACGTTCGGAAACGTATTGTTACAAGCAAATATGATTAATTGTTAAGAAAAGCTAATTGTATTTTAAAAAGTATCTACTATATAGGTATTTTAAAGAGATAGTATGTTGTGCTGTAGTAGCTCCACTCAGTCCGTTGAAATTCAACGGGAAATTCTGCTAATGCTTTATAAATTAAACCTCCAAAGGTTATGACATGCTATTTTCTTTGTAAATAATACATTTTAAAACCGCTAAATATTTTATAACGGAAATTGTGATGCCGATTTTTTCGGAAGATATGGGAAGTCTAACAAAATTTCTCCTCAGTCGTCGCTCAGCCAACGTTATTTAACTCCTGAAAGTGCCGGAACGCCGAAGTCGGCCATCAATATTGCACGAGGAACCCTAGGAGCGGGAGGAGAGGTGGCAGGAAAGGGGAAAACAGACAGAGGAAGCGAGGGAAGAGGAGAGTGACAAATTCCTCCTACGTTGCCGAGGTAACGTGGCGCGAGTCGGAAGAGCGAGATTCCACTTATGACGTCGAAATTGGCGTTTTTCGAGGTGGGCTATGTCACTGGGCCCTCCTTTCTCCTTCACCGAAAGGGAACCTCCGACCCCTCTCACAACGCGGGCACTCACCTCCAAAGTTTGGCCGCAGTCTTATGTCGTAGCCCTCGAGGAGACGCGAAATGGTCTGCGTGACGTTCTCGAGTCGGTCTGACGTGGTCCCCTGAACGGAACTGAAAGGACGAGAGAGAGAGAAAGTGAAGGTTATAAAAATTCATTTTTGATAGGTTTACGTCTGCGAATTGAATTTTTGAACCCTTCGGGTGGAGGGTGGAAGATGAGGAAAAAATCGATTGCAAATCTTCGAATAAAGAGCACTGACAATGAGTGGAGTATTAATATTATTTAACTAGCTGAAAGTACACGGCGATGCCCGGGTTATGGCAGACATATATTTTAATGTGAACTGACATCAATAAACTTGATTCAACTTACGTATTCCGATTTATCTGACAGGTACTGGGTTTCATTAAAATACATTCCTTACAGTAGCTTATTGATAATCATACGAAAGAAACAAACATGTCATTTACAACGGCAACATGATGTAAAATCTTGTGTATTTCCGTTGAAATCTCGATTTCGAATTTTTTCGTGAAAACAATACTTTCTCTATACTATGTATATTGGAGAAAGTAAAAACTAATTCTGAGATATGTCTGATACCTATGAATTGGGCCGGGAGGGTCCATGGAGGTCCGGAGAGAACGTGAGCATACGTGAGAGTAATAGGATTTCGAGTTTAACAATATAATCTGTTGGTAAGGAAACTTCACGTTAAAAACGCTAAATTTTGTCAAAATTTGATATTAAAACGATAAATTCGAAAGATTTAGATTAGAAAGCGATGAAAGACGATAAGAATAAGAAACTGCATTTATTTTTCTTTAATACAGTCCAAGTCCGAAAATCGTAGGTCAAATATGCGAATTTTAATAAGCAAAATAAAATAAGGTTGCAGGTCGAAATATCGATTTTTCCATGTTATCTTATGAGGAATGGAAATCATTCTCGGGAATCGAACCCGGGTCGATTTTGGATTTTTTTTTCGCTTCTATTTTAAGAACCGAACATTCCTACCAAATGCCAATCTTCTAGCTACTCTGAAAGTTAGTTAAAAATAGCATTACATAGTTCCGATTTCCCACCGACGACGACGAAGTCAATTTTATATATTAGACTAGCTTTTCGTACCCGGCTTCGCCCGGGTGCATTTCGGACTGCAAATAGTTATACTTTTTCCCGCTTAGAAGACAGCTTGAGAAAATGATACATACTAAAACTTCTCCTCTCCTTTCTGTAAACTACATTAGGAGTCTTGAAATAAAGTGGAAAGAACACGAAACGAACCAATACGAAAACTACAAAAACCACCACGAAAAAAGAAATGAATTAAACGCTAACCAATACCCGGTAGGAAAGGATGTAAACCGACAAATAAATAATCGTGGAACATAAATTAAGAGTACAACCAAAGAATACAAGTTCAATGTAAAATCCACCAAGAAAAAAGAAATGAATTAAACTGTAACCAATAGCCGGCATAAAAGGTGTAAACCGACAAATAGGTAATCAAGGAACAAAAATCAAGAGCACAACCAAAGAATATAAACATAGACTACAAAATGAACAACTAAGAACGAAAACAAAGAAAACAAACAAAGAACACAAAAAATGGACACGAAACAAAACAAACTAACCAAAACCAACCAACGAATAATCTCCTAAAGCTCAATGTCTCTGATGATGGCGACTGACGCTTTCTATTCAGTTGCTAAATAAACAACCAACAATCACAAAACAGCGTGTCGTAGTGATGAGTAAATATTGATTACGCGGAATATGAGTTTTTATGTCAACATAATAACAGGAGAACCTAAATAAGAATACCTATTATTACTCTAAATAGATATAAAATTATTGATCTTAATTGTGTTTTCCATCGTAATTAATTGAATAATAGATTGAGATATTCGAACGAATCGATTTTAAATAATGTAGTAAAATGTTTTACTTTTCTAACGTAATTAATTACGTGAGTGTATCGGTAGTGTTTACATTTTACCCATGGAACCGCAGACACGAATTCTTAATTTTAGTTCAGAAGACATAATAAAGTTCAACAAAAGTATTATTCAAATAAAATCTTTCGAAATTCACTGCGTTACTTGTTCAAAATGTTAATCTAATTTAGTTCTCGTATTAAAATAACAATTAATTTTAGAAGAAATTGCTAAATATTGGCCACCAGAAATTAAAATGCGATTGTTTTTCTATTGTTATCTATAACAAATCATTTAAATGTTAATTGGTTTCTTTTAATGTTCTTAAGGGGGCACACCAGGGTGACGGCCTGAAACGTAGGGCTATTTTTGGGAATTTTTTATTAAAAAAGTATGCATTTAAATGAATTTATGTTTTAAAAAACTAAAAGTACATCATTTTGAAAACATTTTCAAATAACAAAAGTTTGATAATAATAATAATTTTAATATATATAGCCGCTGCAACTATTGCGTGTTTCAAAAAAGTTTTCCTTCGGTTGACAGAATTCCAAGGAAACCGCCGATCTGAAACCAAAACATCAGGCATATTCTTAGAATAGAATGTTAAAACTTCGACATGACGATCTCAAAAGTCAAAGTTTACTCGAAAAAAAAAATGACCCGCGTTTGAAAAAAATACTTTCAAAATTTCAGAATAAAACTCGCTTGTTATTTATAATTAACAAAAAATAAACGTAACTTTAAAAAACCGAGATCGTCATGTCGAAAAGAATCATATTAGTTATTTTTTTTCCAAATTTGAAGGCAATCGGTCACATGGTTATTTAGAAATACTGTCAACCAGGTTAAAAAAAGTGGTTTTCAGAAAAACGCGATTAAAGTTTTACTTTCAATTCTTTAGTACATAATTCGGAATTTCTTTAATTTACCCCTACTCGGCGATTCCTGGGCCATACAGCAAATCTTCTGCAGAAAGAACAGCCTCCTCTCTTGCAATTTCTTTTGTCTACGAAGCAATCTTGCCTCGCGCTTCTCCTCCTGCGCTCGGTGCTCAGCTTGGTCGATGCGGCGCGCGTCCATGGTTTGGCAATATTCATACAAATGCTCGCCGATATTGACTTACATTGCACTTAAAACTTGTAATAAACCCATATGGCCATCATTAAACAAGATTGTTGCTAAATTGGCAGCGGTTTCCACGACTGAAACTCCAGTGAACATAGTTTTCGGTGCTATTGTCCGTATGAGTGCGTTAAAACTTTCGTTGCTGTTTTGGTTGAATGCGCCTAAGCACCGTTCAAAGAGATATTTGTTAGTAAGCTCTTTATAAATTAGCTTAAATGTATCTGCAACATCTTTATGCAGTGGAGGTTTGTGCACATATTCATGTAATTTTCCTGTCGCATTTGCCCGTTGCCATGAGCACCAGGAGTTTTCTCCTTGCGGACAAAAGTGATGTTGCGCTTGTTCATCGGTGCAGGTTGTGTGATAGTAAGCGGTCCAAATGCCGTTAGACATTTTTTGCACAGAATCCGGATTTGCACGAATGGCCTTGCCATAATAACTAGTTAATTCGTCAATTAATTTTCTTGTAAGTTTGCTCCTACCACTGAGACCTTTTTTTCCTTTCTTGACATTGCGGAGTCTTGAGCCCATTCGCTTTTCAACATGATTAACGCATTCCTTTTTAGAATCAACAACTCCCTTGTAAGTTTTGGTGTCGCTGTCTCCTATGTAGTTTACGTATTTTGCGTCGTGTATTTCTTCGGATCTGCGAAACATAGCGCGAATGCCGTCCACTTCCATTTTTCCCGCCGAACCCTCGTGATTAGCATTACATTCGTTGACATGGTTTTCTTCCCATTCTTTCAATTCTTCTGTATCCTTTTTTCTCCCAGTATTCGCAAGCCTTGCAATACGCTGATGTAACAAAAATATCAAGAATTTTCCTCGTATAATAACCAATAAGTGATTGAACACCGTATAAGGAATTAAATCCTCGTTTTTGCCATGCCCCGTCTTCTGACACGGTAAGTTCCACAGTTTCTTCACGTCCTGTAGCTTGCATCATCAATGTTTTTTCTTCTTCACCAGTTTTTTTCGTCGAACACTGTTGGACAGCATCCGAGGTAGTTTTCATACTTTGTACGATAATTTGATATAAAGATTGAAAAATAGGGCGCGGCATTTAATTTAATGATATCCCCAATAATCGCATAGCAAAAACAAATTGTCGGTTTATTTCGTATGCATTATTGATAAGCGGGCACGAGTCCATTGTTTTTGATTCGCATGATGCACAGTTCACCACAACTTTGAACCCTAGTCCCCGTATACTTCTTTCTGTAAAATTTATGTCACTTCCACAAACCTAGCACTTCACATACTGGCTGATCGCATCAAAAACAGTAACGAAATTCAAAATACCATACCCGATATTTTGTTTAATATCCACGTTAATCTCTGCGCCACAAGGACACAACGCCGATGGGCTCCGGAGGTCGTAAACACTTGAGGAAACCCTACGCACCGGCTGAACTGCGAGCGACGCGCTCAACGCCCCGTGCACGTCTCTCGAAAAAATTCCATAACTTCGTCAATTTCAGGAATTTTGGCATGTAACAGGTCGGAAAATATTCGTGAAAGTCTATAGTTTAAAAATTAAAATTAAAAAAAAATTCGATTTTTTCGAAGGTTCACCCTGGTGTGCCCCCTTAAATTTTAAAACATGATTTAAATGGTATTTGTTTCGTATTTATATTTTTAAGTTGGGCTCCCCGTTAATATGTACGTAAGTGACGAAACCACGCAAATGTATATGCCAACGCTGAAATAAATTGTATTGTTATTATTATATTATGTATTTACCATCCATCTAATTTACGTAAATGAATATAGGTGCGGCCGCAATTAGTTACAGTGGAGGGGCAGCACTAATTGTACTGGCAAGTGCTGCCATCTACCAGCCAGTTTGCATAACTAACTGATGAGACCGTCCGGTCAGGCCGCGACAAAGACCACAAGCGTTTTCTTATAGGAGATGGACAGATGCAGCGCTTGGGAAAAATTTGGGTGGCTGGTCTTTGCCACACTAGCAGTGAAGCCCATGCCGTTTAGGGTGGAGAATTCCTTTTTTTTCAGTTTACTTGCTATGCGTTATGAATGCTGTAATAACATTTCACATTTAAAACGATTTTTGTGCTATCAAGAACAAGGTGCATTAAGCACGCTCAACCATGGGCGCCCGCAGTAAGGGGTAAGAGGGGGCACTTGCCCCCCCCCCCCCCCCCCCCCCCCCCCCCTTCGTCTCCCAAAATATTTTACATATGGCATTTTAAAGTTTACGTTGGCACAAGCAGAGCTGATAGATCGCGGAGTCAACGGTGTGACTGCACCGGGCCTTGCGTTTTCTAAAAATATATGTTTTATTTGCCGCTGGGCGAAAATCAGATGAAGTGTGACTGCAAGTAAAGGTTTTGAGTGCAATAAAACTCCTATACTCCTTCTGATGTCATTTCCTACAACTTTCATTTGAAACGATTTTCCATAGCAGTTATTTTTTAGGAATTATTTATAAGTAATCGGTTTTTTCGGTTCCCGTCAAATATCTCCTTAAAAACATCGTTGTTGGTAATCTTCGTGAGGACCAAAGTTGTAGAGAATAATATTTCTTCCAAGTTTTGTTTGAAACTAATTTTCGTAGAACCATCCATTTCGGAGATATTTAACTTTTTTGTAATTTCCAGTATACAGCCACCATGTAGCGGTGAATTCTGTAAACATATTCAAAATATAATTTACGGCTATAAGGACGATTGTATTCTTTTACTATACGAAATAATAATTTTTCCTTATAATGCTATTCATAATAATTTAAATATCTATACCCCAAATATGGAGAAAGTCATGGGTTGGCCACATCAGATTTTTGTTATATTTGTGGAAGTAGCCCCTGCGAGGTGAGCAACCAATGCTAATGGTTAGGCATTTTGCCCCCCCCCGAAAAAATTTCTGCGGGCGCCCACGCGCTCAACCCATAAATAAATATTTATCAAATTCCCAAAATAACGCTAACTTTTTCTTTAATAACTAACGAGAATGGATAGTTGGAATGTGAGCATCTGCTTTGCCCAACTATCATGTGGATATTAGAGTTTATTCGTCATCAATTGGATAAAGTGAGCAAGAAAGTTTATTTTTCGAAGACTATGATTTTTATATTACGGTTATAAACAGGAAAGATGCGGATTATATAAAAAATCTTTGCATGAAGCAAGTTGCACTGGTAAACATATCAGAGGGAATTTAAAATAGGTCTAAACTGGAAAGAGAAACAAGGCCGAGCTTCCCATTCTCTCCAATATTATTTTAGCAAAAGAGGAGAATTGAAGGAGGGCATTTAAAATACGGTCGAAACGCATATGTGTAGCGTTGTGTTTTATGGATGTGTAATGTAATATGAGAAAAGTAGATGTGGCCTTTTGAGTTGTGAAAATGACAGATAAAGTTAGTCAGAGAATAAAAAGAGTAAACAATTTTATAGTAATAGACGAAGAAAGGAAAGAGGCAGCGATACGAAGAGAAATTAATACACACTTTAAATTAAGGGGATTGCTATGAAAATTTCGGTAGAAGAGCATACATAGTATGTACGATGGTAATACATGAAATAAAATTATGAAACTTTCTTACATAAAAAAATAAATAGTGAAGAATGACAAATTTTTAATTGAACATTTCGCCGATTGTGTTTTAATTGATTTAACATTATTAAGGGTACTGTAACTAAAAAAATAAAAGTATAACTCCATGTTTTTCGCAACACACTGAAAATCGTTAATGAGTTATGTTTAGAACCAAGGAAGAAATTGTTTAATCCAATTCGATGGTACATGTCAATAATATGCTAAAGCGAAATCACTTTCTATAAATAGTGTGTTTTTGTAAGAGAGTCAGTCGTTCATTCGCAGTTAAAATCACTTTCTATGGGAAAACCCGAGCATTCAATTTGTCTTGTCTTTTAAAACTCCAATATAGTGAGTAACACATATTACATTACAGCGTCATTCACGCAAGTACGATTCTTCATCCAATAAAAGTCAAGCCCTTAGGATGATGTCACGCTTTACACGAAATTTTGTAGTCAGCTTAGGGAAAATAAAATAATTTTGTTAATCGCATTTATAAAATAATACGAATTGGCATTATCTGATGTTTAAAGTTAAGAGAATTAAATACGATTACTCGTATATAGTAGTATAGAATATAACGAGAAAATGCCTCGTAATTCATGACATGAAAGAGAAAACTTTTTTATTATTGCTTTTCTTTGATGAAAAAAATTCTATTTAGACCCTTTATCGGCTTCATTACCCTCAAGACGACTGATTTGTAGTCGAAATACGCATCTTATTTTATAACTATTTTAGACTACTTTTTATAGTGCTTATTTCTTGTATATTAGTAATAACGCAGAATATTTTCATATTGATAACTTTATTACTATTTCTTCTCCATTTTACTGCCGCAAAATTACCAACTAAAGTATCAAAATTAATTACTTCGGACTCAATGATAAGTTGTTAAAGCGTTATTCGCTCATGCTATTCCTTTTTAATTAACTTTAGCTTCGAGAGTGACCGTTCGCCAGTGGTGTTCGTCGCCATCATGGATAGAAAAACGTGTATAGAAATTTCAGCATTTGGAAAGGTAGATTCACATTTTTAATTTTCTTGCAAATAAATAACAAATAGAAAGATTTTCGGTGAGTTACCACTCAAGATGGTTGGTTTCTAGCTGATATGTGCATATGACTTTTATAACCTCTATTCGAGATACTTGAAGCAAACATTTCTTAAGTGCTTAATTTTGAAATAATTATATTACCACATTGTAAATGGCCGTTAAGTGTTGTTAATAGCCTGGTTAAGATTATAAAATAAAATGAAAACAATGGGAGAATAATATATATTTACCGATTTACTAGATGAAATAATTATGCATACGTTTTATTGCAACTCCGAACTCTTTGCTATGAAATTATGATAAATATGGACGGCGGAGTAGCTGGCGATTCATAGACCCGCATGCAAATTCATTAAGCAGGCATGAAATGCTTTTGTTTTTCTATTTTTCGAAAATGAAACTTTTTCGCAACGAATTTTTTTATTTTACATAGAAATTTATAGTAACGGCATAACAATACAAAATATGTAAAAATAAATAAACATTTCGTGCATTACAATTATATGGGGAGACCGATTGCGCCGGTGGTGCTATAAAGCGCCTATTTTCAACTAGTAACCATGACAGCACGTTCCATTTTAACTCGACAGCTTTACTTAACTAAATCAAATACAGCGAGCCCCTGATACACGTCAAGGCGCGCTTATGAAAACTGCAGCCTATGACGAGACGACGCATAGCGAAACTAATTTTCCCATAAAAAGTAGGAGTTAACGTTCCTGGTGCAAATCATGTGTTAATAAAATAAAACACGATAAAACCGCGGGTCAAAAATTGGTATACATACAAAACAAAATAAAAGAAATGGATATTTATAAAAACGCCAGTCTGAGATTAATCTGGAACTCGGTTTCGGAGGTTTGTGTGATTCGTGATCTGAAGGCATCAATCAAAAGAGCGTGCTCATTTATACAGTATTATACGTAGAATATGCAATATTATTACATTAAATGTGCATGATTATCTTTACCGACAATTTATTGCTTAGGATTAAATAAGGAATAATATAAAGATGACAAAAAAATACTCCTTGAACTCCGTGATCGGAAAAAAGCACGGGAAACGTAATATTTTTTGCATTGAAAGTAGGTATAGACCAGCTGCTCTGCGATTAGTTGTTTAAACAAAATACCACAGAGAAATAATGTCGACGCCATCTTTCATATAATTGGGACTGGAGGAAATCCCCCTTTGGATTTTAAAAAGCGAGGTCTAGCGTCTGGACTTACATAGAAGCATGTTCCTTAATCCATTGGCGATCTGTTTGTGAAATAACGTGTACATATTGCGGAGGGTTACCGATATTGAGTTGATATTTGAGTTCAGGGCGATTCTTTTGATTTAAATTCAAAAGACGGGATTAAAGGACACACATTTTCTAACTCTTGGATTTATTGGGAGTTTGTTCTTAAAACCTGCGATTCATGTCGTCGACCGTGATTGGTGCAGTGGTGAGGAGGAACGGTGTGCCAAAAATGGACGCCTTTCTCCCTCTATTTCTCTCGTAATTAACATTTTGGACCGAGTCTTTCGTGGTTGCGGAGAAGTGCACTTTTTTCAGAAACATCACAAGAACCTTCTCTAAATTAAGAGCTTTGTATTTCCATCGGAATGTATAGAGATGAAGATGATGAGTGGGTCAATAGTGTCAAGGCCGTGCGAGAAATGACGCGGGGTCCGAAGAGAGAGGGGGAATGGAGGTTGTTGCGTCTATTGTAAGGGGGATGAGGGAGAGAAGGAACGCGGTAGAGAGAGAGAAATGGGGAGGGAGGGGTAAAATAGCGGCGAGGAGAGATATTGCTGCGTCACGAAAAAATCTGATGTGGCCAACACATCTCCATATTTGGGGTAGGGATATTTAAATTATTATGAATAGCATTATGAGGAAAAATTATCATTTCGTATCGTAAAATAATACTGTCTTCCTTATTGCCGTAAATAATATTTTGAATATGTTCACAGAATTCACCGCTACATGTGGTGGCGCTGTATACTGAAAATTAGGAAAAAGTTGAATATCTCCGAAATAGATTTCTACAAAAATTTGTTTCAAACAAAACTTGGAAGAAATATTATTTTCTATAACTTTGTTCCTCACGATGATTAGCAATAACGACGTTTTTAAGGAGATATTTGACGGAAACCGAAATAACCGATTATTTATAAATAATCCCTAAACAATAACTGCTATGGAAAATTGTTTCAAATGAAAGTTGTAGAAAATTACATTCGCTATAACACTTGTATAGAATTGTATATACAATAATGATGTTTTAACGGAGAAATATCGCAAAAACCGAATCAGGTTTCGAATAAACCTCGACTTTCGGTTAACCGATATTGTCTAAAAACTAATCAGTTCTTTGTGCTTATGCTAAAGTGTTATATATGAAGTTTGGTAACGATATGGTAAGTACTTTTTGAGTTATCAATAGCATAATTAATTTTGTTTTTGATCTTAAATATTTATTTAAATGCTCCTCAATTTTAAGTTATTATTTATCATACGAATTATTTATGGAATTTCTACAGAGGTTGGTCCATAAATTGACTAGCTAATATTAATTATTTGAATTGATTGCGACGATTTTTATCTATTCATTGTACATATCAGGAATGAAAATGCGCTGCATTCGTAAGTGAATCCCAAAGTACGAGTCTTTATGGCTGGCGTGTACCTCGAGGTGAATTTGAAGTGCATCGCACTCGCGTCTTCTTTGTTAAGCCTACGTCTCGCGAAAATCGGTCGAAATTTGAGAATTGAGGAAAAGGAGGTGTAGTGGAGGAGGAGCAAAGGACGGATACGCCACGTTCGTTACGAGCTAACCACCGAGTCCCATTTCCTCTGGCGGCATTCCTTCAAATATTCCGTTTAAGTGGTTTTTGTACGTGTTTTCAACCCTTTAAGAAGCTCTAACGTGCGTTAACGAGGGAACGAAAGCAGAGAAATTGTCAAGAGCACCCCTCCCAAATTCCAACCCCTCTCCTCTTCATCCAAATCTTTCAGAACCTTTGTTTCTTATTTGGTATCCCCCTTTCTCATTCTGCTTCTCTCTGCTTCCTGTGAGCTGCATTTTTACATTCTCCATACGTAGTAATGGGAAAGTATTGTGATCACGAAAAAAATCGCCTTCGAGATTTCAACGGAAATACACGTTTTGAGGTTCCTAGAACACGTTTAGACTATTTTCGGAATGATGACTCTGTGTGTGTGTGTGTATGTTATTGTGGGCGCTCTAACTCAAAAAGTACGTGCCATATTGTTACCAAACTTCATATATAACACCTTAGCACGAGCACAAAGAATTGATTAGTTTTTGGACAATACAGAACGGAAGTCGAGGTTTATTCGTAACCCGATTCGGTTTTTGCGATATTTCTCCGATAATACTTCATTATTGTCTACATTGATCATTACAGAAAACGTAGAAAATATAATTTCCTACATCTTTTATTTGAAACAATTTTCCATATCAGTTATTGTTTAGGAATTATTTATAAATAATCGGTTTTTTCGGTTTCTGTCAAATATTTCCTTAAAAACGTCGTTATTGGTAATCTTCGTGAGGACCAAAGTTGTAGAAAATGAAGTTTCTTGCAAGTTTTGTTTGAAACAAATTTTCTCAGAAACATCCATTTCGGAGTAATTTTGCTTATTCGTAAATTTCCAGTATACAGCGCCACAACCACGTAGCGGTGAATTCTGTAAATATATTCAAAATATACCTGAAATACGGCAATAAGGATGGCAGTATCCTTTGACGATACGAAATAATAATTTTTCCTCATAATGGTATTCATAATAATTTAAATATCTATACCCCAAATATGGAGAAAGTCATGTGTTGGCCACATCAGATTTTTCCCTCTTACGATCCTCTGGACTAAGTTTCCTAGCCCCTCCCTCCCTCCCTTTCATCCTCTCCTCCCTCTCGTATCCTCCTCCTCTTCTTGTTCCTCCGCTCCATTATCATCGTCAGTCCTCGCTAATGTTGATAACTCGTTCCTGTACCATCTTCCTCCCCTCAAACCGCCCCCTCTGATCCTCTTTCCTCTCCCTCACTCCTCCTTACATTCAGCGGCTTCCACCTTCTTACCCTCGCTATTACCTGATTGTGAACCTCTCTCTCTCTGTCTCTCGCGAGAGAGAGAGGCAAACAAACAGTCATCTTTTCAGCTCACGTCTCGAAGGCAAAGATTATCATTATGGCTGCTTTTATTATTTCCTCTCGAGAATTGTCTCTCGAAATGCGTGGCACGTAGCCAAGGGAGGTAGAGAGAGGGAAGGAGAGAGGGAGGTAGAGAGAGGGGAAGGGAAGGAGGAGAGCCGATTGACTGAGCCGCCGATTTAAAATGACCACGTTGAGGGAAAAGATAACGTGAAATTGTAAACGATTCAGTCAGCCGGCTTAACAAATGAAGATAATTGGGAGTGGCGTTATTTCCACTCTCTCTCTCTCTCTTTCGTTTCGTTTGGCTACGCTCTATGAAAGTTACCTTTATTATAGACTACGTTCTAATTGATCGCGTTAAGTGGCGATGGCACCCTTTCTGGAGTAATCGAGAAGCAAGGATAAAACGTGCAGATTTACAAGATCGACATTGTCATTTTCGGTAAAATGTTCCTAACATTTTCGAATATATGTCCACGAGTAAACTCTCATATTATGCCTGAAATTCTATTATTTAAAAAAATAGATTATGAAATTTTATTTATTCTTTTTTAAACCCAGTAGAAGTTAGTGCTCTGGCGTACATAAAAGTAAGCAGGTATGCATTTTCAATATAGGATATCGACCATTTCGCAGTTGTTTCATTTTATTATATCTGATAAATATTATCTTTTACTCAAATAGAAACACATCCATCCTAGTCAGCAAAAAATCGATAAAATAGCTTAACTTTTAAGTTAAATATAATAATATCCCTCACTTTCGCAATGTTTAAGAAACTCTGGACTTCAATAGAGCATTTATGAATTCTGCGTAGAAGGGAGATTAGCCAGTGTTCATTCCCTTAGCAGCTTTTTTTGGTACCATGCCAGAGGAGTCCTGTTTGTTAATTGGCTATAGTAAACTGCGATTTTTATTAGAGTCATCACCTTGGTCATTATCTCCGTATTTACGAATAAAAATCTTGTATCTATCACGATTTTGAGGAAATATGCATACTCTCCTCATTCATTCATTGTACACATTTACCCGTAAGTAAATAAATGCATAAGTAGTATGTATTTATTATGTCTAAATTCGAAACTAGCGAAGGTCTCTCGTTTTACTGCAAGTTTTATAGGAAAAAAGCTTTATTGCAACTAAAACATCTCGTCGAATTAATTGAACAATGTTATCATTATGATGAACACAATGTGGTCATTAGCCATCTCCATTAGGCTAATATCTACATTAGTAGCAGATCAGACGCATTATGATTACCTTCGTCTGAGAAAATCATATATCATATTAGGATAGTCAAGGCATCGAGATAAATTGTTTTTGTGCACTGCATCCGGCCGCCACTTTGGTAAATGCAGAGTAACGGGTAGATGTAAATATATCTTTCAAGTTAAAATTATTTACACCGATTTACATACATCACCAGGATAACATGTTTTTAGAAATGTCAAACCCAATAGTGAATATTTATCATAACATTCATAGTAACTCCATTTGTATTAGAATTTTCCGTCAAGTAAATGTCGAATAACCGAAGCGACTCATTCCTCTTAAAAGCAGGTACCTACTACTTTTGCCGTAAAACACGATCGTGCCCGTGTATCTTCCATAGAATAGAATAGATTTATTGACACATTACATTTACATTGATAACAGTACAAGTCTGTCCGTAAATTGGTGTCTCGTAAGATCATGGAACAGTTACAAAAAGAAAACAAATATATATCATGTATATCATGCGACCAAAATAAGAAGATCGTCTTCAGCACACTAACATAAGACGATTCACTTCACGCTTCGCCTAATTGCGTTTTCGACGAGATTTTTCTCGAATAGGGGAAAATTAGCCATCGACGCAAGGGACGGTTCGAATGGGCGTCTCCCTCACCCGACGGCCTTGGCCCTACTTTGCGTCGATGCACCTTTTATCGGTCGCCCGCCCTACTTCCCAAGCGACAACCTTCCATAACATCTTATCCTTAACCCATATATTCCCAGGCCAGCCGCAGTAGCGAAGGGTCCATTAGTATGTAGCTGCACTCCGGCACGGCCGATTGCTATCCGCATCGATAGAAAAAGGGATCTGAGTGCGAGAGAGAGAGAAAGAAAGATAGAGAGAGAGAGAGAGAGGAAGGGGGGTGGAGGGGAAGTATAAGGGAGAAACCTACCTAATTGCAGCATCGTTGAAACTAATGCATTTTGTGAATGTAGGGGAGATTTGCTTACTGGCTTTGTCTAAATGTGTCCTGCGGTATATGGGTACCCAATTAATCGTCATTTACCTTAATGAGGGATATAAATTTGTAATTATTTAATATTTATGGTGGCACATAAGATATCTATTGCAGGTATCATGGTGGGAGAACTTCGAGTTACACGAAAAATAATTTTGTACCTTGTAAACATGAATAATACAGTATGAATTTCATCTGCTGTGGAAATTCCTTAAAATATTCAGCCCTGGTTAAAACGGTTATTCGTTAAGGATTCTATCAGATATTTCAAGCATTGTAAATAAGTTTATTTCTTAAAAATATCGAAGTTAGACGAAATCGATTTTATTTGACTGTAAATTTTAGTATCGCGTAAACTTTTAAAATTTCGCATAAACCTCATTTTACTCGTAGTTTTCCATTTTATATGGAAATTATTTGAATTGCGAAAGGAGTGATACTACACACACACACACACAATAATAATAGGAAAGAAATAATAGAAGTATGCATAATGATAAACTTGTTTATTTTTAGATTCACTTTAACGACTATTTATAATCAATAACTATAAAAGGCTAAATCTCTCGGTCACTTGGTCATCATTTTTTGCGTAACGCTAAATATCTCAACATATCTCGGCCATTTCTTCAGCCAGTCCAGCCAAATTCGGTGGAATTGCTATGAATACGAATTCTATAAAAAAAAATTTCCAAAAAGTCCCGGGGTCGACGCCAGAAGATGTTTTACATTCCATATGAATTCCATATCTCGGCCCATAAGTTTACACGCTTAATTTTCCACGTTCAGAGTTTTACTCTTTTGGAAATTAAAATTAAAAAGAATTGAAAATAAACGGGCCGTTTAATTTTGTTCGTCTTTTTTCACCTAAAGGTAAAACTTTAGCAAATTTTACGTTTAAATTCGCCGATGTAAGAAAAATCGTTCATTTTCATCAATGATCGCCTTGGAAAAGGGCATTGTTGTTTCAAGCCATATATGCTCATAAACCTATATTCATTTACGTAATTTGGATGGATAAATGCGGTAAATTAAGTATTTTAAAAGATGCTAATGTTTGAAATAATTCGACGATGTTTTAACGTGCCTTCGTTGTCTTATTGAAGTCTTTCTGCATATTGAAGGCAGTTGTTTGCGCTGTACCTCCGCATTATCTGAATAGAACAGATATTATGAATTACATTTGCCAGATGCAGTTTTTTCACATGGACAGCTGTATGTAGCCATAAATAGAATACGTGACAAACATAATTTGAAATTTTCGGTTAAGGATAAAGATAATCAAGGGCAATTTACAAGGAACGTCGTAATAAGAGAGCTACTGAATAGCTAAAATAATATTATTGAGGTATAAGACTGTTTTCCTCTTAATTTTTTAAAACTATTCCTTTGTTTTCATTTGTAGCCCTTTCCAATCTTATTCAAATATTATAATTTTATCATTTCTTTGTTGGTTTTATTTTTACATTGTTTGTTTTCAAATGCCGTTTTAAACGGGCTCATTCGTCTAGTAGTAATATATTAAGCAAATTATCAACATTTACCAACACTAACATTCGCTAGCATCTTTTATTAGAAAACTCCCTTTTGTTTATGATTGGTATGATTTGTATTGTGCAGTTAAAAACATTAAAAATATATTGAAATTGAGACCAGAAGTCGTTGTTTCTCAGGAGAAATTTATATCTAATCTTCAAAATTTTATGTATTTTTTGCTTCCCAGAAGCGAATTATTGTAAATGCATTGACACAATATTTATCTCCAACAGCTTAAAAAGTTCAGGAAAATCATAAAGGTATTATCGCTACACAGCAGCCGTCGTCAGTGGTTATTCCATGATGGTAGATTCTAGTATAAAAGTCTGATTTTAGCCGCAAAACATGCTCGACAATTCTCTCTCGAAATGTACAATTATAATAAACAATCGGAAAGATGAATAATGGAAACAGAAGACCAATTATTAAATGTTTAGATTGAAATCAGGATCATTTGGAGCAGCAAATACCGAATTAGAAGAACAGCACCAAAGAAATTAAATGTAAGAAAAACTAAAGTGTGAAAATCAGATTTTTCCGATTCCCGAAACAGAAAGAGCGGGGAAGATGAGCAAACATTTCGCCGGCCACCTTCGGTCGTTACCGCCGGGATATTTCAGTGAAATCGGTCGGAACTCGGCGGAAGAGGCGTCTCGAAAAGGTGAACGCGGCGCTCTTACCTGCGTGCCAAATTGCTCGCCGCGAAGGACAACACGAGTGACAGCAGGAATCTGCAAGGGGGCAGCGACACCTCGCCCGCCATCTCGCCCCCTTCACATCCCTCCTCGCCCCCCCCGATAGCACCCGCTCGTCTTCCAGCCCCTCACACCACCAGCACCAGTCTCTCCCGCCCTATGCAGGACAACATCATCACACCCGCCTTCATCGTCCCGTCACCGCCGTCGCGGTGGACGCCGCGAAGCACCACGGCCCGGAGGAGTCACCCGGGCACCATGGTGACCGCCGATCAGTCGGAGACATGCAGAGGGCACACCTTCCTCTTCTTATTCCTCACCGTCTCTTCGCGCGATTGCCGGACTGGTAGAAGTAGCTAGACGCGGGACACCGCTCCCGGAGCGAAGGCGTCGGAGAAGTTTTGCAACTACTCTACGGGAACACACTCACATGCACACAAAACAGGACTTCCTCTATCGCCGTCTCTCTCCCCCTCTTCCTCCTCCTCTATCTCTCTCTTTCTCTCTCTACGCTCCTCTATTTCGGTGGAGTTTCGATGCTGCGCTTCACGCGCGTGAGTGGCGGTCCCACTTCCTTCTGGAGTGGCTCCCCCTCTTTCCCCTCCACTCCCTCCCTCCCTCTACTCCCCCCACTTCCTCTCTCCTATCCTATCGGCTAAACCGGCAAAGAGTTCTTTCCTGAGGTTCCGCTCGCTTCCTCTCTCTCTCCGATCCGATCGCACTGCTCTCCCTTTTAGTCAATCACGCTCTCTCTTCCTCTCGGATGAGGTACCTCCTCTCTCCTCCCTCCTTTCCTCGTTACCCTTTTTTTCCCAGTACTCCCCTCCTATCCGTCTCTCTGCCTCTCTTGCTCTCTCTCTCCTTTTTCCCAGAGGCCTTACTCCCTCCCTCTCGGTTTTCTCTCTGAAAAAGTTTCCCTCGCCCTCCTTCCCTTTTCCACCGACAGAGGGATACAGGTTCCCCTTTTGGATCGGCTGCAACGCGCCTGCGCCGCACGGAAGTAACGTAGGTTGCCTATCGCACACGCAGCAAGGCGCGGACCGAGGCCGTCCGAGCTGACATCTATCGTGGATGTGGGAAAATAAGTCGCCTTCTGGAGATCTTCCTATCAACAGCTGACGATGGGCCGCCAGGAACGAACGCGAAGGCGGAGGATGAAAAGGGGACGTTTTGGGGAGGAGTTAGTGGAAGAAGGAAGGAAGGACGGACGAGAAAAATGACGTAAAGAGGAATGCACAAAGGGCAGGGTTCGCGCGGAGAAAAAGTTTCATGCAGTTTCGAGTCGACGGCTTGTCTGTTAGTTTGAACGCGTCGAGTGTCCACCTCGCCCTTCCCATCATCCCTCTCGCTCCGCTCCTCGACCCATTGTCCTCTTTCTCCCGCTAATATCACCTCTGGTTCGAATGAGTGACGTGGAGGAGGCGCTCCCTCCGACTCGGTGGGTGACGGATGACGTAAGGCGTTAAGGCTGAGAGGTTTTGCTTAGCATTTTCAACCCTAAAATCGTCCTTTGTTTTGCTAATGAAATGAGGAATTGAGATTTTTCTTCCTCTGACGGTAGTCGTTTGTTACTGAAAGAATTTATCCTGAAGAAAATGCAAATTTCGAAGTGGAACATTTCTGTTCCTCCGCTAGCAGGTCGATTCTTCTACTTGGAAAAAAAATTGAAACCGTCCTTCATTAAAGATTTAGATAAATGGAGAATGAGGTGTAGAATGACATCTCTAGGGCCCGGGTTCGAGTCCTTAACCCCTCTTTTAGGTCATTGTGATGCTGTATATCAGGGTTGTTCAACCTTTTCGCATGAGAGGTCACATTTCAAATTTTTTCCTAACTCCCGGGCCGGTGAGCAAATTTTGGATAGTTAATTCAGAGTCGGTAAGCTATTGTCCAGTATGGAGCCTCTTACAGCATGAAAAGCGATTAGAAAGCACCATCGTTTCACATTAGGACATTGCGGTTCTTTCTGGACATGTAATGCTTTTACGATATTATTTAAAAAATATTTTTTATCATTGTAAAAATTTCTGTTGAAAAATGAATAACAATTTTAAATAGACTGTTAATATTACAACATACAATAATTTTTACACGATATTTATATTTAGCATCGTGTTTGCTTACACTGTAAATAATCGTCTGCTTGCACACTTGATGTAACGATTCGGAGTATACCGTCTTTCATGAGTGACGTTGACTTCGACTTAAAGTTTTTAAGCCATGAAAAATTATTTTCACAAAAATAATGCTACCAAATGGCGCAATTAATCAAATAGTCTGTTTTGAAAGATTTGCGTAAGACTCTGAGATAACATATTTCTAAGAAAATGCCACTCTTAGTTTGGACCTCAACTCATTCTAGTTGGAACATGTCATTGACTTCAGCAACATCTCTTACAAATGGATCTACAAACAGTTTAAGTTCGAGACAATATTTACTGAAATTGCACATTCTTGTTGTTTGATGTCATCTTTCAGTCTAACAATCATTACAGCACATTTTTCATAGTTCGTTGTCTCAACCCGTCTAGTCGATCCTGTTTTGAAATAGACAACTTCTCTCATAATGAACGGTTTTGGAAATAATTATAATTTCTGAATGTGCTCGAACAGGCGTATTTGGTTTGTTGACAAATCGATCCTTTCCTTTTAGTTTCATACTCATGTCTGCAAAGTACTTGTTTCAGTCAACTAAGAATGATAAGTAATTCAACACCTCACCTTCTTCATCACCATAATCTTTATAAAGGGTTTTATTTCTTCTATAAGTTTTTAGAATCTCACTATTGTATTCGTCCTTCTGAGGCAATGAACATGACTGAAGTAAATTACACACCCATAGCCCGACCCTTCTTCTGCAAGGAAGTCTTGGGACTGCCTGTGTTCAGATTTTGGGACCATAAATTACCTTAGAAGCAACCGCTTTCATCACGTGCCTCAGCAGCGGCGCTGACAGTTATTTCTCAAAAAATGCAATGTTGAATGATTTACCTGCCATTTATTTTTACCCGAAATAAAGTTTTCTCCTTTATTTGAGAGAATTTTTTTTAAACCAAACACCATGTTAAATTTGCAGCTATGTGAAATTACTCTATGGCTGAAAGAATGCCTTTGTCACATTTTTATCTTCGTGCCCCATCATTTTTACGTGCACAGGTAGCGGTGATCAGTTAGTAAGACTGAATAGTCACTGCCAACAACAAATTTTAATTTTTTATTCAATTATTCCACTCTAATTATAGCTTATAGTTTAATTGGTATTCATGTCGTATGCGGTCTACAGCCGAAATCAACATGCAGCATGCGGTCTACGGGAAATTATATCTCGTTTGACTGTTGTGCCGCAAACTGAGAGGATATAACACTGAAAGGATATATTAACGAGCCTTCGGTTCGCTTTGTTTTAATGGGTAGTCGTCTCCGGGCGCTACCGTGCCCTTCGCCTCGCCCGGAACCAAAGAAACCCTCCACATTGTCCGGATATTGGGTTTGTAAATGTCGAGACAGGCCAATCAGTTTATGTTAATGCAAACAGTTTATAGAAGCTAAATATTATTTAATTAAATATATTATGTTCAAAATATTGGGTTTATTAAATTTAATTTTGACGTATTGTTTGATTTACGACATTTTATTTTAAAAACAACATTAACAGAAACTGATTGGCCGGTCTCGACATTTACAAACCCAATCTCCGGACAATGTGGAGGGTTTCTTTGGTTCCGGGCGAGGCGAAGGGCGCGGTAGCGCCCGGAGACGACTACCCATTACAACAAAGCGAGCCGAAGGCTCGTCGATATATCCTCTCAATTTGCGGCACAACAGTCAAGAGGATATACTGTTGTAGACCGCAAACAACCTGTAGACCGCATATGACATGAATGCCGTTTAATTGTTATCGTTATATTGATGGCATCCGGCCTGATTCTATGTAAATGAACTTGTACTATATTTAACCGAAATTATACCAAAATTTTCCTTTAAAATGTGGATTTCCGTTTCTTGAATTATCCGTGTCTACGAAAGTTCCAATTAACACGGATAATCGATGTTTTACTGTATTTTAGAAGATCATCACATCCTTTATGATTATCTTTTGTTTGGTTTAATTGTAGATCACTGTACAATTTCAGTTGCATAGATGCAGCCAATTTATTTACGTTTTATATTTTTTAATGAATAGTTTACAATTCATAATTGTATTGAAATAAGCTTTATTATATTCGTTTTTTAAAGGAAGTTCCACAAAGAGAGTTTATCAATTTACATACTTGTTAAATATGTTAGGACACGCAGAGGTACATAAAAATCTCTGTATCTATTACTGCACTGAGTAGGCGTCAATAAACTTGCAACTCAGACTGGTTGGATGAGATTTTTGAATTATGAATTTCTATATCGGTGAACATTATCAAATTCCAAATTGATCATAATGAGTAGTTGGCAGAGGTGTTTATAAATTTTTACTGATTCATTTAATTTATTTACTATTTTAAGTTCATCGCAAATTAAAATAATACTAAACGCAATCACAGCGCTTATTAATTTTTCCCAAATTTTTATTGGTTCATTGGGGAGTATATATGTTAATAATTTTAATTTGATTCAATTTATGAAAACAGATTTTATTTGAGCAAGTTAGGAAATGATGGAAGTGTAGATATAAAAACCTTGGCGGACCGAATTTTAAAAAATTCTTAGATCAAACAGGGATGCAATATGCGAAAATTGAAATATTAGTTACTTTTATGCATATTAACTTTTGACTCCACAATGTGATGAAATTTGAAATGATTAAGAAATTACACGATTAGCGAACTAGCATATTGAAACTTTTTCTCTTTTTGGAATATTCATTTGACAGAGATAAGTAATGAACTATATACCATGAGTGAATATAAGAATTAATTGGAAAAGTTACTTTCATAAACATTACCTGATAGAAACAAAGGTTTTCATAGACAAATATAGAATAAATTATTACCGAAATTATTACGTTTTGTAATGTAACTAATTATATACGAACTTATTCATATTCATTGAATTACGAATGTGGTTTTGTTCACCATGGTTTAATTCCGTAACCAACTATATTAGGTATTAAGATACTGAAATATGTGCCATGTATTTGACGTTTTTAAATAACAGCAAAACATTTACTTTCATTCTTACTGCTGAAGAGTTCGCATTCTGTATAGCTCATGCTGTTTTAGTTTAAAATAGTCCGTGGCGTGGATATGTGCTAACAGTGTATTTTATGCGTTATGGCCATATTGCCTCTCGAGAATTAGCTGTGAATGTTTTCGGGAAGTTCTTCCTTTTATTTTTGTCCTTTTTTTTTTTAGAAAGAAGAATGAATTGTGTTCTATTTATATCTGTATACGCGCTTCGAAGAGTATTTATTCTAGGTCAACACAGAATAGCCCGCAGGTTTCTATTTCAGTGGCAATCAAGTGTTGTAGAAGGGGGCTCTGCAAAATAGAGTCTAAAAGAGAACTCGGTTCTGACTCGAGCGAGTTGAATGGACGAATGGAGTCCTTTCCTTCTCTCCGCAAAATCAAATACGTAGATATTTCCTGAAAGGTCTTAATCGGTAGTTCCGTTTTGATTATCATCCAAGTTTTGTTGTGCCGTGGATCGTTTGAGATTAATTCGCTTTATTTTGTACTCACCCAATGGTTTGCTGCAGCTCTGCTTAGGAAGGAAAGCTTTATAAAGACTTTTAAAGTGTACAATGTTTCTCTTTCGGGCCAATAATGAAATTGTAAACTTTGTCAATAAGTCATGTTTGTCTATGAAATATTTATAAAGTCTTAGTGAACTTTTTCAGTTTCGTTTCATTTTTCTCTCGCTCTATTTATGTGAATACCAAGAAAACCTCAATCATACCCATGGTGACAGCAAAAACTCATCGATATATAAATTCGCAAATATAGAATGCTCGTTCACGCCAAGCATATTTGGATCACGTATGAAAACAGCTATCTGATATATTCACAATTGATGTTTAAAGAGAAATTTAAGCGATAACGTATAATTACGGCCTATTTGATATGAGTATAATTGAAGCTCAGGAATCTAAAGTAAATCGTGAACTAGTGGTCATATTTCATTTTGTGTGTTATTCAATACATGCACATTTGTTTCCTCGAAATTGGAATCAAGGAGGTCACGTGTAGGCACTTCAAGTAATTATAGCATCTAGTCGATTATTCGAACATCGATTATACATTTTAAAATTTTATTGTCTTATGAAAATGTTTATTTTAGCCAAAAATCTGTAATAAAATTATCTAAAGAAATTTAAATTTTTTATTGTAATTAGGTGCAGGCACAGCGTAAAAATCCGATTTTAAATTGAAATTGCCTTACCTAGTTTAGAACAAATTAAGAAACTTTTAATTGACTCTTATACATTTTGATTGCGTGTCTCTGTGCACTAAAATAAAACTTTATGAAGATGGAAAGATTAAGACGGTCATTATAAATCAATTCCGCCGTCGTAAAATAACATAGTTTTAATTTTAACGGATCGTTACTGAGACATGATCTCACTCATCCATTGTGCATTTTGCTGCTTACAAGCAGAATGATAAATATTAAGGATTGTCCACAAAACTTCCTTACTTTATATACAATTATCTTAATTCCAAAACTCCAAGGCAAATCTGGGATTTCCTCCGAAGGTAGAGAAAACGCAGCGCCATTTGGATTTAAATGAAAATCATTATCGCCGCATAAAGAGGAGATCGAGAGCCTGTCGATTAATTCTTTAGGCGGTGTATCTATCTTACTCTCAGAGGTTTGTGCGTCGTCGGACGCCAAAGGAATGTTATGGAATAGAACCTTTTTAGAGGAGGAAGCGAAACGTTTAGGACTAAGAGAGGGAGACGGGTAAACTGATGTAAGCAGACGAGACCGTAGGAAAATGATAAGGAGTGGGAGTTACAATTATTAGCGCCGAAGATTTGATGGATAAAAGAACTCAGAGCTGGAGACATGATCAAAATTAGAAGAGAAAGGCATTTTCGCTTTGTAATATAAAGTAAAGCAGAAAGAAATCACTGCTACTGTGCGTGTGCGCCCGTGAGGTTATTCCACTCTCTCAATCCCTAAATAAAGAGGCGTAGGAATTAGGAAGAGCGAGGAAGAGTGGAGAGAGGGAGAGGAGGAGAAGGAGAGAAAAGGAGGGAGAGAAGACGAGACAAGGAGTGGAGAATAAGAGTAGGATGTATCCGCAGAGTCACCAAGTGTACAAAAGCTTGCCAATTCCGCTGAGCGTGAAAGCATTTGGTGAGCACCAAAAATATCTTCGGAATTAATACTGGGGTAATAAATACTTAGGAAGCAGAAAGATGAGCAAGTTAGTGAGTTGGTGGGAGCGGGAGGGATGGGCCATAGGCTAGGAAAATTGGAAGGGATTTTGTGTGTGTGTGCGTGAGAGAGAGAGAGAGAGAGAGAGAGAGAGAGAGAGAGAGGCGTCGGCGTTTTTGGAATCTCTTTATCGTAGTTGAAAGGAAGTGGGTGTAAAGCTTCTTCCATCACTCTCTTTCCACAAACATACCTTCTTCATACCTCCATGGGTTATATGTAAGAAGGGACTTCACAGTCTCAATTTCGCCCTAAATAAAGTCGTTTGTCTGTCTGTCTGTCTGTCCTTTACCCTAAGAATTCCCGCCTCCAACCTCCCTCCACTCTCATCCATTTCCTCATCGCTCTCCATTGCCCGCTATTCCTCTCTTCGCCAGATTTCCCTTCACGCTTAAATTTACCATTTTCCTTTTATGAGAGAATTTTATTGCTAACTAAGGAGAAAATCCAATCGTATGTAATCTGTGCGGAAGGACATGATCTTTTTGTGAAATTAAATGGTTTTCCAATGAATAGTTTAACGTATGTTTAGCAGAGTTGAATACCTTAGTCTGAACTGGATCTAGACTTAAAATGTATTTTTCCAAAAGTTTACATATAAAATATTAGCTCTATGAAAATATTTCCAGCGAAAGCAGCTTAAAGAAGAATTTTAATCATATTGTTTTGGCCGAAGCTATAGCTTATAAATGATATGTGTCGAAGAGGATATAATAAAGTTATGGGAGTGTACAGTGTATCATAAATGCGATGATGTTTTTAAAAATAAACGATATTGATTGGACGAACGTTCGCCATGAAACAACGAAACGCCATGGTCCGATTACGTCTTTATGTTTATTTAATATTTCTTCTCTACCCTAAGTGAGAGAATTACTATATGTATTTGTTATTTAAGTATAATATCTAATTACTACAAAGCAGTATATTAGGAAGTATGTCAGGCAATACTTCATTTATATTTGCCCATTTATCTCCTAATCAGTTGTAATCAATCTAAAATTGAAAAATAATTTAAACTTACCTCACTTGAGTCAAGTGGTTATAGTATTTAAATTTTACGTTCTTTTCGTAATAATAATGCATTTCCTTCCGCATACACACGAAATGATATTTGACGTATTTTGATAATTATATCAGATCTTATTTACTTCAGTTACAGCAAAGATTTTGCACGTTGGCAACAAAATCTTTGCCCGAAGTTACGTTGACAGTAATTACGTAGTTCTTCAAAGCTAAGCGAATTACGATTTTCTTGAATACGGCTATCCACACCGTAAATACGAACAGGAGAAGAAATAATTTATTTAGCTATTTCAACAAATTTATTCGAAGACATAAGCATCATCCATTTTGTAACTGAACAAAAATGTCGGTGCATTTGTGCGACCCTGTCTTTCTCAAGAGCAATTAAATTCATTCGCGAAAAAGATTTAATCCTCTTCCATTATATCCCTTTCACGTCATTCTCCTTGTCTTTGTCCTTCCCCCTACTCATTCTCCCAATCTATACATCCTCCCTATCCCATCATCTTCCTCGCTATCACCTCTTTTCCCTCGCTCTTCTGCTTCCCTCTTTTCTCTTCTTCTCGAATCTCTTTTTCTCTGCACTGGAATTAGATAACTTTGCTAGTTATCACAATATGAGGCAATTGAGATTGAAATTCCTTTACGGAATTAATCGCCAATTCGCCTTCCTGAATAGAAGAAATTAAGATAAAATTTCTGTTTGCTTTCACATAGACGATCAGAGATAGTGTCAAGTGATCACTCTTCGTGATTACATCACATCACAGCATGAATTGGACTGAAAGAGATGAGAACTTATTCCGACTTTGGAAGTCCTGGAAAGGAGTGATACTACACACACACACACACAATAATAATAGGAAAGAAATAATAGAAGTATGCATAATGATAAACTTGTTTATTTTTAGATTCACTTTAACGACTATTTATAATCAATAACTATAAAAGGCTAAATCTCTCGGTCACTTGGTCATCATTTTTTGCGTAACGCTAAATATCTCAACATATCTCGGCCATTTCTTCAGCCAGTCCAGCCAAATTCGGTGGAATTGCTATGAATACGAATTCTATAAAAAAAAATTTCCAAAAAGTCCCGGGGTCGACGCCAGAAGATGTTTTACATTCCATATGAATTCCATATCTCGGCCCATAAGTTTACACGCTTAATTTTCCACGTTCAGAGTTTTACTCTTTTGGAAATTAAAATTAAAAAGAATTGAAAATAAACGGGCCGTTTAATTTTGTTCGTCTTTTTTCACCTAAAGGTAAAACTTTAGCAAATTTTACGTTTAAATTCGCCGATGTAAGAAAAATCGTTCATTTTCATCAATGATCGCCTTGGAAAAGGGCATTGTTGTTTCAAGCCATATATGCTCATAAACCTATATTCATTTACGTAATTTGGATGGATAAATGCGGTAAATTAAGTATTTTAAAAGATGCTAATGTTTGAAATAATTCGACGATGTTTTAACGTGCCTTCGTTGTCTTATTGAAGTCTTTCTGCATATTAAAGGCAGTTACTTGCGCTGTGCCTCAGCATTATCTGAATATAACAGATATTATGAAAATATTTTTTTTTTGTGCTGTTTATTTTTAATGTGCGTCAATTCAATTGTAGGGTAACCAACCAAACAACGATTACATTGTTATCTAAATAAATCAGGTATATGCGCTGATTGCGTGTGTATTGAGATGTCTATTGAGATTGTTCTTAATTGCTGTTTAGTGGAATTGAACGATTGATTGTGATTACATAGTAAATATTGATTTCACGTGGACAGCTGTATGTAGCCATAACTAGAACACGTGAAAAACATAATTTGAAATTTTGGGTTGACACAGAAAATCAAGGGCAACTGCTGTTAAACGAAAGAGTATTTACAAGGAACGTCGTTATAAGAGAGCTACTGAATAGCTAAAATATTATTATTGAGGTATAAGACTGTTTTCCTCTTAATTATTTAAAACCATCCCTTTGTTTTCATTTGTAGCCCTTCCCAATCTTATTCAAATATTATAATTTTATCATTTGTTTGTTGGTTTTATATTTATATTGTTTGTTTTCAAAGGCCGTTTTAAACGGGCTCATTCGCCTAGTTCGGTTAAATAAAATATGACCTAAAGCATTTACTATCACCTTGCATATAGTAGAAATGAGAAAGTAACAAGTTAGGAAAGTGTACAACGTATCACAAATGGGCGCGTTTCTTGCAATGGAGTATTAGAAAGAAATCATATACCTGTACGTAAGGGAAATAGCGTTTTAAAGTTCTTTTCTTCATCATACATAATCCATTTTCTTCCTATTTAATAATATTGCATGCACACGTAAGGAAATTAAACGTTTGTTTGTGAGCTTTGTGAGATTGTTTATGTTAGCAACAATGAATAAGTAACCATGCAAGAAATTTTCTTCAACTCGATTTAAGACGTTTTTGTTTTTTGATTTTCTCGATAACGGCTACACCTACGATAAAAATATAAAGGAAAGGAAATACTCAACTTTACTAGTTATGTAACTTTTATTTGAAAGATATTTTGATATGACTTATACTTCACGAGATATGACGAAAATTTCATTTTTATCACCGGTAAAGTGGTACCCCTGATTGGCGTTCGTGATTCATTTATGCGATTTTCTTATTATATTTGATTGTAAGTCCTTAATATCAAATTTCATGAAAATCCGTTCGGTAGAAGCCTAGAACGAACATGCGGACGGACGGACGGAACGACCGAAGATAATAGGCGCTCACGCTGTAAGCGAAACGCGCCTAAAAACGGGAAAAAGCTCCGTAGCCAGTGAGTGCTTTTCACGTTTTTCTAGCCAGCGGAAGTTCAAAAAAATTTCATATCACTTTGCATATTGTTCATAAAAAGTAATAATTTACAGGAACTTATTTCAGTCATATGAATGTTTTATACATATATTTTTGTTTAATGCACACTTTACAACTAAATTGATACAAAAAATTCAAATTAGCCAAATATATGAGCATCGCAGTCGGCAAATAAATTTAAGATTTGAAATTACTGAAATTTAATTCAATTAATGTTTTGTGATACAAAAGCAATTTTAATAAGGTTGTTTGATATAACAAATTTTAAAAGAGAAAGCAGCACGCACGACTTCATCGGAAACTCAAAATGACTTTATTTTAATTAAATATCTCATGCCCTGAAACAAATGAATCGCTGCCTTCCTGTTGACTGACACGTGGAAGTGAGCTTAAACGTAAAGCAATTGAGGCGACAATGTCGCAAATAGCGACAACTGACACGAACCAATTAGTGAGAGTTTCTTAAATGGTGAAGGAGATGAAGGGAACGTAATTATTAGGGCAATGCGAACGAGTATTCCTTAGTTATGGGAGAAAGAAAGCGCTTCTTCCGAGCACACATTCCTCTTTTTTGACATGCATACAAAAAATCTCTCACAATGCCCCAGAATCTCTCTCCTCCCCCTCCCTCCGTTCCTTCTTTCCCCCTCTTTCCCCCTCCCCCCGTTCCTTCTTTCCCCCTCCCCCACTCCATCCTTTACTCACTTTCCTTACTCCACTCCTTCGTCACATCCGTGTTTCCCTTCGTCAGAAAATGAAGGATGACGGAGAGGGATGGAGATGTAAATTGGAATTCCGCTTTGAAGCGTTTGGAATTTGGATATAATGTTAGTTGTTTGGGTGATTTATATTGGAAATACTTAACACAAATATTCTTTTGAGACTTTTCATCACAAAATCACTCTTTCTGAGTAATCGCTTACTCAGTCACTATTGGAACTTCAAGGCAAACTGCAGGTGTCTAGGCAACATGGAAAAAACATTTCTAGCTTCGCTTTTATCAATAACTTTTTCTTATACATATAAAATTTATTGCGCGTCGTGCCTTTCTTAACATGATCAGAAATAGGATGATGGATTCAAATTCGACATAATTTACCTATTCTACTACAATATATTTTGAAGTGTGTGTTTGTTGGTTTGTTCATGGAACTTCTAAACGATAAAAGCTAGATTAACCAAATTTGGTACCATTCTTCCTTACATCCTAACTTATTGTTAGTGAATTGTCAAGGTTTGGTCAACCGGGATTAATCAGTGCTGCCAATATAGGGGATTAACATTTTTCCATAAGATAACACGTATGAATCCATTTCATGACTTGCAAGGTATTCTTCATTCAAGCATTAAAATACATAAATATGGACCGATTTTTTTCGATTTTACTTTATTCGACGAAACTCTATAATATCTTATTCCTGCGAAGTTTACATGTTACACGGTCGAAGTTTTCAGAAATACACTATTTGTTTCGAAATTATGTGGATTATTCGTACCCCTCCCGGGCGTTGCAAAGGCGGCCGTCATTGTTACCTCCGATTCACTTAACTTCAATGAAGCTTACAAATAGACGAAAGTTTAGCGTTATTCGATTCGCACTTTTAAGCAATGAAACTATCCATTTTTATGGATAGCAACGTAAATAGATGCTGAATATTATTCAGGAAGCGTTTATAACAATTAATTACGGTAATTGTACCTTCTTTCGTCTATTGAATACTGGAATCTTACATTTTTTGTAAGTAAATTCATTATATTCTACATTATAATGTTTATTAACGTAAATAAGCTCACGTATCTGTTGTACATTTACCGGAGTCAGTGTTCAATCATGGACAACTGTACGTTGCCTTTTCACGGGTTTCTTGCTTACAAGACAAAAAGTAAATATTTCAGCGAGGCATAATTACATAAGAAATGAAGCTGGAATTGGCGAAAGCGATATGATAGGAAATACAATTATTGTTATATTTGAATGCAATACGTTCGGAAACGGGTTGTTACAAGCAAATATGATTAATTGTTAAGAAAAGCTAATTGTATTTAAAAAGTATCTACTATATAGGTATTTTAAAGAGATAGTATGTTGTGCTGTAGTAGCTTCACTAAATACGTTGAAATTCAACGGGAAATTCTGCTAGTGTGATTATAATTCACGGTTAATATCGCCTTAATCTCGTGATGTTTTTATTGTTTCAAATGTCGATGTGTAATTGACGTTCAGGCAACACACCCGTGTTGACAAGAGAATGAGAATAAGGCACGGAAGAGGAGAGTGAGAGAGAGAGAGAGAGAAAGTGAATAAGGAGGATTCTGAAGTGTTGGCGAGTCGAGTGATGGGAGCGTTAGCTAATAAGAGAGAGTGTGTGTGTGTGTGAGGTGGGAATAACCGATTTGTCGACGACGGTTGGGAAGAGCGTGAAGGAAGAGGAAGGGTCTACACACAATTGCCATGCGTTCATGTTTTAATCTGAGACTCTCCGTGTTCGTACGATCCACGCTCGGTTCGAATTCAACTCAAAAATATTTCGTGGCTATACGAAAGATACAAGCTAGGCAAATCGTCTATCTCCTTGTGTTTGATCGCATTAAAATGTACATTAATCTTCTTTTAAAAGCCTCATTATGATTTTATCTCAAATAAGATATTGAAAAATATGTTGAGGTTTACCAAAGTGTAAATTCGTTAGTCTGCGACTTAACGGTTATTTTTATTCCGCCTCATCAGATTTGTTTGGCGTACATTTCATAAACGTCAGGATCAGTTGTTTAGCCGAAAATATTATGGCTGAACCATTTAAAATACAAAAACCTTGATATTTTATTTAGATACTTATTACAGCTGTGTTAATGTAGTGTTTCACCTTTCATAGCTGAGGAGAGCGGGAAATAGGGGTCAGTTATTGCGGTTTTTTTCTCTCAGAGATGTTCATTTTGGAAATGAAGAAAGGGGCTAGCTGAAAGGTTTATTGCAGATGAGGATACGAAGGATTTCATTCAAAATTTTCTCAAGTGACAGGTTTTTTTCTTTTCCGGCGGAAATAAAGGTGAAAACGGAGAAGTACATTACATTGATAGAATTTTCTTATGAATGGAATCCAATAGATGACGAATTCCTACATGTCTAAAAAAGGTTGAGTAAACTACATGGAAATTTCGGTCATGATATTTCCGTCCTGTATTTATACAGCAATCAACGATATAAACATTGATAGAGAGTGCAGCTGCTTAGGTGCCAAAACGCTAAATGAATACCTTTGATAAATGTGAGCATTTCCTCGGTTGCTGTTTTTTAAAAATTGTTTCTGGTGAGTTTAATTATTTACATGTTATATAAGTATTCGGCTGTGATGGAATGGCCGCTTCATGAGTGCGTTCAGCTTTTATCGATATTTCGTACCTTCGCTGCTCGACTTGTGCCACGTTTTCTTTTTTCACATTTATTGTCTTGGATTCATAACAACGGAATAGTTATCATTTGTTTATTACTCGATCGACAGCTGACGCCATTTAATCGTCCATCCTCATGAGACGATTTCTTTCTTATGGTTTGATTAATTCAAGTACAATAAAATAAAAGTCTGTCACCTTGGGTTTGTTATTCTTAAATTATTATAATGAATGTATTCGATGCTCCTTTATATTTAATATTCGACTTGTTGCCGTTTATCTTTTTTATTAGGACGTTGAATTGTTGTTTTCCGTCTCGTACGGGTATTAAAACGAAGATTACCGTTTTATCAATTTCTCGAACGAATTATATACGCAGGGCCTGAGAGAGGTGAGATGGGGCCCGGGCCAGTCACAAATGTGAGGCCCCACCCCACTCAGAAAGCCATACATGAATAAAAAATCTGATGTGAGCAACACGACTTTCTCCATATTTGGGGTATAGATATTTAAATTATTATGAATAGCATTATGAGGAAAAATTATCATTTCGTATCGTAAAAGAATACAGTCGTCCTTATTGCCGTAAATTATATTTTGAATATGTGTACAGAATTCACCACTACATGGTGGTGGCGCTGTATACTGGGAATTACGAAAAAGTTGAATATCTCCGGGATAGATGGTTCAACAACAGTTTGTTTCAAACAAAACCTGGAAGAAATATTATTCTCTACAACTTTGGTCCTCACGAAGATTACTAATATCGACGTATTTAAGGAGATATTTGATGGAAACCGAAAAAACCGATTGTTTATAAATAATTCCTTAACAATAACTACTATGGAAAATTGTTTCAAATGAAAGTTGTAGGAAAATACATTCTCTATAACATTTGTATAGAATTGTATATACAATAATGATGTTTTAACGGAGAAATATCGCAAAAACCGAGTCGGTTGTCGAATAAACCTCGACTTCCGGTTAACCGTTATTGTCCAAAAACTAATCAGTTCTTTGTGCTCATGCTAAAGGAGGAATGTTTGAATTTTTTGCATTTTTTTCGAATTAAGGCTTTGGTTCCGTGTTATACTCTAATCTTTGTCGCTTGTACTAATAAATAATTCTTGTTTTAAATGGAATATCACTTTAGAGAACGGGAGATTGATTGCGGTTGGCATTATTAAAAGGTAGGCTATGTAGGATAGCATATTTTCTGCTGGAGTTCTTTCGGGGGTACACTGTGTAATTAATAAGTCAAGTGATCGTGTGGCGTCTCTTTCGCATGAAGAAACCAATAGAATCGCCGGCGAAACGTCGCATAATCAGTAGAAATTTCTCCCAAACACAATGAAAGACTTCGA
Organism: Uropetala carovei; assembly: GCA_036926305.1. NCBI lineage: Eukaryota > Metazoa > Arthropoda > Insecta > Odonata > Petaluridae > Uropetala > Uropetala carovei. The sequence goes on from JAXCHB010000175.1 coordinate 515,852, forward strand.
TCCAAACCTATTCTCTGTTTGTCTATCATATTTTTACTTTTTTTCTAGCAAACGGTATTATATCATTCCGGACTGTCGAGAAAAACAATTATCGCAAATGTGGATTCGTCTTTTGCTAGACGTTATTTTTCGGTCGTCTCGAAGAAACGTTTTTTTCCGTTTATTATTTCGCATATTAATATTGGCCGCGCTTTTGTAAAAATGGAACGAGCCGCACAAATCGTCGAGTCCCGCTCCCCTAACAATCCGTTCTGTTCGAGAGTCGGATAGTATTTTAGAAATTAATGAGATGTTTTGGGAAATGATTGAAGAGGGCTTTTGTTTGCTCAGAGCCGCGTTCTAGTTTGATTTGCTAATAAATTATTGAAATTTTTATCGAGATTATCTTTAATGCCGTTTCGCTGGGTCAAAAAGAGACCGGATTCAGAAGAGCGGAGGCGAAATCTTCGGCGTGCAGTGAATCTCTCAATAGTCGAGAATCGGAATTTACGCTTTTTGTTTCTCGAGGCTATAGGTGGACTGGTGGTGGGCGTGACGTGCGCGCCCTTTGACCGTTGCCCTCGGTTAAACGCGGTGGGACAACTTCCGTTCACTCCCCTCGGTGAGCAGCGCTTCCTCAGTTTCTTGCTACGTCCTCCATTAAACTCTTTGATCTCTCTCTGTCTCTCTTCTCCTTCTCCCCTTGCCTCTTACCTCTCGGAGGAGTGAAAAAATAACGCATCGTCCATTGAAAGATCAGGTGACGGTCTCGTGTCCCAAAAATACTGCGCGGACGCCAAAAATCCCTCCAATAGCCGTCTGTCCTCATTTTCATTGCCACGCTCCTCTCCGCCCTTCTTTTCCCTCTCTCATCTGTTATCCACTTTCTCCTTCTCTCTCTTCCTCTCTCAAAGAAGACTAAAAATATTAAAAAATGGCAACTCACATTTCGTTCCATTCTAAGTCCAGAATCATAACGAGACCACAATGGCAGCTTAAGTCTGCACAACTTAAGAGTGAGCTAATTATTTTTCTTGCCCCATCTTCTTTTCTCTCTCTCTCCCACCATCTTCATCCTCCACCCACTACCACTGACTTCCCTCCGATGAATAACGCTCCCATTTTTCCATCCTCCATACACTCCAAAACACGAATTTCTCCATTCCTCTTTTTATCAACCAATCCCCACCACCAACAACCAAACATTTCTCTCTCTCTCTCTCTCTCACCATATTTTTATTACGTGATTTTATTTAATTATAAACTTAAATCCGTGTGGAGTGAGCCTTCTCCTCCCTCTGCCCCTCCCTCCGCCACACCAACCCACCCTAAACTCTATCTCTAATATCCTCCATACACACCTTCCTTTTCTTATATTTTTTCCCTATATTATTTTTACTTTCTCTTATAGTACGAAGCATATTGAGCAAGTATTGTTATCGCGAAAAAAATTCTACCTCGAGATTTTGATGGAAATATACGTTTTAGGTGTACCTGCCGTCTGTCTGTCTGTTAGTGGCTCTAGAGCTCAGACGGTAGAGGGAAAATGAGTGAAATCTCGTACTGAGGCCTTTTATCATACAGAATAGAAGGTTTGAGGAAATGGTTGACATTACTCAATAATTAAGAGTAGTTTATTCTACGCATTTTTAACAATAATTTGATTTTCTCAAAAACGGCTCTAACGATTTGGATCAAATTTCGTACAGTTACTTAAGTTGACGTCTGAAATAATACTACCTATTTTATTTTTCTCGGTGAATGAATATAAGGCTAGTTTATTCTTGGCAACTTGAACAAAAATTGGATTTTCTAAAAACAGGCTCATACGATTTTCATTTTCTAAAGATAACTAAACGACGCATTAGTATATGAGAAAGTTTGTACAATGTATGTTGTACCGATTTTTCTCTTTTATATTCTCATGTAGGATTCAAATTGTTGATGAATTAAAAGAAGAAAGAAGTTAAGAAGAATTGAGTATTGCTCAGGATTGAAATACGTAGATGGAGAACACAGTTTTATTGGAAATAAAGGACCCGTCCTATGATAGAGAACTATAATAATAATACGGATAATTATTATTATTCTCATCTACGATTTCTTCATGCGCTAATTCGTAGTATAATGCTGTTTTTAATTTCTCCATATCTAGTATAGGAGAAAGTATTGCATTCGTGAAAATAATCGAATTTGGTATTTCGACCAACATATACGTTTTGAGTTCTTACTCTGAGAGTACATTTTCACTATTTTCTGGATGATGTCTTAGAATGTGTGTGTGTGCGTGATAGGAATTTTGTGGGCGCTCGAACTAAAAAATCTGATGTGGCCAACACATGACTTTCTCCATATTTGGGGTATAGATATTTAAATTATTATGAATACCATTATGAGGAAAAATTATTATTTCGTATCGTCAATGGATACTGCCATCCTTATTGCCGTATTTCAGGTATATTTTGAATATATTTACAGAATTCACCGCTACGTGGTTGTGGCGCTGTATACAGGAAATTTACGAATAAGCAAAATTACTCCGAAATGGATGTTTCTGAGAAAATTTGTTTCAAACAAAACTTGCAAGAAACTTCATTTTCTACAACTTTGGTCCTCACGAAGATTACCAATAACGACGTTTTTAAGGAAATATTTGACAGAAACCGAAAAAACCGATTATTTATAAATAATTCCTAAACAATAACTGATATGGAAAATTGTTTCAAATAAAAGATGTAGGAAATTATATTTTCTACGTTTTCTGTAATGATCAATGTAGACAATAATGAAGTATTATCGGAGAAATATCGCAAAAACCGAATCGGGTTACGAATAAACCTCGACTTCCGTTCTGTATTGTCCAAAAACTAATCAATTCTTTGTGCTCGTGCTAAAGTGTTATATATGAATTTTGGTATTAATATGACATTTACTTTTTGAGTTAGAGCGCCCACAATCTCATACATTCATCCATCCACACACACATCATTCCGAAAATAGTCTAAACGAGTTCTAGGGACATCAAAACGTGTATTTCCGTTGAAATCTCGAAGTCGATTTTTTTCTTGATCACAGTACTTTCCCTATACTACGAATGGAGAAAGTAACAAGGTTATAAAAAATCAGATGCAAATTTTGGCTACGGAATAGCTCTCTTCAGTGATGAATTGTCACTGATGAAGGCTGCTTTGTTTTTTTATAATCATCTTGTGTCTATTGTAGATACCTGAGATAAGTACTTGTTCTTGAATTACTGTATCTGTATGACGAACTCGAAAATTCTCTCTTATATTCTTAAATTAAATTAAAAATTGCACGTACTTCGCAAAAACCGGTTCTAGATTTAAAACATTTGAATGTTACATTCCAATATTTTGAAAACTGATTTATGAATTATTTCCATGATAGATTTCACTCAATCGTTGTTAATTCTATAACATGACGCGACATAACCCGTCTCTAATTTTTTACTTTCTCCATACGTAGTATAGGGAAAGTATTGTGATCACGAAAATAATCGACTTCGAGATTTCAACGGAAATACACGTTTTGATGTCCCTAGAACTCGTTTAGACTATTTTCGGAATGATGTGTGTGTGGATGGATGAATGTATGAGATTGTGGGCGCTCTAACTCAAAAAGTAAATGTCATATTAATACCAAAATTCATATATAACACTTTAGCACGAGCACAAAGAATTGATTAGTTTTTGGACAATACAGAACGGAAGTCGAGGTTTATTCGTAACCCGATTCGGTTTTTGCGATATTTCTCCGATAATACTTCATTATTGTCTACATTGATCATTACAGAAAACGTAGAAAATATAATTTCCTACATCTTTTATTTGAAACAATTTTCCATATCAGTTATTGTTTAGGAATTATTTATAAATAATCGGTTTTTTCGGTTTCTGTCAAATATTTCCTTAAAAACGTCGTTATTGGTAATCTTCGTGAGGACCAAAGTTGTAGAAAATGAAGTTTCTTGCAAGTTTTGTTTGAAACAAATTTTCTCAGAAACATCCATTTCGGAGTAATTTTGCTTATTCGTAAATTTCCTGTATACAGCGCCACAACCACGTAGCGGTGAATTCTGTAAATATATTCAAAATATACCTGAAATACGGCAATAAGGATGGCAGTATCCTTTGACGATACGAAATAATAATTTTTCCTCATAATGGTATTCATAATAATTTAAATATCTATACCCCAAATATGGAGAAAGTCATGTGTTGGCCACATCAGATTTTTTTCGTGATCACAATACTTTCCCCATACTATGTATGGAGAAAGTAACAAGTTATAAAGCTGGATTATTTTACGATACGAAATGATAATTTTGTCTCATAATGCTATTCATAATAATTTAAATATCTATACCCCAAATATGAAGAAAGTCATGTGTTGGCCACATCAGATTTTTTTTCGTGATCACAATACTTTCCCCATACTATGTGTGGAGAAAGTAACAAGTTATGAAGCTGGATTATTTTACGATACGAAATGATAATTTTGTCTCATAATGCTATTTATAATATTTTAAATATCTAGACCCCAAATATGGAGAAAGTCACGTATTGGCCACATCAGATTTTATTTCTCTATAGACCCTATTCTTGAAGACCTTTTGTTAATTTTCACGATAAGATTCTTAATTTTATGTGTTTTTGAATCTACAGAAGTAAATATTGGATAAAAGATTGTAATAGACTAAATCTTTAGATCGAAGAAGAGGCTGTATAGTCCCAATCATTCCCAAATAGCATAAAAGGATAATCGTATGCTCTGTCGCGAAATAAAGAATTGAGAATAAAGACGGAAGTATATTTTTATTTCGATTTTATAGCATGAATGCCGGTAAACATTAATGTTTTATTAATTATTTTCTATATCCTTTCACCGTTACATCCGAATTGCAATCGACGATGTAAGAGAAAGACAAATATAATACAAAATATCACGAAAATAAGGTACACCCTTGATAGGATATTAGATTACGCTCACGAAAGTCTATGGTTGCATGCGCAAAAATCACTCGGTGGATTACACGTAACTTTTATTTAAAGGATCATTATTTCTTATATGACTTGCAAGTCTTCCTTAACAAATATCGTTCAGTACTCGAACTGGGCACTCCAAATGCGACGCTCGGAAAATGTCGCGTCGTTCATAGACCAACATCATTCTCGGAAAATCCATTCCCTTCATCTCTCCTCTCTTATTCTCCATACTTATGTCTCGCTCCCTCTCTTATTCTCCTCCTCCTCCCACCCCTTCTACTCAATAATTGCCTTCCCTTCTTCCCATTCCATCCCCACTTTCCCCACCCTCTCATTCCCCTTCCTACCTCCTCCCATCCCTTATTTACCTCCCACTTCCCTTCCTACCTCCTCCCACCCCTTATTTACCTCCCACTTCCCTTCCTACCTCCTCCCACCACCTTTATTTTCTCTACTCGCCCCATACTATAAATAAATCCTCGTCTCTTTCGCTATCCCATTTATATTTGCCTTTCCCTTCATTTGCGGTGGATATAAAGAAATAAATATTACTTCTCCCAGAGAGAACGAGAGCAAAGGGAAGATATTTTCTGGGTCGTTGCGAGTCTTTGCATTGATAACGGCATCCCTTATTGTGCAATATAACTCCAGAGTTGTTGCATTTAATCTCTCTTCTGTGTCTGTCTATTTGCGTATGTTGATGATGGAATTAGTCGGAGCTAAAAGCGTACGGTCGCTTCTCCTAATTTTGGACTTTTACGTGGAATGTAGGTCACTCGAATCTAAACTGTTTTAGATCTTTGTCTTAACCAATATATCTTCCATTACGTTTATATCTATATCTTCTATTACGTTTTAAGGCGTGGAAATTTTATTTTTGTTTGCATTCCATATGCGTCAGAATCTTCAAGAAAATTACTTCCAGCTGTTTAAATCCCTCATGGAATTTTATAGATTGCTAAATTGTAGATAAACGCTCTTAAAACCTAATGAAGCAAATTAAATGCCAAATACCCATTTCATCAGAGCTCTTCGTTTTCTTCCCTAGAGAAAGTTTTCTGAGACGCCATTGGAATTCCGCACTCAACAATCGCCTGTTCACATATAGTATATTAGTATATGTATGTGCTCTGATGCTGGAAAGGCATTCCTAGCAAAAATTCGAAGATTTAGCCAGAATGCTTGTTTAAAGCTAATTTGAAAGTCACTTGTCGCACGCTTCCTCATACTCCCAACTAAATATCAGATTTCACTTGAAATTGCTCCATAATTGGCAATAAATGACTTTTACGTAAGATCGTTTTTATTCTTACGCTCTATTAATATTCGTATTTTTATTTTGATTTTCGTGAAATTCCTGTTTGTAAATTATGATGTATGAGCGGCGGCTTGTGCATGTTGCGTGTCATATTTAATACAATAATGCAAATAAGAGATTTGAAGTATAAAAGGGCATTTTTCTCGACGTCTTCCGAGAAGAACTCTTTGTAAAACCCTTTGGAGATTGAAAACTTGGAGGGCACGGCAAACGACGTATCCAGCACACACTTCATTTTCATCGCTACCTTTTCCTTCCTTTGAGAGGACACGCCTAATGTCCCGGAAAACGCCGCGGAAATGAGCAGACATACGCGCGCGTGATTGAGAGAGACGTAGCAACAGAAGTGATTAAAATAACGGGTTCACTGGTGTGCCCGGGACAATTTTTAAACCAACCCTCCGTCGTCTTCGAAATATTTACCAATGAACAATATTACCATCAGGGCCGGCTCTAGGGGCGAGCACTTGAGGCACAGGCTAGGGACGCCGAATTTTAGGGGCGCCAAAATCAAAAAAGTCAGCTGAAGTTAATTCTTTAAAAAATCTAATACGCCAGCCCAAAAAGGCGCAATAAACATATGTAAAAATATCACATCAGTGTTTAAATGAGTTGCCGAATTTCTATTTTTACTCTTTACAGGCAAATTCTCATCCCAATTTCAGCTTGTTTTCGCATTAAAAATTTAAAAAATGATCATATTGTCTATTATTGCATGAAAAACCTTTAGAAAATAATAAAATTGATCACGAGCAATCTGACGGTACAGATGCGATTGTACCCGGCAGTGTTCCTTAACGAATTTCGACCTTTTTTGTATACCCTACGTATGTATCGTTATGAAAGCAGGGGCGGATCCAGAAACTTATCATGGGGAGGGGGAGGGGGGCGATCGCCCCTCCACCTATCGAATCCGCCCCTGCCAACGGCCCTATATTTTTAAAATCCCTATCAGAACCTTTCCTTCCCTTGAGGAATTCTGCGCGGAATGAATTTAAGAAACCCCCCAGTAATGTGCAATGGAGTTATCCAAGAGGGGAGAGGGCGATCGCCCCCCCCCCCCCCCCGTCCCCTTGGATCCGCCCTTGTATGGAAGTGAAGTAATTTCTTCTGGAATGGCAATAATAATCTGCTTATGATTATTTCAGTATAATAATGTGCAAAAAATTAAATAAAGATTATTAAAAATTAAAATTTTGAGACGATAATTGGCAATCCTTCAGCTTGCACTTATTTCAGTTTCTAGTGCTATGTAAGGTGTATACCGCTCGGGCAGCTCACGCGCCCCTTGCAATCCCCAAGATAGAGTATTCCTCATCATGTGTGCAGTGATTTGGTGGGTAAATGTTTGTAAAGGAAATAATATATCGCATTCGACAATTGTATTTTTCCCCTATGCCCGCTGGGTAATTCGGCGGACAGCTTTGGCAGAAAAACAGATCGCATTTAGCTAGAGAACTCGGTGACCGGGTACGATCGAATCAGAGCCAACCTGACTAACTAGCAAGCGAGCACTTCTTGGGGTTTCTCAAGATTGATGCTAGTACTTGCGCTGGAATAACCGAAAAAATACTTGAGATATTAAAAGAATATGATCTGTTGTTATGTGACTTAAGAGGACAAGGTTATGACAATGGCTCCAATAAGCGAAGCAAACATGGTGGAGTGCAAAACAGAATTTTGACGATGAATCCACGAGCGTTTTTCATTCCCTGTAGCTCACATTCGCTGAATTTGGTTGTTAACGATGCGGCAAACTGTTGCATAGAAGCGGTTACCTTTTTTGATACAGTCAGCACCTCTGTGTTTTATTTTCGTCGTCCACACAACGTTGGGTGTCTTGATAAAAAATGAGAAAATTCACTCTGAAACCTTTCAAGTGCTACGAGGTGGCCTTCTAGAATAGACGCTGTAAAACCAATCGAAACACAAATTCAGGAAATTATTAATGTTCTTTATGAAGATTCTGAAGAAGGTACAACAATCATAACCGCTACTGCAGCAAGAAGCATTGACTTTACTTTCAAAACTGAATTATAAGTTCATATGCTGTTTGTATATTTGATGTATATTTGATGAAATTAACATCACGTCAATATCTCTTCAACAAATGAGCTCAAATTTAACCAAAGCTGCTGCACAATTGTCAAATATACTAATAAATTTACAGAAGTATATGTTAGATGATAATTTCGCTAGCGTGCTGATTGAAGCAAAGAAAATGGTTCAAAGCTTAGATATAGAGCCTAAATTTGAAAAAAAGACGGATTCCTCGTCGAAAAACAACTTCTGAATATGAACAATATGATGAACCGAGAGAGTGAAAATATTCAAATTGGATTTTTTCTATAATATTTTGGATAATGCAATTACCTCTTTAAAAGAAAGATTTTAATTAATGGAGAAACATATTAGTAGATTCAATTTTTTGTTCAATTTTAAAAATATATGTAACATGAGTGATGAAATTTTGATTAAAAATTGCATGGACTTAGAAATGTTGCTTACTGATGGAGATCACAAAGATATTTCAGGACTAGACTTGATCGAGGAGCTGAAATATGTAAAAAAAAATCATTTGGATTCTGGATGGCCGCTGGAAGTTTTAGAAAGCATGTGTGCAGATCATTTACCGAATCATGCCCAAATGAATTAATACCATTAAGAATATTCCTGATATTGCCAATAAGCGTTTCTACAGCAGAAATGAGTTTTTCAAAATTAAACCTAATCAAGACGTGCCTCAGATAGTCAATGTCCCAAGAGAGATTAGTTGGACTGGCAACTATATCAATTGAAAAAAATATTGCTGAAGAGTTGGAGATGGAGGATCTGATTAAACGATTCGCTTCAATAAAGGCTAGAAAATGAATGATAAGTAGCGCGCCAATAATGTAAAATGCCGAATAAAGACCGCGTAAACTGGAAGCAGACGGAGAATTTGGGGGGAAAGTGAAAATGTTAGCGAGGAGAGGAAAAAATTAACGTGAATCGAGAAAATTTTGGAGGTAATATGCTTTATTTAAACCTTAAAACTTTTCAAGTGAAATGTTCAAATGCTGAGCGTGGAATTTAATGACGAAATAATAATCAGTTAAATAACGCAAATAATATCGAAGGAATTCAAAGTCTGAAGTCGAGAGAATTGAAAACTGGCAAACCCCTACAAATTCCGGAAAGAGAAACGATGCGAGGAAAAAGAAATTGATGTCAAAGGCGTGAATGTATGCGGCGCAGCGGTTCGGAAGAGAAGATGCTACAGCTTCCTCGAGAAGAGCAATGGAAAGCGAGAGTGAGCAAGAGGGAAAGGGAGGAAGGAATCGAGGTCAGATGCGAGTGTAATGGGCGGCGTTTTTTAAAAGCCCACGGAAAAAGAAGGAAGCGTAACCCATAGCGACGAAAACGACTGCGACGATGATTATGATGATGATGAGGAGGAGGAGAAGAGGGGATGGAAAAGAGAGAGAGAGGGAAATTTTAAAATAGGAAAGAACAGGTGAAGGGGCGGGTGAAGGGAGAAGGGGTGTGAGAAAGGCGCCTCGTCGAGGAAGGGAAGGGGAGCATTAGGGCGTGGCGGAAGGACATTCTTTTTGTGGCGTAGCATAGGAAATAGCGGGAGAATGAGAGGTGAATGGAAGGTGGACGGAAGAGGATGGATCTCCGGACAGAAACGGCAAATTTAAGGCGCGCGGACAAAAACAGTCTGATCTCCTGTCTCCTGGAATCTGGATCTCGGGCATCGGGATTAATTTAGCCCGTCAGGAATGAGCGGTGTGTCTGCCATCCGAAAACCCTCCGAGGTTTCTCGACCTCCGGCTTCGGACGGTTGCGAATGAATTGAGAGGGAGGGGTGGGGGTTGAGTGGATCATTTTGGTGGTTCCATGGAGACTGGCCGGATGCCTTGTAAACACCTGCGATGGAAGTAGAACATTTTAATAGGAGCGAAATCTATTTTAGGGCGATGGGATTTGATGTTAATGTGCTCTTCTGTCCAAAGTCGGACGAATTTAACCTGCTACGCTTATTATCATCTCGAAACTGGTAACCAGTGCCTACAATGAAAATCAAAACGCCATAATCATTAGAATTAATTAAGTGAAATTGTAGCATAGGACGTTAAACTTATACATTTTAAATGTGTTAACTGGAGTCAGAAATGAAGTATCAATGTATAGATAGATAGACTTGAAAATGATTACTTGTAGTGGAATTTCTAATACTCTGGGCCATAGTTTTTAAAATTGTAATGCCATTGAAAAGGGTTTTAATAAAATAATAACATTAAAATCTTCTACTTCGTTAAATGTGGATATAATGAATATTTTATGATTGATCTTTGGAGGAGATAGTTCAAAGAGGGAATTCATTAGATTATCTTCCCTGAATACGATACAGTATAGTAAGTTATCATAATATCGTAGCGAATATAGTTCGTTTAGAAGAAATTCTGTCCTCTGACGTCAAAGCTGTGTACACTTCTTATAAAGAAACAATTCGACACTTTATGTCAGAACCGCTTCCGCTTGTAGAGAGAGAATCGATCGTGGTTTTAAGACACATCTTCCAATCACTTTGCGCGAAGCCTAGAATCTTTCATAAGCTTTTCCATTTAATTACGACGGATTAATTCCATATTCGCTAAATCCATTGATAACATTCCTTTATTTTCCAGCCATGGAAATTTAAAAACGGAGGAAATGGAATTACGATACTGTATGCGGCTCTTCGAGGAACTCGGAAAAGTCAAGGGACAATGTTACGGGAGCAGGCTGGAAATATCGCAGAGTTTGACATGGCGTGAGTCATGGAATGCGGAAAGTATCACTAAATCACACCTCTTATGACTGCCTTTGTCATTATCTAGATTTTATTTTTCTTCAGAATTTTATTTTAAATATATTTGTTCTTAATAGCATCATTTAGTTGGTAAGGTTTTATTTTCCAGCTGTTAGGTTAATGTAATAAAATTCGTTATTTGGACTTTTGTTTTTCGGCAGAGTAAGGGGATTCGTTAAAGTTTGGAATATGGCAGAATTCATGTGAAGAAGTCTCGTTTAAAGTCTGATTATTTTCAAGTCGGAAAGTAGTCCACGTCAACTCGATACTTATAATTGCATCTCGTTCATAAAGAATAGAGTTGCAGCAGGCGCCTCGATTTATTTCAGTTTACTCGTAGAATAATTGGCACGATTCACTAGAGGATTATCTATCTCGTCTTATGACTGACAAAAAGATTAAGGATAAACATTTCAATAATCATATAAATAAAATAGGATGTGTGTGTGTTAACGCTGTAACTCCAAAACCAAAAAACCTAGAAAGCTGAAACTTGGCATACTTGCTAAGAGCACCCTGAGGGTGTTCACCACCGACTTATCTACTATAATAAAAGGCAATGTCTGTGTGTCTGTCAGCAAAGGCTGAAGCTTAATATCTCACAAATTAATGAGTCGAATTTGATGTGATTTGCAGGATAGCATTATGATATAAAAACAAAAAGTTTTAATGTATCGAACTCGAGATCAAAGATCCAGGTTCGACTCCAGAAGATAATTTCCATTTCACATAAGGTAACACGTAAAAAGGGACATTTCGACGTGCAGACTTTCATTCTTTTTTAAATGAAAATTAGAAAGAATTGACATACAGTCTTCGGATATAAACCATTTTGAAGAAAACATTATAAAGTTTCTTATTCCGTTTATCCTTTTCCGCCTACAATTCGAAATTTCTCAATGTAAACGTTAAATTCACACAGTTTGAGGAAATCTTGCAATTTTTAACGGGATGTTGCCTTGCGTACCAATTCCATTGTTAGACCTCTATATCATATTGTTAATTCAATCCTTAAGGGTATAAACGTGCTTTGAATGCTTTTAATACGAGAGAGAGGGGGGGGGGGAGAGAGAGAGAGGGTAAAATGGGGGAGGGGGAGAGAGGAGGGAGAGGGAGGGAGGGTGTGAGAGGGGGGGAAAGAGAGGCAACTATTTTAAGTTTAATTAAAGATAGCCCGTCAACAACAGAATATTCACTAGAAATGTTGTATTTGACAAAATATTTCATATGTAAAAGTGTGATATTAATTATTTTAAATGAAAGTTATAATAATCTATCTATCTTTCTGTAATTCTTCCGTTGATATTTCAACGGGCATTACACTAGTTTACGTATATTATGCACATACGGCAGAACCATTAATATAGTGTACAAAGAGATTTTGTGAAATATAACGTTTAAATTTTACGTACTGCGTCTTTCGTTTCATAAATAATTTATTTCCATATTTGTTTCGTGTTAATTATCCTACATGTATGTACATCACTTATGATACGCTTAAATTATAGCCACATTTTAATTTTCAAGTATTCCCAGGCAACGCCAGGTACTTTAGCTACTTTTGAAATATATTGCTAGAGAAATCACTTTTACGATTTTACAAAAAATAGTGAAAACTCGTGGGAGAATCGTATTTATCTTTAAGGAGTAGATTATGTATTACGGAGCAGCAGGGAGTCAGTTTTCATGTTTTTTACGATCGAAAGTTTTATCACCGAATTTACTACATATATAGGAAGGTGGCAGATGAGAAATGACATTTTTTCTTATGGAGCGTACCCTGTTACGGTGACGTCTGTCAGCATTTGTGTACAATTTATTATGAGGCACTTCCAAATGTGCTAGAAACTTTAAATTTGGTAGTTTTATAGGTTTCTGTTCACAACCGAAGGAAAAAAATCCAAAACTGTTGAATTTCCAATTTTGAGGGGCTATTTTGGCCCCTTTTTGCCTCATTTTTGGCCCATAAGAAACACGTAAATCGGTGTATAGGTTTTTATATTTGCATTGTAAAATTATTTCCCGTCAAAATTCGAACTCGAGACAAACTATCGGATAGGATTTAATATGTAGTTTCTTACTTTTCAAGAAAGAATTAAAATCCGAGTGGAATTAACGTTAATTTATAGTTCTTATCGAAAAAAGTGGTAATTTTTCTGGGTGGCAACAATCTGCTGCCTAGGCAACGAGCTTAATCCTTTCATATGGTTAAGCTTTTAATGGAAATCAGAAGCTTATATTTTAATGCCATTAATGTTAAACTACGACTAATGAAGGAAATCCGATATTGATATAATCCCCATTTTTGGGGGTGTTTTACCCCATTATTACCCCATACGAGAATAAAAATGATGAGGCAGCTCCATATGAGTTAGAAACTTGAAATTTGGCACGAATATAGGAATTTCGTCACAACCGAAGGACAATTCAGATATTGTAAAAATTCCTATTATTAGGGGGTATTTTGCCCCATTTCTGCCCCATAGGAGAGTGATAATTATAAGGTATTTATTAATTAGTTACAAACTTGAAATTTAGTAGAATTATAGGTTTTTTGTTATAACAGAAGGAAAAAAATCCGACAGAGTAAAAATTCGAAATCTTAGGAGCTCTTTTGCCCCTTTATTGCTCCATACTAGGATTAAAATTGTAAGGCACTTGTAAATGAGCTGTAGACTTGAAATTTGGCACGGTTATATGATTTTGAACAAAATCGACTGGGAAAAATTCGAAATTGTAAAAATGCTGAAATTTAAAAATGCTTGCAGCACCGCCACTAAAGCTTCAATTTATTTAAATCGCGTTGAGGATCGGAGATCCGGGGCTGCCGTACTAGTTTTTCTTAATTTTTGACTTGGAACAGCACCAGGAGACGATTATATTTTCCCATAAGTTTACACGGGATTTTCGATTTTTCACAATGCCAGGTTACTTTCCTTCGTTCATCAGAATAATTAAATATGAACTGATTTTCTTTATTTTTGCTTTATTCGATGGCTAAAACTCTATACTATCTCATTCTTGCAATTACATGTTACACGGTCGAAGTTTTCAGAAATTCGCATTCATTTATGAAATTTTGCGGATTTTTCGTACTCATTCTGGGCGTTGCCAAGGAAACTCTCATTGTTGTCTCCAATTCAATTAGTGCCAATAAACATTCAAATTGACGAAAGAAAAGCGTTGTTCGCTTCGAACTTTTGTTTAAGCATCGAAATTAATGACGCATAGCAACATAAATATTTAAAGATAATTATACTGTTGACTGCGTCTGGGAAGCGTTTAATCAAGGTATTTCATCATTAATTTAATGCTGGAATATTACCCTTTTGTAAGTAAAACTATTATATTATACATCTGAAATCCTTACTAACGCAATTAGGCTCACGCATAAATTTATATTCATTTTTTGATAAATATGAACTATACAGTATTATTGAGGACGTAAACTCAAGTAACTGTACGAAATTTGATCAAAATCGTTACAGCCGTTTTTGAGAAAATCGGATTGTTGTTAAAGTTGCGTAGAATAAATAATTATTAAGCAATGCCAACTAATTCTTCAAACCTTCTATTCTGTTTGATAAGAGGCCTCAGTACGAGATTTCACTCATTTTCTCTCTACCGTCTGGTCTCTAGAGCCAGTAACAGACAGACAGACAGACAGACAGACGGCATTGTGAAAACCACTTTTTCTGAGTCAGGTAAACCTAAAACGTAGGTATATTTCCATCAAAATCTCGAGGTCCATTTTTTTCGCGATAACAGTACTTCCTCAATATACTTCGTATATGAGAAAGTATGTTCAATTGCAGAGTAATGAGAGAGCGGTGGAGATTTCAATTAAAGGTGGCATGTTGGGGTTTGTAGATATGTGAGGAGATGGGAAGCATCGGTGTTTGGAATAGAAAAATATTCATTTTTTAAGACGCCACCTTTTAACGAATTTAAATGTGTTATCTTTAAATGTCAAGGAGAAACTGTTCTATGGCCATTAGTTTCCAATTATTGCACTCGAGAGGAATAAAAAGACTCCATCGTAAGATTTATGAGGAACTAGTTAAATGGATCTTACAATATCCATTTTATCGCTATTTCCGTAATATTCGTGAATATTTACCTTTAATTCCTGCTTTATGAAAACTTCTAATACTTGAAAATCTCTATAGATAGATTAATTTGCCATTTATTTTCGCAAAAAGTGATTTACATACAAGTTACATATTTCCTCCAATTCTTCGTCCTCGAGTTATAATCTTTTAGCATTAAAACTAATAAAGAATTTCTTTTTAATAAGGTTAATAAAAATAAAATATCGAGTGCCTGTCCGGATGCACCCCAGTAATATTTTAAATCTGATTAAAACGGGAACGAGTGTAGTATGTTTTTATTTTCTCTTGAAAAATACGAAGTAGCAATTTGAAAACAGATGGAAAGAAAAGAACGACGTCTCATTTTATTTACATTAAATCCGTAAAACATTTACCTTTAACAAGAAAATTGCAGGATTTTTGAAGTAAAATTTTTGTATTGCTATAGAATCGCGATTGTTGGCTATTACGTTCTCCACTTCCGACGACGAGGAGTGGGAGGTTATTGTTATATGCGTGTACATCCAATAAGAAGGGCTGGATCCGCGTGCATATACCGCGGTTTTTAAGCGCTGATTATAATCACTATATATATATATATATATATCATATATAACCGCTAGGCTGCGACGCAATCTATCCGTAGTGTCTTCTCAGCTCACACATTGTGCCGCATCAAATGCAATAACTTTTCAACGAATAATCAAAAATAAGTGTTTTTCTGTTGTCCAGTGAATTATTCTTAATCAAATATTCTTTTAAGTATTAAAATTATTTTTGCACATTGAAAACAAAAGTAGATTTTTATTCCTCAAAGAAATGTTGTAATAGGTATAGACGATATTTATTGCCGGGATAATTATATAAACTGCATCATTGAGTTCAATAATGACAATTCTATAAAATATAATAAAGGTTAATATTCTAACATCGAAAATATTTCAATATTATTACGTAGAATAAAATAAGGTAAATATCTCTAGTAGAATCATAATCTTACACCGATATATCTTACTTTGATTAAAAGAGCGATGTCGCGTTCGCGACTGTTTCTTTGCTTTCTTAATCGAAAAATATTTCCATGTCAGACGCGTAAAAATAACACTGTTAAACACAGTTTTTGTTCCCTTAAAAATCTTAGGTGATTCTGAGCTTTTTTACGCTGAATCCGAATCTACTTTAAAAATTTTTGTATCACGTATAGATTTCGAGAAATGAGAGTAGTTGAATTTACTCCGTGATGGTGGTGAATTGTGCCTAATCTCGCATCAGCTATTCGACCAGTTCCACATTCTGTTGACTTACCACTTCCAAGGCCACCAACAAATTCAGATTTGGAGAGCAGAGATGAAGAGCCGATGTTTGTAGAAAAAAATAGTTATGATACAGATTTTGAAGCTGATGATTCAAAAAGCCCCCATTTAGTTACTCAATTAGAGTTAAACGATCTTGTCAGAGATCTCAATCTATCAAAAATTCAGGCAGAGCTTTTAGTCTCTCGCCTTCAAGGATGGAATCTTCTTGAAAAGGAAACCAAAGTAACTGCTTTTCGGAGCCGCCGAAAAGACCAAATTAACTTTTTCTCAGAATGCGGCGAACTAACTTTCTGTAACGACGTAAATGGATTAATGAAATGCCTGGGACAAGATCATAAACCAGAAGAATGGCGACTTTTCATTGACTCATCAAAAATAAGTTTGAAAGCTGGACTTCTTCACAATGGTAACACTAAGTCATCCATCCCACTAGCACATTCAGTCAGTATGAAAGAAACATAAAGATATGAAGTCCCTCTTAGAAAAAATTAATTATGATAAGTATAAATGGAATATATGTGGTGACCTTAAGGTAATAGGAATTCTTCTTGGATTACAAAGTGGATATACAAAATACTGTTGTTTTCTCTGTGAATGGGATAGTAGAGCGAAAAAGGGATCATTACTTGGTTAAGCAGTGACTTGATCGTGAATGTTTAACGCCCGGAGAAAAAATATTTAAAGTAAACCATTGGTGAACCCACAAAAAGTATACTTGCCACCATTACACATAAAGCTTGGACTTATGAAAAACTTCGTGAAGGCAATGAATCGTGATGGTCCAGGTTTTCCGTACCTCCATAGTAAATTTCCGAAGATTAGCGAGTCCAAACTGAAAGAAGGCATTTTTGTTGGCCCTCAAATTAGGCAACTACTTTCAGACACAAAATTTGAAGAATCTTTAAACCAGATGGCACGTGCTGCCTGGACTGGATTTAAGCAGGTTACAGAAAATGCGCTTCATAATTTCACTTTGGCGTCTGTCTCTGGAACTGCTTAAACTGAAATTTTGACAAAACCGTAAATGATAGAGAAACTTGCTGCCAGTTGTTTTTCTTTAAATTTTAGTTTTGAAAAATATACAAGTTCGGATTGAGGCCCATTTTAGTTTTTGTTTTTTAATATATTCGAAAGCATAAATGAAGAAAAGCTGCAAATTTGAGCAAACGTTTCCATGTTAATGCCATTTGTTTTGTAAAAGTTTGAGAAAAATCCAACGAGAAAGTAATCATTTCTTTTGAAGTTTGAAAATTTCTTATGCGGATTTATCAATATTTATCAACGAGAATAATCTTCCATACAATTGGTTTGTCGCAGCTCTCCAGATTCCTCGCCTTTTCCTTCATTTCTCTATATGTGGAGCAGCCGACATCTTCTATGATGTTATCGCCATCTTGTTCGTCCTCCCTCTACCGCGCCTTCGATAATCATACTTATAGATGTTTAATTTTCTTTCTTGTGCACACAGAACGTAATAAATGAAAGGAAATGCAAAAGTGTAAGGATGGAAATTTAACTTATATGCGTGAGTGCATAAGAATGATCACAATTCGAGAATTGGGAATTAGACTAGTTTGTTAGCTTAGTTGGTTAAAGCACCTACCCGGAGAATGGGAGACCCTGGTTCTGATTCCTGCCAAAGTTCATAATTTTTCTCCATCTTTACAAAGGGAATGCATTATCTGCGGAGAGTAAATGAACTTGATATGCTAATTTTCCTTTGGTGCGGACACTGCGCTTTGTAAGTGAAAAATAATGAATAATTTACTACGAAGAACTGAACTTTAACGTAATAATAATAATAATAAATATTATATATTCCAACTGTATAAAAGACGGAATGCTAAATGTTTAAGTGTACATTTTTACAGTGATGCCGCTTGTTCTTGAAAAGTTATTGAAAACTTTAAAGAGGCGAATAGGGAAGCGTTAAAAAATATAATAGAAAATTGATTTCGCTCAAAGTTATACTTTAGTTACCGAATATGTGGCAGTATAATCACACGAAAAATAAAAAAATGCGCTAATATATCCATATAAAAAACTTTCTCCTCTTGCCGAATTTCATTAACACGTTGGGGAGACAACTGGGTAGGGATGATTAATATTTTACGCTTTATATGATAGTGGTTTTTTTTAAAACGAACAGCTCTTTGCGATTATTCACATAATATCCCATTTGTATTTTCGAACTCCTTTGAATTGGCTGTCGTCAGTCTATTTTCCTTATATTTTATACATTCTCTTTCGCTTTGTTACGATATCTTTCTCTTCCCCTCATATATCTCTATTTTTGTGCTCCTTTCTCATCGTTTATGTGTGCGCCCTTCCTTCCTCCACAAATCACGCATCTTCACTTGTATTCAATGCCTTCAACAGTCGAACGCATTAAAGACTTCATTCATGATCCGCTCAACGTCTTTTGCCTAGTACATACATACATACTGAGAATTCCAAATAAAAATCCTTCCTTCAAAGACGTTTGTTTTTGCTTTCTCCACATATATATACTTGTATTTATATATACTTACACGCACGCACACACACATTCATATTATTATCATGTGATCGATAACGAAGAGTTAAATGGTAGAGGGGACCTTATGGTCTCAATTTCGCCCTGAAAATAAAGTCATCTATCTATCTATCTATACGTAGTATAGAGAAAGTACATATTATATTCATGATAAAAATCGAATTCGACATTTCAACGGAAATACATGTTTAGAGGTCCATAGAACACGTTTTGACTATTTTCTCGATGATGTCTGTGTGTGTGATATGAATTTTGTGGGCTCTCTAACTCATAAAGTATTTGTCATTTCAGTACCACATTTCAAATTTAATATTTTCGTAATGGTGGCAAGAGTTGATTAATTTTTTAACACTATAGGTCAAACGGAAGTGGACGTTCATTCTTATCGTTTTTTCGTTGTTTTTTAATATCTCCTTTAAAACTCAATATTTATAAATGATTGTTATTATAAAATTTGGATAAAATAAACGTTACTAGAAGTTTTAATTGAATAATTTTTTCATAAAGCCGATAGTTTAAGATATATTTTTATATTTCTTCTAAATTTACCATTGTTTCCGCTGATATGATAAAACTTTCTAATTGTTGATAGCTGTGCGAACGCCTCCAAGGGTCATTTTAATTACTATTATCTATAGAAACAGCTAACGATTTTCAATACTTATTGATTTTTAAAAAATAAAGATATTGAAAATTATTCTCGAGTATAATCGGTGATAATTATTCTGAGAACGCTAACGTAGAGAATAACCATATTCATTGCTCTTTAGGGAGAAAGGCATGTGTTGGACACATCACATATATTAGAATGTACTGTCGATGAATCACCATTGATGACGGCTGCTTCGCATCTGTTTTTGTCTAACTTTTTATGGTAATCAGGTAGACATAGTTTGCCAATTTTTATCCAAGCGTAGTTATTTATTGAGAAATCATCCTGGACAAATGAATTGCGCATAGACTTGAAGAGGAGCAGAAGCCATTGATCGGAAGCGATATTTATGTATTATTCCATATATAAACTTTATTAGAGTTAAGAAAGTCGGTCCGCTACTGCACGTCAAGTTTACTCTTTCCGATACCATCATGTTAATATAGATTATTCGTTTTCTGAAACTTATTGTAAATAAAAATCCAAGCTTTAAAATCTACGGTTCTTCCTCATATAAGTATTTCCAGCGGTTTTCTCATCCCCTTTTTTCTTTTTAGATAATGCTTATTGGTGACGGACCTGCGTGTTGCCGGGTCAATAAAATATTTGCACAGCACTCAAGGGGGCATTTTGACTTTGTGCTATATTTTAACGGTGTATATTTTGTAATAAATCAGCTTATTATAAAACGACGCAACATTGATATAAGGAAGATAAATTTTTCTCGTTTGAATACAAATATTAAGTACCAATCGATTTCTCAGTCGTGTGGTTTTATTGCATGTATTCCGCTTTCTACGACCGCTTCTCACACCAACATATTCCGTTAGCTCTTTGAATCCGCTGCATTCGCTGTTCCGAATTTGGGAAAGTTTTGGAAACCATAGAAACAATCGAAGCAAAGTAACTGCATTATAAAAAGGTAATGTATATATAATCCAATATAACAATTACGCAATATTCGAAGATGTCATAAACAAAAAGCAAGGCTGGGAGGATACACATATTGGATATTGATTGGTGCTCTTAGCAAATAGGCACTCGAGGAAAACAAGGCCAAAAGGGGCGGCGTCATTTGTTTCCTGCAAGGTTTCCTCGCGTGCGAACACTTGGCTTCCTTCGCTCGTTTATTTTTCTCGACTTTGAAAGGAATAATTGTGTGAACTCAAGTATCATGTAAACAATTTTCACCGCTTCGAACGGCTTTATTCCTCGATTTGGAGAAAGGATTCAGATGACGATTATTGTAAGCTAGTTTAAAATTTTGGCTACCTACAGGCGTTTTAAATATGTTTAAAATTTCGGAATTGCTCCTAATTTTTAACTCTACCATTCGTATGTAACAGCGAGTTAATAAAATTATTTTAAAATGTCAATATTTGCTTTAGTATTCCTCCTAAGTAAAAAAAATGTTTTATCCAGATGGTCGGACAGTTACGCGCAGATTTTTATTACTGATTGAAAAGAAAACATTCTAACTTTTGTGCGTAGCATTTCCAAAACGTCGGGAATGTTCTCTTCTCCGTTCACAAATTGGTTCTTCGTCGCTTCTCATCTGTCGCACATCCCCCTCTATGTATGTCACACGCATAGACTTTCTTTCTTTCATCCTTTCCTTTCGTCTCATTCGCTTCTTCCGCTCGATGGTGTCGCTTTTGCACGCGAAAGTAGAATTTCGGGGAATCCCTCACGGTGCCTTTTTTCTGTCATCGTCGTTCGCTTTCTCACCGCCAGAGGGAGAAGTCGCTCCCGCAGTAGAAACCTCATTCGCCACTTCCGGTCCGGAGGGTTTTAGTTATAGGGAATTAGTCATCGGGCCAAATTGTACCGAATATAGAACGCGACCGATGCCACCTCGGAGACCCTCTTCCCTTCTATCGAAAAATTCATATCCGCGTTGAAATGGTAGGCATCGCGCGCTTCATTCTGAAAGAATTGCCTGTCGCTCCTCAAATCTCTAGCCGCCGAGGGTCTTTTATGAGTAACCTTAATGCTTCGGGGCAAAGTGGCTAAATATCGCCTTTTTTAGGAGCGTGTCGCTTCCAGCATGAGCGCCTATACGAGTCCGTCCATCTGCATGTTCGCCCTCGGCTTCTACCGGACGGAAAATTGATACTAAAGACTTACCGTCAAAGACAATAAGAAAATCTCAAAAATGAATCACGTAAGCCAATCAGGGGTACCGCTTTACTGGTGATAAAAATTGAACTTTCCGTCATATCTCGTAAAGTATTGCTCATATCAAAATATTTTTCAAATAAAACTTGTCGAACTAGTAAAATGAAGTATTTATTTTCCTGCACATTTTTATCGTAGGCGTAGCCGTTATCAACAAAATGAAACGAGAATATCTTAATTCGAGTTGAAAATTTCTTGCATGGTTGCTAATATAAGGGATCTCACAAAATACGTTTAATTTCCTTACGCGTGCATGCAGTATTTTATATAGGAAGAAAATGGATTATTTATGAGGAAGAAAAGAACTTTAAAACGCTGTTTTCCTTAGGAATGTACATTCAATAAGGTTTGCAAATGAAAAGAAATGAATAATTTTCAACGAAGGAATAAACGTGGACGTAAAAGAAATGAATAATTTTCAACGAAGGTATAATTTCAAAAACGTTCATATAGGTGGTAATTTCTTTCAAATACTCCATTGCACGAAACTCGCCCATTTGTGGTACGCTGTACACTTTCCTAACATGTTCCAATTATGGTGTAATCATGATATAATATTTGTGGTTCTCTTTCGAGCATGAAATGTGTTAATGTGATCTTGTTTTTTAATGGAAAAATAGCTAATTAGTTTCCAGTCGTGGTAATTTTGCTTTTGACTTTGCGTCTTAATATAATCTAATCCATAAATAGAGTCATTTAAATGCCTTATGATCATCGATACGTCTCATGTCTGCATTCGGATTTCGTGACATAGTCCGCAGCAAGGAAAAACTTGTTCGACGAATCGATCGATAAAACACAATCGCTTTCGGGGGAACTGTATTTTGATCAGGCGCCAGGCACGAAAAACTTGATTAGGAAGGAAAAATCTGGATAGTTTGTTCATTTTGTATTAACATTCAAGTTGGTGAACATTTAACCGTCGGTACTCATACCGAAGCATTTACGAGTGTTTTATCAAGCCAAACTAAATGGTGTTTTCAGCAAATTTATGTCCTATATTCCTGACTGCACTAATTTTGGGCTCAATGATCTTGTGTCATATATACGTATGCTACCGTGTTATATTCCTCTGATTTTCAAAAATAAAAATTTACTATAAATTGACATGTTCTTTTTCCCAAAAGCTCTTAAAAATATTTGTTGCTGAAGGCACAGTTAAATATTAAATGTCCTAAAATGGATAATATTCTCCGAATATCCAGATTCCATATTTATTTTTTATTGTAGTGTCTAATGAATTTTGCTATTTTGCACCGCATAAAGTATTTCGTCACTTTGAATGTCAAATTCTGAGGACGCACCAAAAGAAGTTTCGATTTCTTTCTTAGGTGTCGTATTTGACCGCATTTTTTTTAATATTAAAGATTTCAAGTCTGTTCCACATTTGCGTTCTAGTAAATTGTTTACATTTTCGAGAGTTTTAAATGCGAAATCATTCGAGAGAAATCTTTCTTCGCTAGTGACAAATGGGAAATGTAAGCGTTTCGTACGAATTCCTCACTCGTTTCTCCTTCGACCATTTTCGTCACTTGCAAGACTTCCTCTGCTAATCCTCCTCGCCATATTCTCTCCCTCTCTCTTTCCTCTATGACCTCCTCTTCTCCTTCGTCCCTCTTCGTCCTTCTCTAAGCTGCCACTCCTCATCTCTCACGAATTTCACTTTTTCAGCTTATTCGCTCTTTTCGTTTTGCTACCTTCCCAGTTCCTGTCCTCCTCACCAAATATTTCTCAATGTCTCTTTCTATCTCTTTCTGTATGAATTTGAGGTTTTCTCTCACTTTCCAATTAAGAATTTCCATGTAAAGACCCGAGAGTAAGCACAACGCTTTATTTCTTCGTGAAAATGCGATTTAGAAACAGATGGAGAGAATTACCCGCCAAAATGACTTTTTGGCAATGAATTTCAAAGATGGAAAAAGACCGCCTTAATTATATTATAGGAAGGATTTAAAAGTGTAGTTTTTTGACTTAAAATTATAAATATTTATATGTTACAAAAGGTATTGAATCTAAAGTTTATTATGATGCATATTTATTCGACTGCGTCTTGTACGACTGCAATAGAAGGGCCGATTGATTAAAAGCTTACGAATTTAAATGACGTGACGGCTTTGTCCCAGGAATAAAAATTATCGCGAAAATATTTATCTCCGTCATAAGCACTATATTACAATCTATTAACATTGTCTTCCGTCGCTTTTTGCCTTCGGCCCATTTATTTTCGCCATTCGCTCTTCCCGTCTCGCCTTACACCGTCTCTCTCTCTTTATAAACCTCTCTCCTCATTTCTGCTGTCCTTACTCGTTTTCTCTCTCTCTGCCTCACACCTCCCATCCACCTCTCCCTTTCAAATCCCTCTCTCTCTTGTTTGTCCTTTTCTCTCGCCCTCTCCCCTCCATCCCACCTTTTTATTCCCGTCCTTCCTCTCCTCCTCCATTATCGCGGCTTCTCCTATCCTACGCTCTACTGCTTCCCTTTTCCCCCACCCCTTCCATATTTTCCCTCCGCTCCACCTGCCGCCGTGTCTCTTACCGCAAATATCAACTGCTATCTCCCTCTCCCTCCTCTTCCCTTCTCCCTGCCATCAACAACTCGTCTCTTTCTCCCTTACTCCTTTCCCGCAGATTCCTTCCTTTTCCTCTTTCCACGCGCCATTTCTCCAGCACTCCCTCCCTTAGCTACTCCAGCCATATTTACATTCCTCGCTCTTTCCGAGAGATATTCTGCCGCCGCACAACCCAAACCCTATTTATTTTTCACTCTCCTTTTCTTATATCCCTCTCATCCATTCACTCTTCTCCTTTTCGACACTCCAGACTCACGATCGCTACACTTTTCTCTCGCTTATCTCTTTTCTCTCTGTCTTCTCGGTTTCGTCGTCTTTCTCTTATGTTAGTGTCTTCCTTTTGAGTTTGCGTGAGGACGAGACACTCCTCTCTTAAGGGACTCACCTTTTCACCTACTTCTGAACGTGCGTTTGAGATTTTTCGTTTATTTCAATTCCCCTTCCTCTTCATATTGCTATTTTATACCTTACTAACCAAGTAATGCATAATTATATTAATTTATATCCTTTGGTCCTAATATTCTGATTATTTCCTAGTAAATTTGAGATGGCTATCCAGATGGATTATCCCTGATTGATATCGTGAAAAAGAGAGCGTTTAAAAAAAGGTTTTTAACGTCGAGGAGCGTGAGTGTGGGAAGAAATTGCAAAAGGAGTTTTTTTTGCGACCGACGATGTGCAACCTTCTTGTTCGACACTCTGTGAGACCACCATTACTTCGGATGTGAAAGACATCATTTGCCTCAAAAAGTCATTAAATGTCTCGAGGGAGAGTCCTTTCTCTTTCTCTCTCTCTCTCTCTCTCTCTCTCCCTTTCTATCTTCTTATTCGCCTCTGGCTCTCGTGCTAATTGTCGCACTTGTCCTTTGCGTGTGATGTGGCGAGGCGACACTACCAATCTCTCTTGCGTTCTTCTCCTAAAGACGACGGATTTGGCAGTTGCTATATCATATTTTCTATGAATAAGTACCTGTAATCGAATCCTAATCGTTTTTCGATGGTTAATTTTATATGAATTCTCGACTCCTGTCCAGTCTTAAAATAAAAAATTGAGGGTGCGGAAACAGAATGAAAAAATTGACATTTTCCGGCCTAATAAAATATTTTAGTTTTTTTCATGTCCACTGGATTTTTCCCGGGAGCATTGTTTCTCTTGAAAACCTCCAGCGCACATGACATAGCGCTAGGAACTATATTTACATCATCACGGCACAATAGACGCCCTAATTGGTTGGTGTTTATGTTTCTTAATGTATCACGGTTAGTTTAGGCACAGTATATGTCTCAAAAAACAACAATCATTGCGATTCAAAAGTTCCAATCCGAAGTTTTATTTTCCAAAATGCAGAATTCGTATTTTAAAGAATCAATGCATTTCTGATTTATGTTGTTCATTTAAAGTATACCACGAAAAATAGCTTTTGAACGAAATGGGAGTAAAATAAGCAGAATTCTTATTTGCTAAAACTGCATTTATGTTGAAAATTATAGGTACTCGACAGATGGATTCGAACCCCTTTTCCGATATTTCAAGATTAGAGGGTATATATAATATATAATAAAAACTAAATTCCGCCGCACCGATACAAATATGCTTCCCCGCAGACGCTTCCGCGATAACATTTCAGGTGCGGGTCGAATATCGAGGGTTCGATAATATAAATGGCAAAGTAGCCAACGCCCGAAAGGAAAGCCCGCGACACGCTTAATCAGTTCATTTGCGTTTCACAGCTGAGAACACCAACACACGGCGACGGCTTCCCCCTTCAGGATGACACCTGACCGACTCCGGTGGCATAACAGAGGGGAAAGGAGGCGGTGGCCGAGGAGAGGGGGAATGGAAGAGGCGAGTCCCGCCTCCTTTCGCATGAAGGTAATAGGCAACCCTCGAGGGCAGCAGCAGTCTCGCGAAGATCCCGAGGATATAGTTGCGCGCGACCTCATAAAGCCTACGTGCCCCCCGAACTCTCTCCCTTCCACCACGCCTAAAGGTAGGGCACACGATCCCCTCCCCTATCTATCCACCTCCTCTCTCTCCTCCTTACCTCCACACATCCAACCTTCTTTTCGGAGAGTTGGTTTGTGCCAGAGTAGATCCCCCACCCCCTTTTCCCTAACTGTCTGTGTCGTGGGCTGCCGCTAGTAACGCCTGGGTGTTGGCAGGAGCGACGGAAGAGGAGGAGCAGAGAAGGAGCGTTAAGGGGAAAAGGGTAGGGAGCAAAGGGAGAGAGAGGGGGGAGGAAGGGAGTGGAGGAAGCGTCGGACGTATTCGCTCGGCATCTTCATGGCGGCCCAAGTCGCCGAGGCCTTCGGCGCCCCGGAGAGTCATTCACTCTCCGACAGAAGACTCTCGAATGGCGCGCCGTTTCATCGCCGATCCTCGTGTTCCACTGTTGTCGGTGACCGAAGGGGACATTCGCTCTCCTCGGACAAATTACGATTCTGCAAGGATGAGGGCGCTGGCATCGGAAGGAATGTCCACGTGACCGCGGATCGGTGCGGCGACCGCGCGGAGACCGCAGTGCCTCCGTTGTCTTCTGCAGGCCGCGTCCTTTCACCTGTTGAACCCGATGGAACCCGTAGCCGCGCGGGGTGCGTCGCCGCGGAAGAAATGAAGGCGACCCGTTGCGCTCGCCAATTCGACGCCGAAGATGCGGCAGCGTCTGCACCGTCCAGAGACAAAGGCGGCCGTTTCGACTCGCGATGCACTTCGTCGGCGACCTCCGACCCCGCGAAAGGGTCTGATGCCTGGAAAGCGAGTCGAAGCGAGCCGGTGCGATTCTGCTCGCAGACTCCAGAGGGCATTCCACGGTCGCTGCCTCATCCCTTCGTAGGTTTGCCCCTGTTTCTCGTCTTCTCCGCCACTATCGCGGCATGCTCCGGCATTCAATCCGCCGCTCTCAGGGACTACAGGTTCAACTCGAAGAACGTCACCGCACTGCTGGACAGCCTGCTAGCCAAAAACCACTACGACAACCGCATTCGGCCTGATTTTGGAGGTTAGTGGAGGCAACCATCTTCTCTGTCGTTCCTGAAGAACAGTTGTTAATTGCCGAGTGGAGTTCCCTTCCTTGTCTCGCCCACTTTGACATTCCCGCCACAAGATTTCTTCCCTGGGGCTTGGGTTGCCACGTGAGAAGAGAAGGGGAGAAGGGGGAGATGGGAAGAGGGTCCTGGATAATGAGCCACTGGAGTGCTTTACGCTGCCACCATTTTAAATCTCGAGATCTCTCTCTCTCTCTCTCTCTCTCTTCTCTTCTCTTCAGTGCGAAACCTTTGTTACTATACCTTGAAATTCGTCCATTTGATTAATTCAGACAAAATTAAAGTAATGCCCCTGCCTTGGTTTTGTTGGAGGTTTTGGAATTGTTTGCTACTTCAGTTCGCTTATTTAGGGAATTGAAGTAGCACCAAGGTGTGCAGGAATCTTGTCATTTTATACTTCATTATCTATGCTCGCTCAGATTACTCTAATTATAACCAGGGCCGGCCAATAGGAGGATGCAGCGGAGGAGAGGCACCCCCCCCCCCTCCCTCCCCTCCGAAAAATGGGACACCAGAGGTTCTCAATTATTAAGGTATCTAGTGTAACTTTAGCAAAAACTTTTACTTAAAATCGCTTGAAAATTGATTTTCAATAAAGTTATAATATTAAACAGTGGCTCCAAAGAGCGTTCTTTATTACTATCAATATTAATATCGTGGGTCCCCCGTTGATATTCGCATCCGAACCTCTTTCAATGCTTGGCCGACTCTAGTTATAACTATGTAACTTCGTCTGAGCGTGCGAATTTTATATTTAAAAGATAAAAATTGACTTTGTTGAATGACAATTTTCAGGTATTATAATAATGCGGACTACGAATACACGGGGCTTCTTGAAATCAATCAAAACAATTTTCCTTTTTCCTACATCTTTCCTTACTCATTTTGTTCTCCCATCTCCCTTTCTCCTCGCATATAGGTACTTTCCCCCTTTCTTCACCATCCACACCTCCTCTCTCTGTCCCCTCCCTCCTCTCCCTCTCTTCTCTCTCCTTTCCCTCCCCCCCTCTCTCCATCTCTCATCTCCATTCTCCCTCTCCCTCCCCTCCCCACCTCTCTCTCCCCTCCCCATCTCTCCCTCCCCTCTCTTATCTCCCCCCTCTCCTCTTATCTCCCCCCTCTCCTCTTATCTCCCCCCTCTCCTCTCTCACCCACTCTCTTTTCCCTCTCCTCTCCCACCCCTCCCCCCCTCATCTCTCCCGACCCTCTCTTGTCTCTCCGGAGGCAGTAATTGCAGATAGAGAATTTTCGGACCGATACGTATTTCGTCTACAATGTAGCCATCTTCAGGGCCGGGACTTGAGAGCGAACGAACTAGAGGATAGAAGAGTCTAGTGGTACGTACTTACTGGCTCCGGAGCTTTTTCTCGTTTTTTCTACATTAATTAAAGAACGTAGAAGTTCAAAAATTTTCCTATCAGGAGATAACAAACTAGTCATTGAGAGAAATATTAAAGAAATGCCAAAAGGCCAGTATGTTAAATCAGTACTTCGAAAATTGCTATGTAATCGACAGCGGTCACTTCATTGGTTTCCCAATCCGTATAGATTCAAATATTAGCAACATAGAAATATCCGGAAGCGGTATCGTTAAATTGCTAAATTAGGTGCATAAAATAAAATCGCCAGGGCCAGAAGCCATAACTGCGTTCATTATAAACTCGCTAGCGAACGAATTAGCTCCGTATATTAAGATCATATTCACAAAACCTCTAGATGAGAGAGTAGTTTCTTTGATATGGAAAACAGCCCACGTTACACCTGTACACAAAACGGGAAGTAAATAAAAAGTGCAGAACTATCGCCCTATGCCCTTGACATCAATCTTCTGTAAGGTTTTTGAGCACATTTTTGCCAACTCAATAATGCGATTGTTTGGAAGTAAAGCTGCTCTGAATAGAAACCAACATGGTTTCCGGAGAGGCAGGTAATGCGAGACTCAGTTAGCTCTTCACAAACATGATTTTGTGAAAGCAGCGGAATAAGGAATAGGAGTAGATGCAGTATTTTTATAATTCAACAACGAGAAAATAGTAGATTGGATTGCTTCGTTCCTTTCGGATAGAACCCAGAGAGTAGTTCTCGATGAAGTTGCATCAGACGTCGTCAAAGTGACTTCCGGCGTGCCTCAAGGAAGTGTAATTGGGCCGCTGTTATTCTTGATATATATATATATATATATGATTTAGCGGATAATATAAAGTGTAAAGTCGAACTCTTCGCGGATGACACGCTTGTGTGTGGTGAAATCAACACAATATACGACCAGGAGACTTTGCAAAGGAACCTTCAGGCTATTATGAAGTGGTGTAAAGATTGGAAACTCAACCTGAATATATAGGATATCCGGATTAAAGTAAAAATACGACAATAGCTACAAATACCTAGGAGTCACTCTCACTAGCAATTTGTCTATATAGTAGGGAGCATATAAAAACCGTGATAGCATCGGAAAACAGGGTTCAAGGGCTTTCCTTTAGAGTCCTGCGGGGATGCCCCTCGAATGTGACGGAAATCGCATGCTTTTCCCTAATACGACCCGTCGTGGAATACTGTTGCGCCATCTGGGACCCTTTCGAGGAGGGCCTAACTAAGGAGCTCGAAATGGTTCAGCGTACAGCGGCTAGTTTTTTAAAGGGAGAATATCGGTATGATGCGAGTGTATCAGAGATCTTGAGGGACCTGAAATGGCAGACATCACTCCGTCATTTTTGGGCAGCCATCATTGCGTAAAAATCGGTGCAGTTTTCCATAATATTATTTCTACGCATAATAAACTAATTCATCTTAATTTCATCCGGTATGTAAATGACAAGTTGGCGGACCATTTTTGAATACATAAGCACAAGACTCTCATCGTCAAAATAGTTATAAAACACACATGTAAATATTTAAACATGTAAAATGGACCTCATTAAAAACATGAAAAACAGGAATTTTAGACAAAACTGATTTTGGTCCAAAATACTTCGCGCCCCCTGTGGAATTCTCATACACCACCCCTAAAGGGGCACGCCCCACTGATTAAGAACCATTGGGTTATTGTAAAGATGAAGAAATATAGATAATTATTCCTATAAATCTCAATAAAAACTCCATTTATAAGTCCTTTTAGGAGCATTTATTTCATCTAATAGTAAGTTCTTTGCTTCTAAGATTTAATCAAAAATACTCCAAATCGTTCGGAAATTCCAAAATCATAAATTGGTGTTTAAGATGTAAGTTTACACTTACATTTTAATTATCATGCAGTACTGCAGTTTAAAGCTAACATATGGCAACAAAAAACAAATTAATTTTACTTACTTTCTATTATTTTGCTTAATTTCGTTTTAGCAGATATTTTTTCAAATACAAAAGAGCCTGACGCTAAACATGATAATTTAATTTACATTCGATCTAAAAGTTTATTCTTATAAGGAGATCAAGGGATTATCACCTAGCAATTTTCCATTTCTGTGATGATATTATTTGGTAGCGCAAATGAAGTATCAAATTTCAACTGTTTTGAAATTTTTCATAACGAAAATCTTGTAAATGTAATAATGTTATAATAAATTGCACGATTAAAATTAATTATAGTGATACAGCAATTTAATGGTACAGTTTTGTAATCATAAATGCTCAGAAATGGGGTATTATAGCCTAGTAGAATATTTAGAACCATATAATTTGTAAAATACGAGTTAGAAAACAGCCTTTTAATTGACAAAAAATGTCGTAACCAACTGATGGAATTAAATAGCACTAACAGGGATTCACGCACATCTCTGAATAGTATACCTTCGAGCATTTACAAATGGATCAGTTAGTAGCATTTAGAGGTGTCATTCATAGAATATGCCTCACTTGTTTCCTATCCGCAATTCGCATGCCTAGGCCCCTTTCAGACGAGGATACGGTATCTCGGACGCAGTATGCGAGATACTGAATCGCGGTGGATCATGCCAAGATACTGTATCGCAATAATGCATCCGCATCCGTCTGGGTGGGCGTTTCAATGTTCGCTCTAAATTCGTGGTGAATATGGACGTCGAGGAGGTAGCCTTGATTTTGTTATTATTTAGAAGAAAAAAGAAAATAAATAGAAAGTTGTGGGTTCATCCAATTGTCAGGTTGAGAGAATTAAAAGAAACGTACCACATACTTTATGATGAGCTTAGACAAGACCGTTTCAAGTTCTTTAATTATTTCAGAATGTCAGTCCAGTCTTTTGATGAACTCTATGGTACATTAGAAAGTTTAATTCGAAAGAGGGACACGAATGATCTTCATCAGACGTATCCCACAAGCAAGGTCGACATTCAATTTCACTAATGAACTTACCATTATCGTTAAAATCGTAACCCGCTAGCAGCCTAAACACACTGACTGACGACGCGTGTATCACAGTCTGAATGGTGCTATTCAACAAAATGTACTCTCGGCCGCCGAGATACCGATTCTGTTGCCGGCGGCTGGCGGTGACAAGACGCTGAAAACAAGTATCGCGATACTGTATCAGTCGCTCGGTTCCGCGTGAAAGGCGTTATCGGCGCCAATGCATTCTCGGCGTCTGAGATACGCGTATCCGATATACCGTATCCTCGTCTGAAAGGTACCTTAAGTTTCGGCACACGTCGGACAACGTCTGTTGGTTTCTAAAGAAGTAGTAAGGCATCTCCTTTAGCCTTGAAGTTAAGATCGTCCGGTGGTCTTGGGAGAATGGGGAAAAGAGGGTGTTCAGAAAGTAAGTTCCAGGCCGTCATTCCATTGGGCTAATCCTGTTTAGAAATCGATTTTTACGACCGCAATCCTTTGGCAATTCCACCTTCTAATCGGATCAAGTCGAAGTGAACGCTTAGCGTCCGAAGATGTTGTATTTAGCGTTGCGGCAGGATTCGTTAGCGCATAGAGGGGAGGGAGAGGGAGAGGGGGAGGGGGAGGGAGAGGGAGAGAGAGAGGAGGGGTTGGTGGGAGTGTACTAGAGTAGATAGGTCGATTTCCGGTCAGTTTTTTTTGGCGCCATCGTTAGAAACTCGCAAAGCTTGATGCAATCCGGATAGGCTGCCAATCAGGCGCCATGTGTTGCGATAATTAATTCCTCGATAGGACTGTCGTTTTCATGTGCGACTCCATATTTGCGAAAACTAATAGTTAATGGTACTTCATGACTCGACAAAGTCGCTTTTGCAGAAAATTTAAGAAGTTTCTTTATGGTCTCTTATAAAGAATTTAATACAGCTCAAAGAATGTCGGCTTTCCGGCTTGGAGGAAAATTAGATCCAATTGAGAAATGCGTTGAATTAGCACGCAAACTAAATGGAGCATTTTCTAATACAAGTTTAGAGACATGGAATCTGGATAAGCACAAATAAAAGAAAGTGATACTATTTTAATTAGGCTACCTGTGTGCTGTCCGTGGTAATATGAGCAAATGTGAAATTAAAAAGGAAAATAAAGTCACCTGAAGTTGGAACAGGCCTTTTACCAATAAGTGATATCGCTAATGTTACAGATAATTTTTTAAAATCATTGCAAGACTCGGTGTTCCCAAATATACAGGATCATTACTTGAATCCTGATTGATTCCGAAAATGGAACATACTGGCACCCAAAATGATGCTGTGAATTCCATTAACCTAGAACTTTTAGACAATATTCCGGGGGTTCCAAGGGAATATAAATCTGTAGATACGGTAATAGATGATGATGAGAGTGTTCATTACTCAATAAAATTCTTAAACTCCCTAGAAGTCTCGGGGTAACCACAACACATTCATAAACTCAAAATTGGAGCACCAATTATATGCCTCCGTAATTTAAATCCTCCAACACTTTGTAATGGCCCCAGATTAATTGTAAAAAACCTTCATAATTTTGTGATAGAAGCCACAGTTATTACAGAACACGCAGACGGACAGGACGTATTTACCCCGAGAATGCCTATCATACACAAATACTTTCCGTTTCAATTTAAAAGGCTACAATTCCCTGACAGGTTAAGCTTTGTAATGAGTATTAACAAAGCTCAAGGTCAAACACTAAAAATTGTTGGCCTAGATTTAAGAAATCTGTGCTTTTCTCACGTACAATTATATGCCGGTTGTTCGAGAGTAGGCGATAAAAATAATGTACAATAATAAAAGACAGTGTCACAATGTCAATTTGTCATGTAATGCTTTTTGAAGCTAAATATCTCGCAAACGACTTAACCGAATTTGTTGAAATTTTCAGGATAACATTATGATATAAAAACAAAAAGTTTTAATGTATCGAACTCGAGATCAAAGATCCAGGTTCGACTCCAGAAGATAATTTCCATTTCACATAAGGTAACACGTAAAAAGGGACATTTCGACGTGCAGACTTTTATTCTTTTTTAGATTAAAGTTAGAAAGAATTGACCTACAATCTTCGGATATAAACCATTTTGAAGAAAACATTATAAAGTTTCTTATTCTGCCTACAATTCGAAATTTCTCAATGTAAACGTTTCATTCACACAGTTTGAGGAAATCTTGCAATTTTTAACGGGATGTTGCCTTGCGTACCAATTCCATTGTTAGACCTCTATATCATATTGTTAATTCAATCCTTATGGGTATAAACGTGCTTTGAATCCTTTTAATACGAGAGAGGGGGGGGGGTAAGAGAGCGGTAGAGGGAGGAGCGAGAGAGAGGGGGAGAGAGAGAAGTAGGGGGGAGGGGGAGAGAGGAGGGAGAGGGAGGGAGGGTGTGAGAGGGGGAGGGGAGAGGGGGGGAAAGAGAGGCAACTATTTTAAGTTTAATTAAAGATAGCCCGTCAACAACAGAATATTCACTAGAAATGTTGTATTTGACAAAATATTTCATATGTAAAAGTGTGATATTAATTATTTTAAATGAAAGTTATAATAATCTATCTATCTTTCTGTAATTCTTCCGTTGATATTTCAACGGGCATTACACTAGTTTACGTATATTATGCACATACGGCAGAACCATTAATATAGTGTACAAAGAGATTTTGTGAAATATAACGTTTAAATTTTACGTACTGCGTCTTTCGTTTCATAAATAATTTATTTCCATATTTGTTTCGTGTTAATTATCCTACATGTATGTACATCACTTATGATACGCTTAAATTATAGCCACATTTTAATTTTCAAGTATTCCCAGGCAACGCCAGGTACTTTAGCTACTTTTGAAATATTTTGCTAGAGAAATCACTTTTACGATTTTACAAAAAATAGTGAAAACTCGTGGGAGAATTGTATTTATCTTTAAGGAGTAGATTATGTATTACGGAGCAGCAGGGAGTCAGTTTTCATGTTTTTTACGATCGAAAGTTTTATCACCGAATTTACTACATATATAGGAAGGTGGCAGATGAGAAATGGCATTTTTTCTTATGGAGCGTATCCTGTTATTTTTTTGAACAATTTACAATCATAATTCATAATGGTAACTATAAAATTAAAAATGCTGACAGTCATTTAATAATTATATTTATTTTCAATAAAAATGGAAATTAATACGAAAGTAGTCGCAGCTCAAATTATTTACAGTAAGGCCGGGCGCACACTGATAAAACGAAACAAAGCGAAATTGCCAAATTTCACATGAAAATGTAATTAGGTAGATTTTGCAAAAAATATAACTTGAAATATTATTTTCAAAATATTCTTTCACCGATTGTTTGAGTTTTACACTTTATGGATTTATGATCAATTTGTCGTGTTTCGGTTTGTTGTTATTTCCATTGTGTTGTTATCAATAACTTCTATTTTTACTTTAACACACACTTCGTTTCAGGATGTCAAGAGATGATGATGAGATTGTTCCCATTCTGAGGGACTGGTTGATGAAAAAGTCAGTACCGCTGAACACAATAATAATGTGCTAATGTAATTAATTCAATTAAAATGCAGTTAAATGCATGGTATTTAAATACTCACCTGTTGCCTTCTTCTCAGTCGCTATCTCATTCCACAATTTATCTATTACTGCTCCATTGTTATAATCTTTGCTGGTGTGGTCATAAATTGCACTTCTTTCGTGTACAAGGACCACGAGTTTATCCGCATCACGCTCCATAGCTTGAGAAATACTGAAACGTTTCGACGAAACAAAGAGGCGATAAACATTTACATTTACATCAATACCCTGTAAGCCGCTGGAAGCGTTTGGCAGGGGGTGTCACAACACCAAGTGAACTCTAACTAATTCCTCTGTTGGACTGTCTTATCGCGTCTGGGAAAAAGGATCTATAGTATTTGTCTGTTCTAGCGATTGTTTCGACATATTTTCTCCTGCACTCTGTTCTAACATTACGTTCACTAACACCGATGGGGACGACCATGCCGCGTACATCTTTAACGAATTCGGAGCTTTCGAATTTTTCAAATAGTTTCCTTTTGTAATCAATTCTTATACTCTTCAACGTCTGCCATTTCAAATCCCACAATATCTCTGATACACTCGCATCATACCGATATTCTCCTTTTACAAATCTAGCCTCTCTACGCTGAACCATTTCGAGCTCTCTAGTTAGGCCCTCCTCGAAAGGGTCCCAGACGGCGCAACAGTATTCCACGATGGGTCGTATTAGGGAAAAGTATGCAATTTTGTTCACGTTCGAGGGGCATCCCCGCAGGACTCTAGAGGAAAGCCCTTGAATTCTGTTTGCCGATGCTATAACGGTTTTTATATGCTCTCTACTAGACAAATTGCTACTGAGAATTACTCCTAGGTATTTGTAGCTATTGACGTATTTTAACTTTAGTTCGGATATTTGGTACGGGTAACGGTTGAAATTCGTGGAGCGCGTGAAGTTCATTGCGGCGCATTTCTTTATATTCAGATCGAGTTTCCAATCTTTACACCATTTCGTAATAGCCTGAAGGTTCTTCTGCAAATTCTCCTGATCGTGTATTGTGTTGATTTCTCCATACACAAGTGTGTCATCCGCGAAGAGTCTAACTTTACACTTTATATTATCCGCTAAATCATTTATATATATCAAGCATAACAGAGGTCCGATTACACTTCCCTGAGGCACGCCGGAAGTCACTTTGACGACGTCTGATGCAATTCCATCGAGGACTACTCTCTGGGTTCTATCGGAAAGAAACGAGGCGATCCAATTTACAATTTTCCCGTTAATTGAATAAGCCCTTAATTTTTGCACTATTTTCACGTGAGAAACGGTGTCGAAGGCTTTCCTAAAGTCTAAAAATACTGCATCAACTCCTATTCCTTTATCCGTTGCTTTCACAATATCTTGTGTCAGTAGAGCTAACTGAGTCTCGCATGACCTGCCTCTCCGGAAACCATGCTCGTTACTGTTAAGCGCTTCATTGCTTTCGAGAAATCGCATTATTGAGCTACCGATAATGTGCTCAAAAACCTTACAGAAGATTGACGTCAACGATATAGGGCGGTAGTTCATCACTTTTAATTTACTTCCCGTTTTATGTATTGGTGTAACGTGGGCTGTTTTCCATATCAAAGGAACTACACCCTCATATAAAGATTTTCTGAATAGAATCTTAAGGTACGGAGCTAATTCGTTTGCTAACGAGTTTATAATGAATGCAGGTATGGCTTCAGGCCCTGGCGATTTTCTGTTGTGGACCTGACTTACAATTAGTAATTTAACGATACCGCTTTCGGATATTTCTATGTCACTCATATTTGAGTCTATACGAGTAGAGAAATCAATGAAATCATTTTTCGAAGAACCGATTTAACATACTAGCCTTAGTAAAAGAATCGTGTACACTTTCACCGTTGTCTGTACGTAGAAGAGGTGCTGTGGACTGACCTCCTTGAATTTCTCGCACGTACGACCAAAATTCTTTCGAGTCATTTTTGAGTGAATCCGAGAGTGTCGTGGATCGGTAGGCGTCAAATTCCTTACGCGCTTCGTCTCTTGCAGATTTACGACTATTTCTGTATATTAAATACTCGTTTGCGTGGTCCCTACCAACTTCTTTAAGGTGCTTTATGTGCGCGTGATGCCGTCTTTGTTTCTTGAGCAAGGCACGGAGTTTCGGTTTCACCCACCGCGGGTCCTTGCGATCACGAATTGCTTTAGTTGGGACAAACGTTTTTAGCCCTTCTCGAATGATTCGCAAAATTTCCGTCCAAGAGTCATCTACGCTGTTACTATTCGCAAAATTGATTAATGTCGGTATTTGGTTTGTAACATAATTTTTTAAACCTGGGAGATCTGCTTTAGTAAAGATATAGACTAATCGCGTTGGCTTATCTGTTGTCGCAGGGGTGTATTTGAAGTCGGCAATTACTATTTTATGATCACCTATGCCGTCGTCGATTTGTAGGTTTCTAGTCGATAGTGGGTGGGTAGTGGCTAGCAGATCTAATATGTTTCCGTTTCCGTTGTTGTCATATCGCGTCGGCTCGTTGACGATTTGCTCTAGAGAGTTTAGAGTAAACGCTTCAATTATTTCACGACAAGCTTCTCTATTTTTTCCACCACTAACATAGGTTACGGATTTCCAATCGATAGATGGAAGATTATGGTCTCCTCCAAGAATGATTACTGGATCGTTCTTTCTCCTAGCTGTCACCTGCAATGTACGACTGAGTTCTCTAATGTTCTCGACTCCCGAGTCAGGTGGGCGGTAAAATGAGCAAAAAAATAATTTTTTACCATTTCTCGTACGAAGGGAGCACCATATCGTTTCGCAGTGTTCGCTGACGTTAATCTCCTCTAATTGGCTTGATATACTCTTTCTGACGGCGATGAAAACTCTGCCTCCGACTCTTTCCCTCCTGTCTTTGCGATATACCATGTAATCTGGTGGGAAAATCTCGTTAGAATTAATGTCGCCCGATAGCCAGCTCTCGGTTCCCAATACAACGTCTGCACGATGGCTTTTAACTAAGTGGCAAAAATCAGCCTGTTTCCTTAGAATGCTTCGGCAGTTCATAATAATAATTTTTATTGTGTTTTCTACGGATATTTTCGTTCTGGATTTCCCCGCCACTTGATCTAACAATTTTATTTTTCTACTTCTCACTCTACCGCTATTCTTGGACTCCCTAGGGTTAATGTTGGCGGACTCTTTTCTAACAGATATATTGGTGTTAACCTCGTCTAACCTAAAAAAACCCTAGCGTGTTCAAAAACCCTACCGCATCCGCTGCCTCAGCCGTGTAGTGGACACCAGAACCGTTTAGGGGTACCCTACATGAGTCCAGCACCGGCCTCAGGTCAACGAAGTCCACTCCATTGCCCCTACAGAAGTCCCACAGCCTACGGTTCAAACCCACCACACCGCTCCAAACCATAGAACCGCAGTCCGTCCGAGGGACAATAAAATAGTATGACACATGATTCATCCTGTTCTTACCAGCTTGGAGCGGATGTTTCGCTTCGCCTTACTATCAATGTCTGCGCGCTCATTCATTTTTATATAATTTTCGTCTCTTGAAACTGCTTGGAGCAGTTTCGCCTTGTTTCGTCTTCTTTCGCTCTGTCAGTGTAACGTATCGGAGGGAGGAGGCAAATGCCTGACTTCCCTAACAAGGATTTGGTTGGTCTTTCCCGAAAATCTATTTCTGCTGTAATGACTATTTTCCCAAAAGCCACTTTCCGGAATAGCCATTTTCCTGAAAGTCGCAACCCAACCCAACTCAAATTAAGTTTCCATCACGAGAGAACCCAGAAAAAGGGAAAAAATGTTAAGGCTGCATCAATATCGAGATGGACGGAAACATAAGACTTGCTAACTGCTTGTGGCAACAATACATAGTATTCTGATAATTTACATGAAGTGTCATGTTCATTACAATAAACTTTTATGAAATATTAAAACGTTCCAATTATTTCTTTGCATTTCAACCAATAGTTCTGAGTTACGTTTCAAATTTTCAAATGAAACGTAACATAAACCTAAATTTACAAGGAATGTGATTTTCGGGAAAATGGTCGCTTCTGGAAAATATCTTTCGGGAAAGTGACCCCATAAAAAGTATCATTGGATCGATTGGATTTTGGCTATGTTTTCTTCAATTCTCCTACTCAAACGCCATCGAGTGTTATTTATCAGACATTTAAATTCGACGCAAAGTGCTCGTTTCTCAACTCTCCTATCATCGTGATCACTACGGAAAATTTGGAGAGGTTTAGTGAGATAAGGTCTCGAAAGACGCTACAGCCGAATGGGGGAGAAAATAACAATTGGGAGCAAGGAGTATTGGGGTTGGCTGCTGTACCTATAGGTAGTGCGGTCGCTTAGAAAAAATTCGGTTTTTGAATTTGGATTAACTTATTTGTCCGCGGTGTAATTTGTGAAACGTGACCGAAGAAATTTAGTAACTGGATCGCATAGTCAGATTCCGGAAATATGAGATACAGTAATGATAAAAAATAGCCCAATAGTCTTGAGAGCTGTAAGGAAAAATGCATTACCACCTATTTAATCCGTGTTCATGTAATCCGGGAAAATCGTGGATGTTTTTCAGATACTGCCGCTCAGACGTGTCGGTGCGCCTAAATTAAAAACTCACAAAATTCTTTTATATAATAATATAGCAGATAAACTCCCTCTCAGAGTAGGAAAACTAAAACCTAATCACTTAAATATGTACTATAACGTCACATTCTCCCTTTTTTCTCTCTGCTTCAATTTTTCCCATCCGAAGGGTTACCGTGGGCAAAATAAACGTATTAATCGGAACCTATAAAATCAATATAATACGCAATCAGAAAATCCTCAAAGAATAATTAATTGTCGCAAAATAAATTTATCCAATGTGAAAACCTGTAACATTTTCTCGATGGTAATAAAAAAATTCCTTGTCGAATCTAATTTCTCCTCACACTGTAAATTTTGGTTCATAACCCAAAAATGGCATAAAAAGTTAATAAAGCACCGAAGGAAATATATTCGTGAGAAAAACTATGTTTAGATAATTCATTATATTTCAATATAAACAGTTGCGATTTAACGTACATTACAAAAAAATTGCGCGCACAAAAATCACCGTTATATAATTTTTTCACGGTTGAACTTGACGAGTCAAATAAAACTGTTCAGCCCACATTTCAAAGCAGAAACTTTAATGAAGGATAACGTCGTTGTACTTTTCTTACCTCTTAACTGTACTTCATTAATTCAGCCCTTGGATCAAGTAATATTACATTTCCTGAAGTGCAGATATCAATTCTTAAGTGGCATTAATGGAAATAAACCAGTGGTTGTCATTTGCAAATAATATAATTTAAAGGATATGATTCGGGGACTTTGGCATGCTTGGAACTCTATTTCAAGATCCACTTTGAAGAAGGCATAGCCAATTCCCGCGGTCCAGAAAATTCCATAGTCCGGCATTGACTATTTCCCAATGGCGCCGGACTAAAGTGGTTTTCCTAAGCTATAGGCATAAGCTGCAAATTTAGAAGCAGGAGAAACAATCTGCTGTGACCGCGAACCGAAGACGTGGAACACTCGGGTTCGATTATCAATAAATTTTCGTGTACAAATTATGAAAAATATTCTTCAAAATTGCTTTTCGCGATAATGGCTTTCAAACATAACTTTAAAATCCACTCACATAATACGATACTTAGATTCGGGTAATTTCGCCATGAATGGTTATTGGTAAAAGCCGGT
Organism: Uropetala carovei; assembly: GCA_036926305.1. Classification (NCBI taxonomy): domain Eukaryota; kingdom Metazoa; phylum Arthropoda; class Insecta; order Odonata; family Petaluridae; genus Uropetala; species Uropetala carovei. Next base: position 556,989 of record JAXCHB010000175.1, read on the forward strand.
AATGTACAGAAAATTGCTTTGCTACAAATGGGAATATTTTAACATTTTTCGTCTACCACGGTGATAATTCGAATGTTTTGTGTGTTCGTGTTTTCTAAAAAAGGAACTTTTTGTGATATCTATAATTGTGAAAAAACATAAATCTTAAATATGTCATACGCTGAATTTTTTAATTTTGATGAATTGCCCTGTAAAAGGACGAATAAGTTCTTCCATGAACGGAAGATTGTCTCCCACTCCAAAGGGAAATGAAAAAACCTGGCGTTTCAGTGAATCCTCAGAAATCTTCTAGTGATGCATATCATGGAAAATCACTCGTTTATACGAAATTTGATTGTTTCGGACAGTTTAAATAAAAGGAAGAGAATATCTTTTGTTTCAATTGCAGGGATCCTACTTTTCACTTTTTCTTTGCTCTGCAAACTTACCCAAGAAAAATTAATGTATTGTATGATATTCATAATACAATGTTCAGAACGAAGTAAAGAAATATATTTTAGTATATTTTAATTTCGGCTGAATTTTCGAGCCTATACGTGAAAAAAGCCACATACGAGCCAAGAAATTATGAGCGTATATAGACAAAGAAGGAAAGAGAGATGTGGTAATACTTTGGGACTAGAAGTTATAAATTCCATCAAAATTGGAAACAGAGTTGTGAAGTGAAAGTCCCCACATTGTGCGCGACTCTCACCGGATTCATGTCGGCGATTTTTTACGGCACTCAAGAGCGTATATTTTGAAACTAAAAACGCGTTCCAGGAGAAATCCATCCCTTTCGGTGCTTTGGGTATCATCTCTTAGAGATGTTATCTCTCGTTTTATCGCAAGAATCATAAGAAGAAAGGAAAAGAAAGACGATTTAATAACCGAAAACGTTTGTGAAAGCATACTTCAATGTTGTTGGAGGAATAGAGATAAAAAATGAAATGAACGAAGAGAGTAAAGGAGGTTATACTTATATGGGGAATAAAAGCCACGTTCAGATGAGGCGTAAAATGACTCGCGACTACGGCGTGTGCAACACACGCATCGTAGAATAAAGAAAAATCAGGACTCCACGCTATACATCGGGGAGAGATTAAAGAACAGAGCAGATAGCTAAGGTTACACAGATCAATCGAAGGGCTCTCTTTCTCTATCTATATCCATATAGAATGCGGCGTAATCGACGCGATACAAGTGCGTCCGATTCGACCTCTCTCTCTCTCATCAGAGCATCTCACAACCACTTGCCTGCAGCGAGTGCGCGAGGGAAGCCAAAGATAAATAAAACGGAATACATTTCTACCTCTCTCTCTCTCTCTCTCTCTCTCTCTATCTCCACTCTTCAATCTCGGCCTCAGGTTAAGCTGAGCGCTTGACAACGATGATTTTCCTTTCTCCCTCCCTCTCTCTGACCCTCGGCTGACTTTCCGTTGCCGCAAATTGATCCAGGCTTCCCGACGTCGTCGACTTACATCCGAGAGCCATCCACAGGGACGCGTCCTTCTTCCCCCTCCTCCACCATTACTCCTTTCTCCCTCTCCTCCCACTTTCACCAACCCAACTACCCTCATTCACCCGACGCCTTTTGCCCTCCTCTCCCCGTGTTCACCGAGCGCTTGTTTATGCTGCCGAGGTGGTCTCCGAATGGAGGAAAAAAGGGAATGGGAGGGAATCAAAACCCCCTTCACTCCTCCTCATTCGCCCAACTCTTCCTTTTATCCTTGGGGAAACCCTCATTCAACTAGAGTGACGTCACTTCTTCCTCCTCGGCTGAAAAGCCGCTTTCACGAGCGAGAAGGCGTCGGCGTCTCTGCGCCTCATCCTCACTATTTTTTTCCTTCTCCTCCCATTCTAGACCTTCGATTATTTTTTTGCGCTTACACTTTTTTCTCCTCTGCATGTTCCATTTTCTCTTCCCTTTTTTCTTTCTCTCGTTTCTCCATTTCATTCCCTTTTCACGTTACTCTTTCCCTCCCTCATTTTCCTTTTCTCTGCTCTCCCCTTCCTCTCTCCCTTTCCCTCCCTTCCTCTTTCCCTCTCACCTCCTTCTCTTTGATCGACTCCAGCTAACGCCTCTCTGTTTTGTGTGTCTACATAACTTCAAGGGTATTTACCCTAGTACACTTCCCAAAATGTCAGGTTCTTAATGAGACAGACCAGAATTCCCGTCACTGGCTCCAATTGGGTCATGGGATCATCTACAGCATTTGTTGTCACAAAATATGTGCTTTCCTATGTATATTTAGGTACGTCGATATGAAGTGCACTGTATTTTAGGAGAACATATAGATTTTGTTCAAGAACGTTGATTTGTTTCGATAATAATAGCAACAGAAAGGCAGTTACTATATCGACCAGTTATTTTTTGTTAAAGTTATGAATAGTTGTATTAGAAACGTACAAATAAAGATGAGTGGACATTGGTAAATTCGCATACCAAAACCATAATTATTCATTAATGCATTTCTTGAAGCGCACTTTTGAATGTATTATGTGAAGAAGTATATTAATACTCCATCCGGAAACTCAGAGAGAATATAATCTACATTTTCCATAGTGAATCACTACTTGAGAAGATATTTTAAACGATAAGAGGTTACATCTACATCTACATAATACCCTGCAAATCACCAGACTGGTGGGTGGCAGGGTGTGCAGTACACCAAAACCTACGTAATAACGTCCCTCGTGGGAATCACTCTCCTATTATGATCCCGTATTGTCCTTGGGAAAAACGAGCCCTGATATCGCTCGGTCCTACAGTCGATCTCTCGTATTTTATCCTCGTGATCGTGCCTGCCCATGTACGTAGGTGCCTCTGATATTCCTGAGACCTCCTCTAAGAGACCTTCCGACCTAAATTTCTCCAGAAACCTAACCTAGCGCTAATTCTGCGATCCTCTAGCGATATCCAATTCAACTCTTTCAAGAGCGATGTGACGCTTAATTTTTGCTCATATTTTACCTCAACGAATCTGGCTGCGTTGGATTCTTTCTAACTCAAGTATCTGTACCTTTTCGTACGGATGCCATATGCTGGCAGCGTATTAGACCTGAGATATGACCAATGATAAATAACGTTTCTCGTACCTGTACTGTGCTACTTCTTACTATCCTGCCTACGAAGCCCAATTTCTTATATGCTGCGCCAACAATCCTTCGAATATGTATATTCCACGATAGATCAGGACAAATGGTGACTCCTAAATATGTAACGTATTCCGCAGATAGGATATTCAATCTTTCAATTCTGTACTCCGAGTCTAATTCATTGTTCTTACTCTTCCAGAAACTCAACAGGGAACATTTGCTGTGATTAATTTCGATTTTCCAATCTTGACACCATGCTGAAAGGGCGTTTAAATCTTCCTGGAGCGATTTTTTGTCATCCTAGCTCATTATCTCCTTATATAAAACGGTGTCATCTGCGAAAAGTCTTATTTTGCAGCGAACTACGGAGCAGATATTGTTTATATATATCAGGAATAGTAGTGGGCCTATGACACTTCCCTGTGGAACATCTGAGGCGACTTTTACCGAGTATGAAGATTACCCATCAATAACTACTATCTGTTTTCTGTTGGAGAGGAAGTCTTTTACCCAACTCACGATATTAGGGTTTATGCCGTACTTTCCTAGTTTTCCTATTAATTTATTATTGGGTACTTTATCAAACGCTTTTTAAAATCAATGAAAATGGCATTAACCTGAGTGTTTTTCTCTCCGCATTGCAATAAATCGTTTACGAACATGGCGAGCTGCGTTTCTCATGACCTACCTTTCCGAAACCCGTGTTGGTTTTTGCTTAGCGAAGAACGACCATCTAAATAAGCCAGAACATAGCTAACCATTATATGTTTAGAATCTTACACGATAATGACGTCAAGGAAATTGGTCTATAATTTTCGGTGTTCTCTTTATCACCACCTTTGTGGATGGGCGTTACGTATGCTAGTTTCCAGTCTTTCGGAACGGTACCATGTGCAACGGATTTTTCGAATATTATTTTCAAGTAAGGTGCGATTACCGAGGCTATCTCCTTTAACACACGCGCGGGTATGCCCTCCGGTCCGGGAGACTTATTTTGCTTAATCGACTCTAGTTGGTTCGCGATACCTGTTTCAGAGAATATCAAATCTTCCATCGAATTTCCCTCATCTTTCAACGCTGCTTACTCAAATCCGTTGCTCTCCGAAGTAAACGCTTTCTGAAATTGTACATTTAAGAAATTCGCTTTTTTCGCGCTATCGCGAATTACATCTCCTGCCTCTGTTCTCAATGACGCTATTGTGGGGCCTCTACCATGAACCTCCCTAACGTGCAACCAAAATGCTTTCGGATTTTCTTTCAAATTATTATGCAAAACTTTCTTTTTGTAATCATTAAATGCTTCTCGCATTGTTACTCTAGCTCTTGACCGCGCCTCTCTATATTGATGCCATATTATTGACCTCCGTTCCTCTGTGACTTTTGAAGAATTACTATTTAAGCGAGCGTGAATTTTTCTTTGCCGTCTAAGAGCGCATCTAACTTTCTGGTTGTACCATATTTGTTCCGCACCATCACGTTTAAGTTTATGTGGAATGTATTTATTTGTACCCTCTCGCATCATATCCCTTAACGTGCACCATAATTCCTCTGTACTAGCGACGATTGATGCTTCGCAGAAATTAGGGAATTGTATATGTAAAAAAGACCTAAATTTTGAGAAATCGCCTTTGGCGTACATATATATGCGTCTTCAAGCCTTAAGCTACTTCTTCACTTTTAGCTTAAATTCTACGTACAGGGCATTATGCTCGCTTATTCCTTCCTCTATGTAAAGCTTGTTCATACGCTCAGGGTAGTTCGTTACGACTAAATCTAATATATTAATCGATCTCGTGGAGAATCTTACTAGCTGACATAACGAGTGTTTAACGAAGGTTTCTATCAGTGCTTCGCAAGATTCAGGCTCTCTACCACCAGGATCAAAGCAATTATGATTCCAGTCAATTGAAGGTAAGTTGAAGTCTTCTCCAATTATAATAACCCTCTCTATATTTTTCGATATTAGCGTTGCTACTTGTTTCTCGAGATTGTGAATCATTTCTTAACTTGCATTGGGGGGCCTATAAATGCGCATATATTTGCTATAGTATAATCGCTTCCTCTAACTTCAAACCAAACACTTTCTATTTCGACGTCATTAATCGGTAGTGGAAAACTTTCGTATGCCTTGCTGACTGCTATAAATACTCCACCTTCCGTCCGGATAATACGATCCTTTCTAAAAATTCTATAGTCTTGAGGGAATACCTCCTGACTTGCAATCTCGTCCGTGAGCTAACTCTGTACCGATCACGACATCGGCTTCTAGACTACGAATAATATGCTCAAAATCGGCAATTTTCTTACGGATGCTGCGGCAGTTCAGTACGACGACATTTAGTTTCTCACTATCCCTAATCAGATAAACCTCAGCCTTACCATTCGTAATCGTTTTAGGAATACATGCGTTCTTCATACTATTATTCCGCCAATTGGTTGATATAGCATTTTCTTTCTGATCGCGTTTTATTTCACCAATTTTATCGAAATCCCAAACGTAAAGACTATTGATATCACGGATGTCAGCGCCTTCATCGCTCGTTAACCCTAATTTATTTGCGGTATTGGTATTGGTTATCTGATTCAACAGAGAATGAGCTCGCCTTAAGGCTGAAGGATTTTTATTTGAAGTTCTCATTTGTAAAGCATGTTACTATTACTCAGTTCCTGTTAGAATAATATAGTTAGAATGATTTCTTATAAAACCGATTTACGATATCTTAAACATCATGATGGATTTGTTTAAAAAATTTTGCGTCTTATATTAGATATAGGGTCATTCCATGCTAAATGTCTAGACTCGGTAAGTGATTGTTCCTTCGAATCGAAGCAAATTTTCAGGATCGTTAGTACATCTGACTATCTTCCCAAAATGCACAAGGGTTTCCCCCTACGGCGCCCCCCTCTACACCAGATCCGTCGTTACTGTTCTCCCGTGCGCTGTGTCGACCTCCGGGAAATGTACTCGTGTCGCCCTCTCGTCCATCGAACAGAGATAAATTTTACGTCATTCTATTCGGTAAGGATGCCACTACAAGTGCATGTATAGGTTAGTGGTCTGAGACGTAAAAAAACACCGCTTAGCCACCTTTGAAAGCCGGATAAAAATTTTCTCTATTTTTCCGGTCTCACAGACGGGCCGAGAAATTTTTGAAAGGGCCGACACACATATCAGCTAAAACTAGAGCCGGGGAACTCTTAGCTCACGCAGTACAAAGGTTCAAAGGCATTTCACGTGGAAGAAAATCTGTTCTGAACATGGTACAATTTGAAAAAGTTCCAACTTGGCGTCCCAAAAAGCTATGTTTGCATGCCCGCAGAGAGGAATGTTTTGCACTGAGAGAACAAGCTGAGCATCTATTTCAACATTTGAAGAGAAAAACCATTTATTTTGGCTGCAACTGTACAGGGGGTCGAAAATCGGCTCGCTCAACCACCCCCGCTGGCGCGGGCCTCTGGAAGCTCACTACCCACCCGACATGCATCGCGCCACATATGTTGGGGCCGGGGGAACGGTGAAGCGATGAACGCGGAAAGTCATCTTACAGATACCCATCAATGACAAGATAGTAAATGTCTAAAAATACTGTATCTGCTCCTATTCCTTTGTCCGCTGCTTTCACAATATCATGTGTGTGCAGAGTTTGGTTGGGGCATACGTTTTTAGCCCTTCGCGAATGATGCGCAAAATTTCCGTCCAAGAATCATCTACGCCGCTATTATTCGCAAAATTGATAAATGTGTTTATTTGATTTGTAACATAAGTTTTGAAACTTGGGAGATCCGCTTTACTGAACATATAGACTAATGGCGTTGGCTTATTTATTTTTCGCAGGGATATATTTGAAGTCGGCAATTACTATTTTATGATCACCTATTAAATTAAAAGTGGAGAACTACCGCCCTATATCATTGACATCAATCTTATGTAAGGTTTTTGAGCACATTTTTGCCAACTCAATAATGCGATTGTTTGGAAGTAAAGGTGCTCTGAATAGTTTCTGGTGAGGCAGGTAATGCGAGACACAGTTAACTCTACACACACACATGATATTGTGAAAGCAGCGGACAAAGGAATAGGAGTAGATACAGTATTTTTAGACATTTACTATCTTGTCATTGATGGGTATCTGTAAGATGACTTTCCGCGTTCATCGCTTCACCGTTCCCCCGGCCCCATCATATGTGGCGCGATGCATGTCGGGTGGGTAGTCAGCTTCCAGAGGCCCGCGCCAGCGGGGGTGGTTGAGCGAGCCGATTTTCGACCCCCTGTACAGTTGCAGCCAAAATAAATGGCTTTTCTCTTCAAATGTTGAAATAGATGCTCAGCTTGTTCTCTCAGTGCAAACCATTCCTCTCTGCGGGGATGCAAACATAGCTATTTGGGACGCCAAGTTGGAACTTTTTCAAATTGTACCATGTTCAGAGCCGATTTTCTTCCACGTGAAATGCCTTTGAACCTTTGTACTGCGTGAGCTAAGAGTTCCTCGGCTCTAGTTTTAGCTGATATGTGTGTCGGCCCTTTCAAAAATTTCTCGGCCCGTCTGTGAGGCCGGAAAAATAGAGAAAATTTTTTATCCGGCTTTCAAAGGTGGCTAAGCGGTGTTTTTTTACGTCTCAGACCACTAACCTATACATGCACTTGTAGTGGCATCCTTACCGAATAGAATGACGTAAAATTTATCTCTGTTCGATGGACGAGAGGGCGACACGAGTACATTTCCCGGAGGTCGACACAGCGCACGGGAGAACAGTAACGACGGATCTGGTGTAGAGGGGGGCGCCGTAGGGGGAAACCCTTGTGCATTTTGGGAAGGTAGTCAGATGTACTAACGATCCTGAAAATTTGCTTCGATTCGAAGGAACAATCACTTACCGAGTCTGGACATTTAGCATGGAATGACCGTATATTAAGGAAAAATTCGGAATAGAGCAAATCCAACTGTCGCATTATTCGTGATCCGTCTATACGGAGTCCTTCCAGGGAGGGGCCCTCAAATGGTACTTCCGAGTGGCTAGCGAGAGCAGCATGACTCGTTCCCGCTTCCGCGAAGCCAGCGACTCCACATTCGAGCGCATTGCTCTGCACATTTATGCGCGCTCCAAACCAGCCATGGGGAAGGAACTCTTTGTTTTCTTCGCGGAGCGATGCTTCGAGCGTAAAGGAAGGTTTTTTTTAAGAGTGACTTAATGTCGAGTCGCGGCAAACGGCGCTTTTCAATCCAATGTCAAGGCAAGAAAAAGCGTGATGTTTGGAATGAATGAAACAAGATTTTCTATTGATGGAAACAATGCCATATTTGAAAAAAGAATGCGTCATTTTGTCCGCGCATCAATAAATTTAAAATATTAATGAATACCAACTCTTGATCTGTTTTCAACCGTTCCGCTCAGTCAGATTGTTGTTTTTCACCATGCAAACCTTTACGAACGGATGCAGGGAGCGCTTTAAGAAGCAGGCAAACATAATTTCCTCGGACAGGATTTCAACCAGCGATCTTAAGGTTTGTCTAAACAAGAAGTGGAGCATGCGAGAGCCTAATAAGTTCTTAAAAGTATCCGTGCGGTGCGATGTCCCGTGCCCTGGTTCATCACGAGAGTTCCAAGTTCATTGAGGTGATACTCCGAGTTTATTTCGAGAATTGAAAAGAAGGTGTGCGCGAGTGATGAATACCTAAAGCCTTTCGTCGCAATCTCGAGGCCGCGCCGCGGGGCTCATCAATGCGGTCTCTTCGGATGTCTCCTCTCAGCACGCGACAAATTCCCCGTCCCGCCCCTAAAGTGCTCCCGCGACGCTCCCTTTCTGGCCATCTCGACCTCAAGGTGTTGCCCCATTTCTCAGCAACATCATCACGACTTCGCAAACAACTCGCTCTTACTCTCCTGCCCCTTTTACTCAACCCTTCCATCCCCCACAAAAGTCTTCCCCCACCCCCACCCCACCTAGCTCTAACCCATTCCACATGCGCTTGTCGCATCATGGCCTCCCTCTACCCGTCTCCTATTCCACTTGCTAACTTACTTCATTCATGAGCACCTGCATGGAAATAGCATGCTCGGTAACAGCGTTTCTTCGCAAACTGCTCGAGTCTTTTCCTCTAAGTTTTCGTTCTCTCCCTCTCTGACAGATGCTAGCACACAGCATGAAAACATGTATAGCGCCATACAGGAAAACAAAAACGCAAATGAGCACACACGGACACACACGAACAAACATAGGAATCCAAACACAATCTTCTCTTTCCTTTCTTTTCCGTCAAAATTTCATATCTTCAGTTTTTGTCCATATTTCCTATTATACCTTTCATTTTGTTCCAGATGCTGAGTCCGTCTTCTTAAGCACCATTGGCCACGACTCTTGTGTAGATTATCTATTTTTGTGGATTTATTTAAGAACGTTTTTAAAGCAAAATGCGTTAAATTCATAGCTAACCCAGGTCAGTTTGGAGAAGTAAATTTCGACATAAGGCGATTCCGTTTGCTGAAAGATTCCAATTAGCACTGCTGAATTAAGTCTTCAGTAATTCCCAAAAATTAATTTTGATTAGAGTTTAAATTTTGGCCACCTCCTGGGAGCGCACATAATTTTACATAATGGTTCTCTGTTTCTTGGAATAGTAAATTAACACTTCCGTATCCTCTCGTACTTATCAAAATTCGAGATAGCGGGGGCGTATAATAGAGAGAGTGGTCATTGAGATACAATATTCCTGGAAACCATTCAATTTAGTAGTGAATTTTTAAAATTGAATTTTCGTTTCTTATGGAGAAAGTTTCTTGAAAGGAGGTTTTTTTTGGGCTTTAACGACAATTACGAACATCTTTCGTCGGCTTTCAATGCAATTTCCAAGAGAATGACTGCGAAAAATTGCTTATGTTAACATGTTATTGAAATCATATTTCTCGACATAATTAAAGATATGAAAAAGATGGTTTAGATTCAAGCCGTCATATTTTAAATTTTATCGATAACTTTGGTAATAGATCTTTTCATTCAGTACAAGTCGAATTTGGTTGGAAAATGTATTTCTTGCCCGAACTCGAATTATTTTTAAGCAACTGCTGTTAATAATAATGACGTCTGTACGAGCGCTCGCCTGCTCTAGCACATGCAGTCAGCGTGATCATTTTATGTGGGTAGGAAAATCAAGGAAATTTCACAAATTCTTAGCGACGTGCAGTATTTTCTGGTAAAACTTTCTCGCTCAATCATGGAACTTAAGTACGCGTATTATATTAAAATCCATACTATAGTTTTTCCACATATGATAAATTGTTATGCGGCAAGCGCGTATATTACAGCATACCGTATATTTTACTATCGATGCCATAATTTCTCCATGAAAAAAGTCTGATGCGAGCGTCAGTTCATTACAAAGAGGTTTTTCAAAGACGTGGGAGTAGGTAACGAGGCGTGCTCCGCAGCCCACGCCATGAATGATGCTTCACTCTGTAGCGGTATCCCTCGTATTATATCATGCAACGATGCGTCGGTGGAGGGAGGAGGAGGAATGGGAGCGATTACAGCCATCCCCTTCCCCTCTCCCATCCAACGCGCCTTCCGACAACACCTTGAAATGACGGTGAATAATTGAACCGAGTGTTTGGGGCCTCGGTGGGTTGCGGATGACCTTTGGCGAAAGAAGTTCGGAGGTCGAGTTTGGCGCTTCGTCCCATCTCCTCCGTATCCTAACTGCCTATCCTAAACTCCTATCCCCACTCCTCTATTCCGACGTCCTCCACCTAGATTAGATATAGATAAGGCCAGATAGTATTCGAAGAACGACAGGTAGTCTCGGAATGGCGCGTCCTCGATATACGTCTCTTCATCGGCGTGGGGGAGAGAGGGTTGTCGCGATAGTTGTTTCACCCTGTGAACGAGCGGAGTTCGAGAACCGCGGCCATCTTCCATTTGCTGAGTCGACGCCAAATTTGGAGATTTATTGCTTTTTCACCGCCGAGTTTGAAACTCGAAGTATTTTCCGAAAGTTTTGGTTCTGCCTCGAGACTTACAAAAGAAAAGATATATATTCGTATGGGCTGATCTTTAGATAAATTTTATTAACTTCGCGAATCTTGTTAAGAACAAAATTTGCGCATTAGGAGATTCTGATATTTAAATTTTGCATTAAAATTAAACAAAATTCTTATTACTAGAATTTAAAGGCAAAGAATTTAATAGCAAAGAAAAGATATATATTCGTATGGGCTGATCTTTAGATAAATTTTATTAACTTCGCGAATATTGTTAAGAACAAAATTTGCGCATTAGGAGATTCTGATATTTAAAATTTGCATTAAAATTAAACAATTCTTATTACAAAAATTTAATAGCAAATACATTTAAAATGTGTTGTTTCTAAAAAATTTCCGAAACAAAGCTAGATTTTCGTGAAAATTAGTTTGAGTTTCAATTGTATCTATACTATAAGCTCAGATATAGGATACTAGTTAGGGTGACCATTAACTTTTTGAGTGAAAACGGGACAAAACATATTTCAAGGGAAAAAATCCGGGACAAAGCGAGTATTCCAAAAAAAGAAAAACCGGGACACTGTGAAAATTCGTGTCTTTTTAATTACATGTAATTACGCGCCCCGGAAACCGCCAGTCGCGACATAGTGCGGAGACTTTGTAACACTTGTAATTGATGTTCTATACACTTGTAAAAGGTAATACTCATTTCCATTCTTCTTCAGTGTTACAATGCGTGACCAAATTCATCAGTGAGAATAATCTTATTAAAAAGAGTTAAACCTTCACAAGTGGATTTATTAAATAATAGGTACATACATTTTAATGGCCAATATTTGCTCTGCGGGCGGCTGAAAAAAGGTTCGCAGGTTGCCAGGCGCCCATAGGCTGCCGTTTGGTTTAGCTGGTTCAGTGTGTGATTGCGTAATAGACAGTAGTGCTGAGTGGCCAGATCTTGCACAGCGCTGTATGTAATTTATTTATTCCATATTTCTTTTTTGCGTAATATTCAAAATTTGTGAATAAATCTATGTATCATAAATTAACTCGGAAGCCTGAAATTTCACAGAATATCAGTGTTAATTAATCTATATATAATACTAAAAATAATTTTGTTGTAATAAAAATAATTTTTAACCAGGACATATGCTAAACCAGACGGGAGGCCGGGACAACATCTCAAATCCGGGACTCTCCCGGCGAAACCGGGACGTATGGTCACCCTAATACTAGTGAATGTGTGCTTGCATTCTGCAAGCATATTCTCTCACCTTAATGTAAAGAATAAAAGCAGACAAATAACTTTTAAAAGCAAAAGCGCCCTGCACAAATTTCAATACTTTCCTTATGGGAAATAATCTCAAATTTAAGGCTGCCTGGAGTCGAACCGATGACACCTACGCAGGAGTTCCTAAATAATATGGAGATATTATCCTGAAGTCTACAAACCCTGAATGTATCAGCTCTTTATTCGTCTCAGTTTCGTCCATATGAAGGAATTTATTTTTACCATGCTTTCTTATGGGAGATATACCAAGTCGTCTTGAGTCGAACTCAGGACACTTGCGGAAATAGTGATAACGGTTCCCTATAGATCTCGTGGATATCTAACCATCTTCTAAGTTTACATTCTCTATCTTATCGGAAAGGGCCCGAAATTAATTTTCAAAAATGCCGCAATGTTTTTCTTATGGGAAAAACGCAACTTTCGGAGTCCAACCCATAGGTGGAGGACTTAATTTTTCTGGCGGTTTCTCCATTATATCTACAATTTATGAAAATTGCAGCTCTCCATCTATTGTAGTTTGGGCCAGACATTAGTATCCTCCTATATCCTCCTCCTCTGTAAGAAGAGTGCTTATAGAATGATAGGATATAGGAGGATACTAATGTCTGGCCCAAACTACAATAGGTGGAGAGCTGCAATTTTCATAAATTGTAGACGGCATGAAGAAACCGCCAGAAAAATTGAGATCTCATACCTTAGTATCATGGGTTCGATTCCAAAAATTTCGAAATTTGCGTTTTTTTCCCATAAGAAAAACATTGCGGCATTTTTGAAAATTAATTTCGGGCCCTTTCCGATAAGATAGAGAATGTAAACTTAGAAGATGGTTAGATATCCACGAGATCTATAGGGAACCGTTATCCCTATTTCCGCAAGTATCCTGAGTTCGACTCCAGACGACTTGGTATATCTCCCATAAGAAAGCATGGTAAAAATAAATTCCTTCATATAGACGAAACTAAGAGGAATAATGAGATGATATTTTCAGGGGTTGTAGATGTCATGAGAATATCTCCATATTATTTGAGAACCCCTGCGTAGGTGTCATCGGTTCGACACCAGGCAGCCTTCAATTTGAGATTATTTCCCATAAGAAAACCATTGAAGTTGGTGCGGTGCGCTTTTGCGTTAAAAATTTATCTATCGGCTTTTACTATTCCTTATTAAATGATAGAAAATGCTTGCAGAATGCAAGCACACATTCACTAGTATTCTATAAGTTCAAAGTAATTCACCAAACCTTATTCAAGTGTATTCCTGGTCGATCTCGTTTTTTAATTTTTGTTTAATCTTCAACATTTAAAAATAATTTACGCTCTATTTGTATGATGTAATATTAATTACAATAATTAATTGATATAATAGATTCCTAGAGTGTCTGGGTATACTCGTAGATTCTGAATTGAGCTACATGCGTCACAATATCACATCCATATCATTAATCGCAAATTACATAATTAAGTTTAGCTTTCTCTCGTCAAATCCCTAGCTGGCTTCGCTGCCAATTAACATTTACTGATACAAAGGTTATAATCGAATGTTCTTTATTTTAGCGAATCATACTTTTCTTTAATTATTTTACTTGTTCCGTAGTAGTGACTCTGTTATTTTCCATCACCATTATATCGCCTTCAATTCTTCAAAGATGAATGTAGTTTTAAATTCTCTTTTTCACCATTATCTTCAATTTATTAGCAAAAACTTTTAAAAAAACTTTTCATTCTAAGTCATGGCTGATACTTTCGGATGAAACTGTTCGACGACTGCTGAGTATGTGGTGTATAGAATTAATTTCGATTCGAACAGATTCACGGTACGATTCGGATAGCATTGCCATTTTTTACTGCCGATACACGTCTTATCTATGCACGATCGATTGTATAATTACGCAACATTCACATCATTTCGTATCATCAAACCAATATATAATGTAATCTTACAAAACGAAATTTTGTATTATTAATCGCAAAGTATTAATTCAGAATTTGGAGATGATAAGTGCTAAATTTTCAGCACGATTTTCTTCACTAGACAAGTCGAAGGCTTAATTGGCCTCTGAAATCAGTTATCACTTAATTAATTCGCCAATAAGCGGAAATAAAAAGTTTTAAAAGATTGCACTAATTTTGTGATTAGTCTGAACTCAAATTTTGTCAAAATGTAATCGAAATGAAAGTGAAACAATCATTGTATACATGTCGAGGTCTCACGCTGCATTAATGTCTTCTTGATTTTCATTTGGAAATATTTCAGGAATCCTCACCGAACACAGTTCAAACAACTAATGGGAACTAAACGCAGTATAACGTGTTCAGTTAATGAATACGGGAGACGCGGAAAATATCGCTCCTTTCTTTCATCCCATTATTCAACACCTAAGTTTTCCCTCTTCCAAAACACGATCGATTTGTCTTCTTCCCCAACTAAGGAACTCTGGGATATCTTTCTCTCTCTTTCCCATTACCCCCTGCCGTCACCCTCCTCCTTCCCATCATCCTCTCTCCTCACACTCTCTTAGGAATCTGCGGCCTTCACGCCACCGTCAGACGGCTAATGCGGGGCGAGTGGGGTCGTCGGACCCTGTGAGAGGCGAATTCCATTAATGGCCCACGAATCTTTGCCACTCGTTATACTCCTTCCGTGTCTCTCTCTCTCTCTCCTTCCTCTCTCCCTTTATCTCTCTACCAGCAGTCATTCCTTTCACTTTCGCTATCTTTAGGTTGTAATCGATCTTTTTATTTAGAAGCGGCATAAAAGTGGTTTAAACTTCAAAGGTATTCACGAATGAAAATCTCCTATATATTTATGAAAGTTTGTTTGTTTGTTTATTTGTGAATCTATACATTTACACACCGTTAAACCTAGAGTAATCAAACTTTTAACAGATACTTTCTTCACAAATAGGGAGGCCGTAGGCTACGTTTTAATCCCAATTGTTTTATATTAATTGTACAAAAAGCAAAATAACCTTGTATGCTAATGGCAGCCCATAACACTAGAGAAGGTTCAGAAAGAACGAAACAGTTCTTTTCGAACTGTTCTGATGCCTAAACTGTTCAATAAAATAACTGTTCTCATAAACTTCCTCTTCTCAAAGAGCAGTAACTCTACATCTTATACACAGTGAGGAATTTGGGAAACGACTACTTCCTTATCCGTAATTGGACGGCGGGTACTGATTAAACTACGGGTATTTTCCCAAGTCCTACTATTGATTTGAATCAAATTTGGTACGATTGTGGAGGGCTCCCAGAAATAATTCATACGTGGTTTTTGTTTCTCTCTGCCCGTTTTATTCAAAACGGCGGCCGAGTGAATTCTTAAATACCATGTATCATCTAGATTTCCTATCGGATTTGAACCAAATTTCCCCGGGCAACGCCAGGTATTTCTGCTAGTAAATTAAATTTTGAAAATATGCGACCATTGAAGATGTTAATTTTAAATCGAAAACTAATCATTATTAATTAATAATTAGTTTTTATTTATGTTTCATTCGAAAAATAGGTACTAAAATAAATAAGAATATGCCTAATTTTGAAAGCTTCTCTAAAATATTCAGCCAACTAATTAATGCAGCGTTTATACTCGATTTAATTGTAAACGGTCTCTTAAGTAGATTTTACATAAATGCACACCAACCATAATAGTTCGCAAGCTGTGTGATATATTACAACTGTAGTAGTATATAATTTATCTTAAACAAAAGTTATAGTCGATGTAATATTCGAGTCCATAAATGTCTGAAACGAATCTGCATTATATATTTCTATCACATGGTTAATGGATCCCTAAATATTCTGAAATAGTTTGCCGTTGTTATTATGTCATTTATGTAATATTTTTAGAGCATGCGTGGATATGGATCGAATAGGCACTAAAATAACTTAACTTCCTGTTAGCACTCGGCAGTATTTATGGGGGAGCAATTTCCGCCACTTAAAACGCATGTTAACATTGTGCCGTAACCATCACCGCAGAGGTCGGATTTATTGCCATGTGTAAAACTCCGCATCGGCTCCCATCTTTATTTGCCTGTAATTCGCCGAGGGATGACTCTCCTGCAGGGTTTTCATTATAAACTCCCCGTTACGAGACCGCGCTCAACAGATCGTTGGCCAGGGTCTCCTTTCGCCTTCCCATCCTAATTCCTTCTCTTCCTCTACGAATTCTCCCTCCCGTCTCCTCCATTTCTTTCCCCTTCCTCTTCCCACCCTTTCTATAAAAGTCGTCTGTTGGCGACATGTCAACTCACGATCTATTCTGGACTGCGCGAGCCGTAAGGGATTCTTGATTCGCCCATGTCCCCCGCCCCCTGTGTCCCGACCCCTGCTCCCTCTCGCCCCGCCCTAACCCCTTCGTCGCCCGCATCGCGCCCCATAACTTCCCACTATCTCTCTCTCTCCCTCTCCCCCTTGCGCCTCTTTCGAACGAGATGCGACTTCCCCTCCCTCCCATTCCTTTCTCCCCTCTCTTCCCTTTTCCAATCTGGCCTCCCCGATTCCATCTCGCCGTCTTTGCTTCGAATTCACCTGATTTAAAATTTGCAAGAAATATGGAAATGTGGCCGAAGAGTGGTTTGGGTCTTTGATCAATTGGGAGATCACTTAAGACTTTCCAAATATCTTTCTCGGAGGAGCGAATTTTCATATCCCTGTCGATTAGGCCCTTAAGTCTGTCGGTTTTAATTTTCGAAACGGATCGATCGTTATGGTCGAGACGAAGGGTTATTAATCGCGTTCGATTAAGTGGTCACAGTGCGACCTCGAGTGTACGTGCCACGAGAGAGAGAGTTGGCCCATAAAGTGGCTGGAGAGGCAGTGGGACGAATATTCTTGGACACGCGGGCAAAGTCTTGCGCAATAAACAGAGGAAATATCTCCTTCTCTTTCTCAACATTCGCCTCGTCCAATTAATGTTCTCTTTCGGACTGAAAATAAAATCGCTGTCTATAATTGTAACGACCTTCTCAGCAATACTTAACGTCTAGAAATATTTTGATCATTATTTCACATTCCTGAACTGAATTTTTGCATTTACATTGATTAAATATCTATTTAAAAAATCTATTTTGTCAACATTCGAATTTAATAAGGTGTGTTGAGTTACTAAAGAGCCTTCTCCATTAATTTGTAAATATATATATATATATATATATATATATATATATATATATATATATATATATATATATATATGTATATATATATATATTAAGAATAAGAATATTGAAACCTGTCACTATAACTATATTGCGTAAGTCTTCCTGAAATATATTTTTGTAGTTATTTAGCAGTTGTCCTTGTTTAATTGACATAGAAAAACATTTTACAGGATTAGAATTGGGAGTTGTTTCAGAAGAAAGGGTTCAATTCCAGTATTTCCGGAAAAAACTTCTCGTCGCCACATCCTCACTAATTAGAGGCCACATTCGGATAATAATTGAGATTATTTATTAGTGTAATTTGGATGCCTTCGATTACTAGCAGTCACAGACCATCCATCAGAACAGATTATCGCAATAGAGGATGTCATGTTTTGCTTATGTTTATTATAACTATATAGTGCCATGCTATTGCTATTCATTTTCCCCGCGGACGCATTTCCACCTTCATTCCAATCGAACCAAGCTTTTATGTTCGCTTTTAATAACTACCACGGCATACTTGCAGATAAACTGTGGATCAGATTTTTCAATTAAAATGCTCTCACGATTACGAGTCACGTATATTGCCACGTGCAAGTTTTTATGCGAACCGATGTCGTAAAATTTGCTTTAGAAATTTAAAATTTTCCAACAGCACGATACGATCGATGGTTCCTTTGATGATTCTAATTGCGGAATGGTGTACGGAAATGCCCGGCTGAGTGCCAAACATGCGTGTTCTTAAGGAATTTGTCGTTTTTAGTTATTCTTCTTTTTGTTCTCAGAACTTGCACGCTGTATTTTTATAGTAAACATCTTTAAAAAACTGCATAAATTAGAAACAAAAATATTTTGCTTGTTTCCTCTAAAAAGTCGTCAATATCTCATATATTTATGCGCATTGAATTACATAGATTAATAGTCGTTGTTTCGTCTGTCTGCAGGGCCTCCCGTCTTGGTGACTGTGAACATGCACATCAAAAGCATGGGACCGGTGTCCGAGACAGACGAGGTGAGTGCTTTCCATTGCCTTCGTTTCATTATTAAGTGCTAGTAAATTAACGCGGATTATTCGCAAGTTATATCTTTACCCGTTTAAATCTAAAGCGTTATTAAATAAATTATTCTCAAAGGACACGGTTTTTATTTGAATTAAATAGTATATTTATGGTATTTCGTCTATTCTCATGTTAGACATTTTGCAATGGTGTATAACGCTGAAGTGTCTCGCAAACTAATGGACTGTTTGATATGAAATTTCTTTACACTTTTAATATATATTTTTATTAATTTAAAATTAATTCACTGTTTAATTACAGGATTTACTGATATAATTCAAGAAAACTCTTTAATACACTTATTTTTTAAATATGTATTTTTTCACCTAATAAATAAAGAGTTGAATTAATAAATGGTATATGATATGAAAATGGCGAAGATAACTATTTACTTGCTAACTCGGAACCGTAAAAGTGAAGACGAGTAACGCTGAGTGAGAACTTATAAGAAACCATTAACACTAAATACGTACTTGTAGAGCCAAGCTCTCAACATCAGTGGCTGATATTAAAAGGCTTTAACTATTTTCTTGAACATTTATATTCAGGAAGAAACATTTAATTAATTAACTCAAAAGTCAGTTTGGAAATATTCTGTATCAACGAATACGGAAAACAGTTAAATTTTTCCTCAGCAATGCTAGTATTCCCAATTTATATCGAATGCAATTAGTAGATTTAGATTTTCTAATTTTATCTAAATAAAATTTAGGTTTAAACGAATTATAGTGTTCTTGTGATTATAGCATTGATTGGGTGTTTTTTCACTCAAAGCTTCGCATATCACAATTTTCCCAGAAATTATTGGAATGATTGCGATTAATGTCTCATTATCACCTCTTTTGACGCAGATGTACGCAATGGATTGCTACTTCCGCCAGGTGTGGTACGATCGTCGCCTGAGGTTCAACTTAAGCGGACTGAACGAGTTCTCCATGTCTTGGCTCTTCTTGGAAAGGGTGTGGAAACCGGACACTTTCTTCATGAACGGGAAGAAATCGTACCTTCACAGGATAACGGTCCCTAACAAGTTTATTCGATTGAGAAGTGACGGCTTTCTCACTTACTCCATGAGTTAAGTATTTCTTATGGTGAATTTCTTAGCAAATTTGCCTTCTCTCATATGTGCTTATGTCTTTAAATGTTTTCTCTATATCTCGTAATAAATTATTTTCGTGTTCAAACACGAAAAGGAAAATGGATAAACTGATGCCTTATTCTCGTAAAAATTTTGTTAAATATAATAAGGAGAATTTATTGTAGTTCATCGGTAAAGAAATTATCATGCATTAAACTAATGGCTGAGTGAGTAATATAATTGGTGGTAATTGAAAAGTTTCATTTGTCTTACAAAAGAATACATAAAATATTTCATATGAATAAATATGTAAATGTATAAATATTATTTTCTGAAATTATCTTATAGAGTCTGAGAATGGCATTGCTCGATAAAATTAATTACGAGTAAGATTAGTCCGAGGAAAATAATATTTATTTCTCTCTGTCGGTACAATTGTACATATTTTTCTATTTTTAGGTTGACTATCAAAGCTAGGTGTAAAATGCACCTGAGAAAATTTCCACTCGATTCGCAGGCATGCTCGCTTCATATGGGAAGTTGTAAGTGTATCCTTAAAGGATAAAATTTTGTATTTCCGTAGTCTAAGTCTGATATTAAAGAATGGAACTTCAAAACCATGATGTATTTCCGTGGACGGTGGGTACGAATTGAGGAAATTTAACGTGAAGTGGGATAGTGGAGAAATAACGAATCAAACCGTAAAGTTTACAGAAGAGATGGATATTAACTGATGAAGTGAATATGATTGGGAAATATACATAAAATCTGTATTATGCATTGTGTAATAAACATTTGATATTTATATTGCAATTTGTAAACGCCGAGGGTGATTTCAGGATTTCGAAACTACGTATTAAACGGGATTCATGTGTAGAATCTGAGAAGTAAGAGAATAATGAAGAGATAATGGCGGGATAGAAAATGAATATGCTGGATGCTAAGCGACGCGAGCGCCTTGCGGAAGTAGCAGCAAAGAAATAGGAAAACGGATCCGAGAAGAGAGCAAACAAATTAGAAAAATAGATCAAAAAATGAAATGGACGAGTTAAGAAAATGAGAAAGTGTGAGATTGCCAGCCAACAGTGAAGAGGAGAGGAAGAATCGTAGAAAAGGGAGGGGTTGAGAAAATATTTTCGTAAAAATATACGTACGTTAACGATACACATGAAATTATCGATTGAGCAAGAGTCAGAAAGATTGATATAGATGTTAAAACATAAAATTTAGAACCTCTTTAGTTATATTCCTTCAAAAAGTAGACTAATAATTTATAAAAACTCCTTGCAAACCAACTTACAGAAGAGAATAGCAATTTAGGCATTCTTCTCGGTCATCTTCTTTCTCCCTTTTGGCCTTGGGTGATTGCCAGTGTTTGTAACGTAAGTTTCCGAAGAGCATTGGCATCTAATACGTGATCTGAAATGCATGGGTGCTTTTATAGATTTAAATCCATAAACTCACGTCTCCATGACGGGAAAGTCTGCTACACTTCAATATTTATTTGAAAGAATACAAATACGTGCAAGTTATTATATTTTAATTCATGATTACGGGATAGGGAATTTGTGGATAAAAACGTGTAAGTAAACTAGTAAATGCATGACTAGTAGACGAACCAACTATGGCATATCTATATTAAGAGTAAGAGGACAAAAATAATACATTTGAACTTCTATAAACCGCAAACATCGGGAAATAGGCTATTGCGAATTACAGAAATATTCGAATTATGGGAGGTACTCAGAATGAAGTATAAAGAAAGTCCATCATAAACTCTTTCTTTAATTTAACCATAAAGCAGACATATTTACTTGTAGAAACGTAGTTATACCGTAAAAAAAAGCCTTTAGCTAATTACTGGAGTTCTGGTATTATAGAGTTACGGATTAGATTGGTTCGAGTGTAAAAGCATTTTTCACATGGGAATAATGAAAATACGGAATTAAGAGTAAAAAATGAGTATTAAAAAAACTTTTAAAACATTGGAAGTGTTACAGTAGAACTAAATTCCGAAGACAAGATGTCGATGTACTTTTGCAGAATGCAGGAATGCTTTAGCTGCAAAAACCTGATCTGGGACACTCAAAGCGTCCAGGTGATACCATTGGTAAACGAAGGTAGAGCATAGTTTGTAAACTATGTTTGAGAAGTGAAAGAGCGTGTGAATTACTATTTGGAGAATTGGAGCTTTATTCAAACGTTTATTTCACGCTCTTCAACGCAAACAGCGGCGGATCTAGAAAATGTCTTTAGGGGGGGGGGCGATACACAATGGCGGATACAGGGGGGAAAAGGAGGTAATTATTCCACCCAAGGATTTCTGAACAGTAGAAAAATTTAACCCGTGAACCTCGTCCTTCGTGCTGAGAAAAATATCTCGAATTTGCGCCGCAGGTTAGTTCTAAGCAAATAAATATCCTTGCGGAGTGAGTTACACTGAAGGATTTTCGTTGGCCTACAGACGTCTGAGAGTACGATAGACGCAATCTCTCTCTTTCTTTCC
The DNA here is from genome assembly GCA_036926305.1 of Uropetala carovei. Taxonomy (NCBI): domain Eukaryota; kingdom Metazoa; phylum Arthropoda; class Insecta; order Odonata; family Petaluridae; genus Uropetala; species Uropetala carovei. The sequence continues at coordinate 579,117 of JAXCHB010000175.1, forward strand.
CACTTGAGAAGTACTCTTGAGTAAAGAAAATCAAAGTGTACAAACAATGCAGAGTAAGATTGTAAAATTATTTCAGGAACGACTAATACTGATAGTAACATCATTAATAAAAGTAATAAAAATGATACGAATTGATTGTTATGAAATGCGTCTGCAATTACTTTATTAACTAATACTGCTGATTCCTGATGCCACCAAAAGTCACCTACCAACTCTCACTCACGATTCTTTAGTGAGTGCCTTCATACTGACAATGAGTCGCTTATCAGTCCAGGGGAATCATAGGGGTATTTCCCTTACATCCCAAGTCGTAAGGATGGCCAACATAAGGCTTTTTTAGAAAAATATTACAGATGATATTGAGTCTAATAATGGAGGTTGGCCACCGCTGTCATATAGGGGTTTCCCCATCTTCCAGTATACACGTGTCCCCCATTCTTGAGTAGGAATTGACGTCAGTTTTTTGTTTCTAGAATGTTTGCATAACTCAAGAGTAAACTCACTTCTGATAGCGAAAACAGAAAATTCTCAGGAGGGGGGCGATAGGTATTATTCAATAGGAGTGATACTCTCAGATACGCAAATTGGGACGACCACGATTTGGGTATCTCTCGCTCTGCAGGACTTGTTTGCCATACTCAGGGAGAACTAATCTGAGGCGTAAATTCGAAAAAATGTACCGAATGGGTCAAAGAGCGGATCTTGGAGCGGAAGACTGGGACTTCCAAGAGGCTATGCGATCCCCTTGGATCCGACCCTGCTCGACCCAAAACCCTTCTGAGAAGTTCAAATACTATGAAGATTTCGATCGAATAGGAGGGTGGACGCTCATTATTTGAGACCTTATGTTTGAGACCCATGTCTTACCACATATAATTAAAATAACCCATCAGAAAAGCTCCGACGAAACCACTAAAACGTGTAAATCCGTCAAATCTCCGAGTCGGAATTTTTTCACGATTATAATACTTTCTCTATATACTATAGATATAAGAAAGTAAAAAAATCAATTCATAATTTTATTACGTTACATATGTTTTTTTTAGCACTCTGCTGTACGAGCACACGAGCTTATACATGATGCATTGGGTCGATTCGTGAATGTGAATCTTCTGATTTTTCTCGGTTTTGCTTCGGCTCTAGCGGGGGGAGCGATCGCCCCCCCCCCCCCCACTTCGACACAAACCTAGAAGGTTAATTTCAGAGAGATTGATAGGTCATCCGTCACTTATTATGTTACACCATTTAAAATGGGATTATTTATAACATAAAATACGTTAAATAATAATAAATTTCTTCGTCGTGATTGATAAAAGTTTTTATTTGAATGAAAACAATATTAGTATAAATGACATAGTATTTTCAACGGTTTTATAATAGTTTTTATGAATTTATCTCGACTAGTTATTTCTGAAAATTTCATACTCCTATCGTCGCTCAAGATGGCTATAGTTCCAGAGATGTCCTGTACCGGTGGCAGGAGACCAGCGTGGGTCTCGAGCCAGGTGTAGAGCTTGCCCAGTATGACCTCGTTAGCATTTCGACCGAAGACGAAGAGCTTGTGGCCAGGGGACAAGGTATGGCTCTATTGGTACGAAATACTTCTTGCTCGTGAAAACATCCCTGCCCCTTAGGCGCAAATGACTACATTATTATTAGGGAAATTTTCTATTTTAATTTACTTTGACGTAATTTAATTTCAGTTTTGCGCATTAATGGTTAAATAAAAATTCGATGTTACCAATGACAGTTGTCAGTGAATACAATTTTTGTCAAAAAACGAGAGATATTTAATTTGGGCATACGCGGAAAAAATGAATTTCCGGCGGAATCAAAAAAGTTTGTGTTCCCCAGTAAATGGCTTTAACAAAATGACTTTTCGATGGCTCTATTTTCACCTTTTCTCACTGTTCATGTTAGATAAATTCAACAAAACTGCAACACCGTTTGATTCTTTATAAGAGAATATACACGATCAATAAATCATATTATCAATTTTCATTTTCTATATTTTATCAAAATACGTAATGTATATTTAGATCTAGATAAATTAACTTCTCAAATTTGTTTCCTTTACATATCGTGTAATTTCTGTTTAAAGATGGCTGCTAAGTATCGTCATCACTTCTTTTTTGTTACAAATGTTTCATTATAAGGCCGCAAAGGTTAGTTTTTTCTTCACACTGATTAAATTTGGGATCTCTATAAGAAAATTTCGTACTTCTAATTCGATGCATGTATTGCGAGGTTATACTGACGCGTGTCATTCACGTGCATGCACGTTATCCTTTCCTTTCGCAGATACATTCAGCGTGATCAGCGTCTTCTTCTTCCTGAAGCGGCACACGGGCTATTTCATGCTCCAGGTTTACGTTCCCTGCGGTCTGATCGTCTCCTGCTCCTGGGTCTCATTCTGGATCGACCCTGATGCAGTGCCTGCAAGAGTCTCCCTCGGTCAGAATCAGCCCGGGGCAAACTACTAAATATGCGCCCTCTCCCCCTTCAAGAAAATATTTTTTCTAGTTTAATTACCATTTGGATTTTTTTGCGCCCCTTGCTTAGTTGCGCCCGGGGCAGATGCCCCACTTGCCCCGCCCTAGTTACCGCACTGGTCATAATTCATATTTTGTTGCCTTTATATATATATATATATATATTTATTTATTTATTTATTTAGGGCAACTAGGTGTTGAAGGAAACCCAATGAGCACTTACCGGAAGGAGAGCCTCTAGGGTGTCGGAAAAACATATTTGTAGACGTTGGAGCTTTCAGGATGATCCCTTCGTCAGCACAAGAGAGACAGTACCTACTCACTGGCTTTCCTTCAACACCTAGTTGCTCTAAATATCCTTATTTACCTTTCCTCTTCCGCTAATGTGTGTGCGTGTGTCTATACGTGCCTTCCTGAATGACCACACATAATTAGCACGTCATTCTTTACCGTATGAACTGCGGATATCGACTTATTATTTTATGAACGTATAATATAAACTGAAAATTAAGGGTTTCACTTTTGGGCACTCCGTACTCATAAAATTACAGGCACCTTCGGATGGAACGAATACATTTTTTGGATCATTGAATGTATTTTTCGATCTGACAGTGAGTTCGGAAGAGTGTCGTGGAGTGTACTGACGTCCACTCCCACTTCCAGGCGTGACCACCGTGCTTTCCATGACGACCATGGGATTCGGTGGGAGATCTCAGATGCCCAAGGTGTCGTACGCGACCGCTCTCGACTGGTTCGTCATCTTGTGCTTCTCTTTCGTGTTCGCCGTGATGGTTGAATACGCGGCCATCAACTTCATCGACAAAATCCGCACGGACTTGAAGAGGAAGATGGAGGAGGAGAGGAAGAAGCGAGAGGCGAAGGAGGGGGGGGAGGGAGGGGAGGAGGAGGGCGAGGAGGAGAGGAAGAAGAGGCAGAAGAAGGAGGGGGTGAGGAGGGGAGGGGCGGAGGTGGAGGGGAAGAGGCCGGAGGTATGGAGTGAGATCATTAAAAAAAACGGGAAAATTAATTGAACTGCAAATACATAGTAGCAAATGCCAGCGGTAACGAAGTTCCTTCTAATTGTAAATGCGTAAACTGCTGGCTTGATTTGATGCATTCTTCGTTGCTTGCAACGTAGTTGTATTGAAAATGTTATGAGTTAGTCAATCTGCGGGCTATATTTACTATCGCCAATGTTATTGCTGATGTAATTTTTAAATTTCGAGATCCGATGTTAACTTGGAGATTGAAGTTCGCTTGTTCCTAAATTGAAATATGTCATTTCATTTTTATGAAATCTTAATAGACATTCTTCTCTAATTTAATCATGTTAATAGCGATCGGCTTATATATTACAATAGCAATCAATTTCCAGTCATAATATTTAAAACTCCACAAAATTAAACATCGTCTTTCTCTCGAACAGGGATACAACGCTCCCGGAAACATGGTCCTGGGCGGAGTCGGCGACCACGGGATAGTGCGCGTCGTCGTAGAGACGGTCGGCGACGAACCCGTGCAGAAAGGGAAGGAGAAGGGAGCGCTTCCAACTGCTATGGCAACAGAAGTTGACGCTTCTCAAGGCGCCAGGGACAACGTCGAGTGGGAGGACGAGACGGACGAATTCGACGAAGACGAAGAGGAACTGGACGTGCTGGGCAACGGAGCAGGCCCGGAGGACGTGGTGGAGGTGAGCTCGGATTTACGTGATCCATTATAACGATATTGAAAATTCACTTGGCGACGGTGGTGTGCACGAGGTGAGGCAAAACAGCACCACCCTACGACGCTGTAACGGCTTTATTCTCGAAAACGATCGAGTTAGATTGCGCGAATCGGGAGGTGTATTCCCAAGTGACTGCATTTGCATTGGTTTCATCGAAGTGGGCGATGTTTCCACGATCGCTGCACATCAAGAAACCTGCTACAGTTTACTTCCCTTGTGTTGTTCGATCAAATTATATGTTTCTGAACGCGCAGCTAGCGTTTTATTGCGTTCGAGCGAAACTTCCGATGGCTAGATTTCGTTTTTTTTTAATACTGGCTATGGAGAGCTTCTATTGTCGAGTTCGGTTTGCTAGTCGAACGTTATCCTTGCCGGTGTAGGATAGGAGAAAGGAAGAGAAATGGGAAGGGGAGAGGAAGGGGAAATGGAAGAGGAAGGGGAAGGGAGAGGGGAAGAGGAAGGGGAAGGGAGAGGGAGGGGAAGAGGAAGATGAAGGGGAAAGGGGAGAGGAAGGCGAAGGAGCTGGAAGGTGACGCCTAAAACCATTCATTTTTTATGTCGAATATCTCCAAATAGCTTAATATAGAAAAATTAGGGATTGTGAACTTCAATGTCCTCCACTAATTTTATTCATAATGATTTTGAAAAGTGTTTCCTCATCATATGTACATTAGTGCAGTGATCATTATCTGTAGTCCTATAGAGAGGCTTCAACCCAAGTCCCGCCATGCATTTCGTAAGAATGCTGAAAAAATGTGTGCGATTACGAAGTGGAATTAATATCTCTAATACGAGTTTAGACCTTTGTTGGGACTATAATCATCTACTAAAATTGATAAAGAATACCTGGCGCGGTTTCGAAAAGAAGAAATGGCCATTCCCTCAAATTCCGTCTAAAAAGACATAATTAGAGCGAATGAGTTGTGACACAGCGATTTAAAAGTAAATGTATAATCAATAGCATAGATTATACTAGCGCAAGAATGGAAAATAATCCCATTCAGTTATTATGATCACTTCTACTTTTATTTCAAAATACAGTTTGGTTTTTATTTTAAAATTTTACTTTGTATCTATAGCGTTTCATAATTAATTTTCTTATAAATACTACCAGATGTGTTATAAATAATTGTGTGCTCGTTATTTTTGGTTAAATCATAATTTTACATTAATTTATTTTCCTAATAATTTATTTAAGTAGTTATAAATATTATGCTGGTCAAAGTTTTCTAATAATATAAATTATTTTTATTTACGTTTTTGAAGTGTTTTGTTTTATTTAGCTTTTGATTAAACTCAGCATTATATTTTCTCATGTAAATGGAACTCAGTTTTAGTTACCTATTTTACTTATAACGCAAACATAACAAACTTGATCAGTTTAAACTAATTCTACTTTAATTTCATTTTCGACTTAGCTGACCAGGTTGGTAAGTTGATCTGTAAAATAAGTAATTATAAATCAGCATTTGAAATCATTTTCCACATTTAAATTACTTAGCAAATTTTTATCCAAGTTTTCTTGTTCCAAAATCATCTTAACTAAATTACTGCCATTAGGGTTGGTTTAAATCTATGAATTAATAAATAGTTTCTGTATAATGATATCGTAATTGCCTTTCTGTGTTTTTGGGTAGAGTTTTGATGGAATGCATTTATGTACTTAATGCTTTTTATAAACAGCAAATGCAGTTTAATGATTTGTTAACATAATATTGATTAAAATTTTAATAATATTAATTAGAATATATATATATATATATATATATATAGGGTGAGTCAAAAGTCACGCACCATGGAATAAATGATTTTATTTTAACAGACATTCAAAATGACCACCTCCAACTTGCAAACACTTTTGAATTCTTTGTGTGAATGATGCCTTGACGCGTATAAGTGTCTCTTTTGTAATTTTACGACATTCTGATGATATTGCTTCCTTAAGTTCGTCAGTGTTTCTTGGGCAGTTCTGGTACACAATTGACTTTAGATGACCCCAAAGGAAAAAATCGATAGGTGTGAGGGCTGGTGACCTGGGTGGCCATTCAACCGGGCCTCGTCGTCCTATCCACCTGTTGGGAAACTGTTCATTGAGGTAGTTTCGCACAACCAATGCATAAAGCTGCGTTTTCATGAACGCGTTAGAAGCGTACAGAGGCGAAGGTCGTATGGGCAGCCAATCAGGAGCCGGGAAACCTTCGCTCAACTACGCGCGAGTTCGCGTATTCTCGCGTCGTCTGAGTTGAGAAAATGTCAACTTTCACGCGCGTATACGTGAACATGGCGGCAGTGCGCAGTCCTAGGTAGCGCGCATGTGCCATCTACTATCGTTTTTAAAATTATGTAGACTCGAGTTTGAGGTTTAATATCTCAAAAACGGCTCATGGGATTTTCGCTCAATGCATATCAGCGTGTAGATAATTTTGTTCTGCGTTTAATGTAGGTAAAGCAGAATTTTTAAAAATTATTCTAAGGTATGTTTTTGGAGTGAGAATGAAAAATGGACCCCTTTTCTGAGCGTTGCGGCGGCTGGCGTCACTTTGCCGGTTTTTAATAATAAAACGGGATGTTCAAATGAAATGAAAATTTAACAGAATCTGAGTCGTAGTCTTATAATTACGTGTGCATTATTTCAAGCGTTTAGCTTTATTCGTTTACGGAATTTTATTCAATTTATGAAACCGTGTTTTCTCCGTAAGTATGCGGCTTGGAGGCACGCGACCTACACTGTCGTCTTCCTCTCGGTATTCCTATTCCGATTCAAGTAATGTCATTAAACTGAAATAAACAATATTTTATACAGAATTTTATATTTTTTGAAAGAGAAAGCGGGGCGTACCTACGCTTGCGATGAACGCTTTCATGCGAACTCCTACGCGTGCGTACGCGTAGAACTTGCGCCTCTGTGCGCTAGTAACGCGTTCATGAAAACGTAGCTTAATGCGGTGGTGCTCCGTCTTGCTGTAAGAACATGTTCCTTCGTTGTAAAGGAACATCATTCAGAAAATCCATCAAGTAATTCTGTAGCATATGTAAGTACGTTTCGCCAGTTACGTTGTTGTCAATGAAATAAGGACCTATTATTTGATCATCCCATTTTCCAGCCCACACCATAACCCGGGGGTTGGTTTGCACGTGAGTCGCTTCCATCCAATCAGGATTTGTGTCTGACTAGTAACGACAATTGTGTCTATTGACGTTACCATTTAAGTGAAATGCTGTCTCGTCACTGAAGAAGATCGATAGATCTCTGTTTTGAACCATCCACTCACAAAACTCTTGTCGTCGATCTGTGTCATCACCGTGCAGATCTTGAACGAGTTGCATTTTATACGGGTGAACATGATTTTTTCGAATAATTCGCGTTACAGACGTTTGGCTAACCCCTGTTTCTTGGCTTAACTTCCTCGTCGATTTTTTTGGGCTGCTTGTAAGTTTCTCAAAGACCATCACCGATGTTTCTTCATCAGTTACACTTTTTGGTCTCCCACTTCGAGGACGACCGGCAACACTTCCGGTTTCTTTAAAACGGTTTATTAGTCGTCCAACTGTTGAATGATCGATTGGAGGCCCTTGTGGATTCTGCCTGTTAAATTCTTCGGCAAGTGAACGGTGTGTCGCACCTGCTACCCCATACATAAACACTAACCTCACTCTGTCATCCTTGGATAATTTGTCAGATATATTTTAGCCCTGAAACAAAAAAGAGTTATTATTCCATGGTGCGCGATTTTGACACACCCGTATATATATATATATAATCTCCGTCGCTGAAGAAGGGCGTCAGCACGAAAGCTACATATTTGTGTTTTTGTGTTTTTCGTGTGTCCTCAACACCCCCAGCGGCTCTCCACTCTAGGTAAGTGTCCACTGGGCTTCCTCCAACACCTTGTTGCCACCTTTATCATTACCTTTCCTTTTCTTCTGTCTCCCTCCCTCTTTCTCCCTCCCTTCTTCCCCTCCCTCCCCCTCCCTCTCACCACCCCTTCCCTCTAATTCACTCTCTCCATCTCCCCTCTCCGTTACCTTCCAACTCTCTCTCTCCCTATCTCGTATTAAAAGCATTCAAAGCGAGCAAACTTACAAACATTCTCCTTTATATATTAGAAGATTAGAAGATAATTCAATTAAAAACAACAAATATTTGGTTTCCGTCTAAACAAATTAAAATCGTACACAGAAATTGAAAAACGATATTACCTTAAAATATTTCCCGTATAAATGCATTGGACTCTCAATTTCGGTGAAAATGGGAGTTGTCACGATAGCTTATAATGGGTATTGTAATGGAACTGATAAAATCACGTATTTTATTGATTCTAAATGCATTTTTATGCAATTCGATCAGGATTCGGATTCTGTCTTCAATAAAAATAAACGTTCTTTTCTTCATAGAACCATTCAAGTCTCAAGTTCGTACCATGTTTCTAAGTAATTTTAAAATTCAAATGAAAAATAAGCTGCATTCGTCCCTATGTTATTCAAATGGACAAAATAAAAAAAAAATATTTTTAAAATTAGAAAGGTCAATCAAATCGATATAAAAACCTTACTACACACCCTTACTCGTTATTCCGGTTAAATGGTACCGTTCTCTTGTTTCTACATGCTGTATTTGCAGAGCTATAAAATTGCATTACGTACAAACACTTAATTTTTTTTGCGTTAAATGCCAACGATTCCTCTCATTTGCCGGAGACTTCTTCAGGGTGATCTCCCTGAAGAAGTCTCCTTCAAAGGAGAGGAAACGTTGGCGGTTAACGCAAAAAAAATATTACGGGAGATAACCCGAAAAAACCTAATTTCAGCATGACAAGCACCCGCGAAAGCTTCAACCAATTAACAAGATATATATATATATATATATATATAATCTATAATATAATTCGCTTAAACCGACCGGTGCCGGCGTGCATCGTGGCTTTTTTTGGTGCAGGTGTACTTGAAGTTTGTGTGTGTATTAACGTTGTAACTCCAAAACCAATAAACCTAGAAAGCTGAAACTTGGGATACCTACTAAGAGTACCCTGAGGGTGTGCACCTCGGGCTTATCTTTTTTATTTTTGACTTGGAACAGCACCAGGAGACAATTATTCTTTCCCATTAGTTTACACGGGATTTTCGATTTTTCGGAGTGCAAGATTTTTTTCCTTCATTCACTAAAATACGTAAATATGGTCCGATTTTCTTTATTTTTACTTTATTCGACGAATAAAACTCTACACTATCTTATTCTTGCAATGAGTACATGTTACACGGTCGAAATTTTCAGAAATACGCATTTGTATTAAAAATTTTGCGGATTTTTCGTACTCTTTTCGGGCGTTGCCAAGGAGTCTTTCATTGTTGTTTCCGATTCAATTAGTTCCAATTAAACATTCAAATTGACGAAGAAAAAGCGTTGTTCGCTTCGAACTTTTGTTTAAGCATAGAAATTAATGAGGCATAGCAACATAAATGAAGGCATTTCATCATCAGTTTTAAGCTGACGCAAATAGGCTCACGCATACCTTTAAAGTTATATGAGAATAGGGACGTAGGTTTTTTTAAACTTTAATAACGAAAGTTACAAAGTTATAAGATAAAGTAGTACATTTTGATTTAACATATAAATAAAAGAAAATATGTGTTAGTATGTTTGAGTGTTAACGCTGTAACTCCAAAACGAATAAACCTAGAAAGCTGAAACTTGGCATGTGTACTTAGGGAAACCTGAGGGTGTGCATCTCGGGTTTATTTTTTAATTTTTGGCTTGGAAGGGGGATCAAAAAATTAAATAAAGGGTCATAAAAACTAAAGAACTGAAACTTCGCATCGGGAACGAGTGCAGCATATTTTTCATTTGCATTTTAAAATTACCTACAATCATCGTACGAAATTTAAAAACACAGGTCGTTAAGGTGTTTATTTATCGTAGAAACAGTTTTGTTAACGTGCGCTGTCGATTGAAAAGATTCCTTTTGATTTCATTTAAGTAGTTTAAATATGTTTACATTGATAAGTATATTTTAAAGGTTTTTTTTGGACGGGTATAACTGTATACTATCTTATTCTTGCGATGCTTACGTTACGCTGTCGAAGGTTTAGATTCACTAAATCCGTTGAAATTCAAACCAAATTATAAAAATAAATGTTTTTTTGTTTGTTAAATATTTTTTGTACTTAATATTTTTATATTTTTAAAAAATTATAAGCATATTTCCATACCAGAAGATATTTTTGAAATAAAATTTTGAAACAAATAAATCTATTTTAATTTTTAGGTTTTTCATCGATGGTGTATGTACATATTAGTAGGAGTTTTCGGAATTAAATTTATCTATTTATCAAAAATCCAAAATAAGTCATATAAAAAATCAAAATACAAAAATAAAAAAAAGGCAGCAAGCGGAAGGGAAACATCTTGCAACGTTTCCGCAAACAAAGGAAACTCTAGGCCCACAACGGGCTTTTCTACTTGTGTGTGTGTGTATATGTATATACTAGGGGGCAAGCTCGCTGTCGCTCGCCAACCCCCTTCTCCTTTGCGTGCTGTTTCTTCGTTTCTACCATGTAGTACATGTTGGATTTACATTAATTTTAAAGGAATATGGGTTTAAATGAATATAAGTATTTTATACCGAATATACAATTGCTCTCCAATAATAAATTAACAATAATAATTTATTTAAATGATACTTAATTTAACACTTCATTATAAACTACATTTTTAATTATTTGATTCTCCGCTCTATTATCACTTCCAGTAACTTGTATTTTCACACCTTGACGTGACTTTGCTCTGGATATAGCTACATAAAATTGACCATGTCCAAAAATTTGTCTATTTTGTTTTATATATAAACCGACTTTTTCTAAACTTTCTCCCTGGGCTTTATTAATTGTCATAGCAAATGCTAGACGAACAGGGAACTGCGTTCTGTGCAAAATGAATGGTAGTTCTGTATCGTATTTTGTAGATAATTTTATTCGAGGAATAGAAATTATTTCTCCTTTGTGGTCTCCTGTTAATATCTCATAGTAAAGAATCCGTTTCTCTATTCTACGAAAAATAAGTCGGCTGCCATTACAAAGTCCATCCTTAATACAAATATTTCTAAGTAATATAACTACTGCGCCAATCTTAATTTCAGTTGTTGAGGAGGGAATCCAGTTGGAATTAAAGTTGCTAAATACTCAGGCTGGTATTGAATCATTGTATTGTCCGTACTGTCACTATCTGGAGAAGTCGCGACATCAAAACCGTCACAAATTATTTCAGGCGTAGGAATTTCTGTAATCATGCTAAACAAATGCTATTACCATTAAATAGTTACATTTTCATTATTTATTTTTCAAGATAACAAATAAATTATTATTTGCAGGAAAAATAAAATTATACTACAATTTCATAACTCATAATAAGAATTTTTAAATATCTATTTAGAGAGAGAGAGACACGCACAGGCAAGTCGCTGTCGTCTAAAGGGGACTTTAGTGCATATGCACTGAAATTACCGGGCAAAAAACAATACCCGTAGCCATGTAATCTTAGTATTGAACTGTAAAAAAATTACAAAATATCGAGTATAAATTCAAAATATGAGAGAATACGCATGAGATTGAGTATTCGACGATAAGAATAAGAATCCTCATTCATTTTGGCGTGTTTTAGCTAAAATTTCATATCGATAACTTAATTTTAAGATATTTTAAAAATTAAATGAATGAAAGCCTTCAAACAAAAAATGTGATATTTACGTGTTATCTTATGGGAAACGACATTCATCCTATGAGGGTCAAACCCGTGACCTCATTAAAAAATTGTTTAGTTATAACGTAGAGATTCATTAAAACTGAAATCCTGAGAAATTTCAGAAAACTCAGTAAATTTTTAACGGAGTTGTTCTCAAAATTAGAGCGTTACGCAGCATGAAGAAGATGACCATTACGATTTTATTATATATATATATATATATATATATACATATACATATATATGTATATATACTAGTGTAATGCCCGTTGAAATATCAACGGAAGAATTATAGAGAGATAGATAATTATTATTTTCATTTAAAATAATTAATATCACACTTTTACATATGAAATATTTTGCCATACACAACATTTCTAATGAATATTCTGTTGTTGACGGGCTATCTTTAGTTAAACTTAAAATAGTTGCCTCTCTTTCCCGCCCTCTCCCCCTCCCCCCATCTTACCCTCTCTCCCTCTCACACTCTCTACTTCCCTCTCTCCCCCTCCCTCTCGCTCCCCCCTCTACCGCTCTCCCCCCCCTCTCATACCATCTCTCCCCCCTCTACCGCTCTCCCCCCCCCTCTCGTATTAAAAGCTTTCAAAGCACGTTTATACCCATAAGGATTGAATTAACAATGTGATATAGAGGTCTAACAATGGAATTGGTACGCAAGGCAACATCCCCTTAAAATGGCATGCTTTCCTCAAACTGTGTGAATTAAACATCGAAATGTCCCTTTTTACGTGTTACCTTATGGGAAAAAGAAAATGTCTCCAGGAATCGACCCGGGTCTTTGATCTCAAGTTTAATACGTTAAAACGCAATTTTATTATATCATAATGCTATCCTGAAAATCACTTCAAATTCGGTTCATTAATTTGCGAGTTATTAAGCTTCAGCCTTTTCTGACAGACACGCGGGCATTGCCTTTTATTATAGTAGATATATATATATATATATATATATATATATATATATATATATATATATATATATATATATATATATATATATATATATATGCACACACACACAGTCAGGGCCTGGGAGAGGTGAGATGGAGTCCGGGCCAGTCACAAATGTGGGGCCCCACCCCACTCCGATAATCATACAAATATCCGCTTACTGTGATAACGCTTACCGTGCCGTCCGCATTACTGTGTTTTTTCTTTTGGAATGCATTAAAAAAATCTCGGTCAAATTCGTTTGACCGTGATTTTCGGAGGCACGCGAAAAAATGTTTCCAGTTCAAACGAGTGAAATTTGATACCGCCTATCAGCGACAAGTATGTACTTGGGAGTAAAGCACTGCACCCACAAGATGTCACGCCATAGAATAGATATTAAATAGAATGTACACTCAATGTATTTTTAGCACGGTTGCACCGAAGTGAAAAAGAGAAGCAAGAAAACATTCTATGGTCACGAGTCATGCATGACACACTCTTGTCAGTCAAGAGAGTATAGACGTGCGTGCTTTGCGTATTTTGGGATTTCGGAACATTTGAACAACTTTTATTATTAAAAGCGAACTTTAGTGATTTAATATAATTTTTTGAATTCGTGAATTGTTGATACCAGTGCATTATACTGTACAGTATTATTAATACATAATAATAATAATAATTCTGTTTATATTAAATTTTTAATTGAGAAAATACCTAGTTATGGCACACCCACAAAAACGGAAAAGTGATGCTAGCGAATCTGTTTCAAACAAAAGCAAAACTAGTGCATCAAAAAAATTTACGGATTTGAATACGAAACTTAGTATCATTGAACAATCTGAAAGAGGTGAACGTGTGGCTGATACTGCACGCCGATTTAATATGTCATGGACAACTGTGAAAGACATTATCATTGGTAAGGACATTGCAAAGCACCCACAAGGCTTCATAAAAGTTGTTAAGCCAAGGGAGGAAATTTTACTGCTTCTTGAAAAGAAACTGCTCAAGTGATTTGCAGACAAACGTGAAAAAGATACAGATGTGTCAGCGGAAATGATTTGTGAGAAGGCGCGGACCATATTTGTTGATCTGAAAAAGGAAGATCCAAGTTGCACACTCGAATTTAAAGCAAGTTTTGGGTGGTTTGGGCGTTTTAAGAAGAGAACTGGTATCAAACCATGGGGAGGCAGCATCAGCAGATAAAGCTGCAGTCAACGAATTCGTGGGAAGTTTGAAGAGCTTTTCCAAGGTTATTCACTTTTCCAAGTGTTCAACATCGACGAAACTGGTCTCTTCTGGAAAAGGATGCCCAAAAGAACATACATTATGAAGGATGAACAGAAGCTGCCAGGACACAAAGCATCGAAAGATCGTCTCACGTTGATGTTGGGATCGAATACCTCGGGAGACTTCAGAATGAAGCCACTCCTTGTCTACCATTCCGAGAACCCGAGACCATTGAAGAATGTGATTAAGTCTCGACTCCCAGTGATTTCTAAGAGTAATCGAAAGGCGTGGGTGACCCGTGAAATTTTTCAAGGTTGGTTTGTGGATTATTTTACGCCAGCAGTGGAGCGATATCTTCAGAATAATAACTTGGCGAAGAATGCTCTCCTCTTTGTCGATAACGCATCATCTCATAGCTTAGACCTTGCGTATGCCCCAGAATTCATAAAAGTGAAATTTTTGTCAGGTAACACAACCTCATTGATTCCAGCAATGGATCAGCATGCCATCGCGAACTTTAAGACGAAGTACCATAAGCTCACGTTCCAACAATGTTTCGTGGCGACCGACGGAGAAGGCAAGCCGACATTAAAAGAATTCTGGAAGAGTTATAAAATCAGAGATGCTATAGATAACATTGGTAAAGCGTAGGAGAACGTGAGCCAGAAATCGTTGTCAGCGGCATGGAAAGATTTGTGGCCCCAAATTGTGCCCGATTTTAAAGGGTTCGAACCCACTGAACAACAGCAAAAAGAAACTGAAGAAGTGGCACAGTTTGGAGAAAATCTCAGCCTTGAGGTGACATCGGAAGATGTGGAGGAGCTTGTCCAGTCTCATTCCGAGGACCTCTTTGAAGTAGAAACCCTCAAAATCGACGAAGAAGTTGTGTCAGAACCTGTATATACCGAGGCTACTAAAGAACTCATGGTGCAAAATCTGAAGGAAATTGTTGCTGAGGCACGCAAATTGAAGGCATTTTTGTATTCATATGACCCTCACCATGACAGAGCATTCAAGGCTTGTTTGGGAATTGCCTCTCATATTCAGCAATATGCGTTTATCCTGAATGAGATGACGAAACCAAAACAGACGAAAATTGTTTCCTTCTTTAAGAAGAACGTGACTCCCTCCTCCCCACCTTCAGAAGAATGTCAAGTATCTGTCCCCTCCACATCAGGCATCCAAAAATTTTTTACTGTTCATCGAGTTAATGAACTCTGATTCCATATATGGGGTTGTGTTTTTTTAGAACAGGTTGCCAAAGAAAATATTTTTTTCGTTTAAATCTTATGTTATAATTTTCAAGTTTTTAAATTTAAATGCAATGGATAGTTGTTTATAAATGTTAATTATTTTTTAATTTTTAGTGCAGGTTTCCAAAAATGACATTTTTCATTTAAATTTTTTGTTAAAATTTTCAATTTTTTATTAAAGTGCAATTTACATACATATTTTCTTGAAAAATACTTCATGAACAATTTTTTTTACATATACTTTATTAAAACACCATCTATATATCATTACTAGCAGCTTGTTGCAGCTACGCTTGCAAATAATCTAAATAGTTCGGCCCTAGGTTAGATCTTCTTTGTTCCCTATTTCTTTGTCTTTCTTATACTCTCCGCTCCTCATATACACGGGCAATTCTGTGAGCTTCCGCATCTCTTTCCCTCAATTGCTTCGATTAAATCATTAGAAACGCTTCCCATACGCAGTCAACAGAATAATTGTCCTTACTTTGCTATGCTTCATTAATTTCGATGTTGAAACATTCGATGCGAATAACGCTTTTCTTTTATCTATTTTAAGGTTTAATTGGCCTTAAATGAATCGGAGGCAAGAATGAGAGTCCCCTTGGCAACGCCCGGAGTGAGTATAAAAAATCCGCAAAATTCCGAAAAAGAATGCGTATTTATGATAAATTCGACCGTATAACGTGTAAGAATCGCAATAATAAGGTAGTATTGAGTTTTAGCCGTCGAATAAAGCAAAAAAAGAAGAAAATCGGTCTATATTTACGTATTTTAATGAACGAAATAAAAAACCCTTGCACTATGAAAAATTGAAAATCCTGTGTAAACTTGAGAAAATATAATTGCCTCCTGGATTCGAACCTGGGACACTTTATCAAACGAAAATATTTTTCCAGGGACCTCTAGAGCCAGTGGAAACAAAACGCCGTTTACCGCATATCTTTACGACGAACGGTTCTCGAGAAATACGCTGATATAATTACGCGAGGCTTCATACGCACGGTCGCAGCTTCACTAACGCGCATAATATATAAGATAACTAGCTGAAACGCCCGGCTTCGCTCGGGAAAGAGTGGGAAACGATTTTTATTGCTCGGGGCAAACGTTCCCCATTCCTTAATTACGCAAGCGATGCTTACATTAACATTTAATATTTTATGTATTGTATTGTACGCATTAACGTCTTACTTAATATTCACATGGATATATGCACCGAAGCCTTTAAAGCTGCAATAAAATTATGTGGATTATGTCAATACTATTAGCCAAAACGTAAACAGTAAACAACATCTTGGTTACCGAACAAATGTAAGTAGGTGTATCGATTTATGTTGCGATAAATCTTTCAATGTTAATGGTAAAAGATAACAATGTTCTAATATTCCTTAAAAATCATTTGACTCATTTTAAAAGTATTCATCGACTATATTTAGGCATATCTTGGCGTTAGCTATTCTTCCTCTACGGCGTGGATTTTCCTTGCATTAATCTTTACGTGTATATCTCCCTTTGAAGAGGACAACAATTAAGAAATTTAGCTTTGTTGCCGCCTGGAAAATGCACATCTAAACCGATAAATTTTGCGGTTAAAGGAAAATTTCGAGCGATTTAGCATGTAATACTACGAAACATGATCAGAATTAAAATATTCAGTCTTTCGTGCGTAAAATAAGCCATTTCCCGTGATCGTAAGTTAATATTTTGGTATATTTATATCCACGTCAGTGAAGGGCTGCATGGCATTTTGGGGTTTCTCTACACAATTTCCCATTAATTCTTATGGAAATAGTATTTTGTTGACCCCAAGGGGTATAAGAAATATTATTCTCTACAATATTGGTCCTCACAAAGATTACCGAATAACGATGTTTTTAAAGAGATATTTGATGGAAACCAAAAAACCGGTTATTTATAAGTATATAATTCCTAAAGAATAACTGCTACGGAAAATTGTTTCAAATGAAAGTTGTAGGAAATTACATTCCCTATAACATTTGTATTGAATTGTATCTAAATAAAAATGTTTTAACGGAGAAATATCGCAAAAACCGAATCGGGTTTCGAATAAACCTCGACTTCCGGTTAACCGATTTTGTCCAAAACCTAATCAGTTCTTTGTGCCCGTACCAAAGTGTTATATTTGAAATTTGGTATCGATATGGCAAGTACTTTTTGAGTTAAAGCGCCCACAATCACATACACACCCACACACATACGCACACACAGACATCATTCCGAAAATAGTCTAAACGTGTTCCAGGGACCTCAAAACGTGTATTTCCGTTGAAATCTCGAAGTCGATTTTTTTCGTGATCACAATACTACATTACTACTTATGGAGAAAGTAAAAAGAACGTCGATTCTGTATTGTTCTTTGGCGTCGGACTTTGTTTTAATGCTGCGGGTTGTTTGAAACTCTATTGAAAGTTCGGAATTTCCTGCAATTTAGAATAAATATATTGAACACATAACCTTTAGAATAAATTTTACGGACCCCTCTGGTCCCGAGGCCCGGGCCAATGACCCTGCTGGCCCCCCTCTATCTGGCTCTGCATATAGTAGTTGCACTCTGTCAGACCACTTATTTAAATAATGCTTAATGCTTAAGTCCTAAATGGAAAATAACGCTCTACTCAGATGTATTCATTGAAAAAACTGCGAAATTCTTAAAACGGAGAAATTTTAAATAGCCGAAGAAATATTTACATATGTGATTAAATAACATCCTTCGTATAAAAGTGGATTATTCAATTGTTTAATATTCTGGTGCTGGTCCGGTAAATCACTTTTTAGGCGCGTTTCGCTTCCAGCGTGAGCGCCTATTATCGTCGGTCTGTCCGTCTGCCGTCCGTCCGTCCGTCCGGATGTTCGTTCTCGGCTACTACAGAAAGGATTTTCATGAAATTTGATATTAAGGAGTTACAATGAAATATAAGAAGAAAATCGCAAAAATGAATCACGTACGCCAATCAGGGGTACCACTTTACTGGGAACAAAAAATTAAATTTTCGTCATATCTCGTAAAGTATTGCTCATGTCAAAATATTTTTCAAAGAAAAGTTGTAGAAGTTGTAAAGAGGAGTATTTTCTTTCCTGTACATGTTTATCGTAGGAGTAGTAGTAATCGAGAAAATCAAATGAGAATGTCTTAATTCGAGTTGAACTTGGAAACTTTCTTGCATGGTTAATTCTTCATTGTTGCTATCATAAACAATCTCACAAACAAACGTTTAATTTCCTTACGCGTGCATGCAATATTATTAAATAGGAAGAAAATGGATTATGTATAATGAAGAAAAGAACTTTAAAACGCTATTTCCCTTACGTACAGGTATATGATTTCTTTCTAACGCTCCATTGCACGAAACGCGCCCATTTGTGATACGTTGTGCACTTTCCTAACTTGTTTTTTCTTTATATTGGCCATAATGATGAATCGGATGCCTTATTTTCTGCTTAGTTTTCTATAGAAATTTTTCCGTTCACTCCTCAAAGAGTTACAGGTTATTGTTATATTTTGAACAAGAATTGCAGCTATTCGTGAATGTAGGGGAGAGTGGGGGAATATGGGGTACTTAGTGCGTATCGACATGAAACGCATGTTGTTATAAGTTTAAATTAGTTTTATTATAACCACCATACACTTTGTATCTTACTTAGAGGGAGTGCAAAGTGAATTGTGTCTCAGATAATATTTTTTTAAATTAACACTGTAATAAAAATTACATTGCAAGTACCCTGTTTTACCCCACTGGTTGGGTAATATGGGGTCGTAGTTCTTCATAATGAATTTACTAGTTAAGCAACAAACTAAAATAGACACATTTCTAAAAGTAGGATTCATCAAAATTATGAAATGAAAAGGATATTAACAGTAAAAAATAATAAAATGATAATAATGTTCAGCGTAGTACAACTGTGGTAGCTGTAATCAAAACGGCCTCTTATTTTTGAAAACGTCCTTGCACAAATCACAAGAAAGGGTTTCACAATCCTCTGCCTCCACTCCTGAACAGGCTTCATGTGCCCACCCATCACAATCTGCTCTGCACATTTAATCCAACCTTCTTCGGCTTTAGAGTGAGAAAACAATTCTCCGCAGTAGGTTCAGGGTGCATCTTCGACATCATATTCGTCACTTGAATTGTTTGACATGTTCTTACGAATAATGTTTTTTTTTGACAGGCTTAGACTTAGGCCTACTTTGTTTTTGTGTTGCACTTCCGTCTTTTTTGGCCTCATTTACCAAAGAAAGTTTCCTCTTTGAATGATATTCCTCTGAATTCGTTTGAGAAATCAGCTCATTCTTTTAAGGAGATTCAGCTAAAACAGCTGTTTTCCCACGGCGCCGTTTTCGAAAACTGTTAGCCCTTACGGCAGTGGGGAGTGCTGTGATAGCATCCGGAGGTAGTACGTGGAAGCTGTTGGATAGATTTGTAGCAATTTCTCCACTTGGAAGATCTCGTGAACTTGGTGTTCCATTCACGGAATGTCCCTTTCCATTCAGTTGCAATCCCGACGTTCCTGCGTTTTCGCCCACTGACACAACTGCATGTGACGCTTCTGGTGTACGGACTGCCTCAATCTGGTGCTGAGGATGTTCCTGTTCCAATGGACTTGCATTTTATGAGCTGCTCTTTGGATTTGGTTGCTCGGTTGTTTCTGCAGGTTGATACATCCACTCTGGAAACACATTTGAATCCAAAGGATAGATCCCTGTTTTTCTGAAACCATTAACAGCCGTTTCCATAGATGCTGCTTTCATGATAGTTGAACCATAGAGCTCTCCAATCTCATTGATTGTTATTGATCGTCCTGGGTGTGAACGAAGCCACTTTCTTGCTTCTTCAGCATAATATTGGCTTAAAGGTGCCATAAACGAAACGTCCAGCGGCTGCATACTATGAGTACAGTGTGGTGGAAAGCACAATAGAACAACATGATGTTTTGGTGCCATGTCTATCAGTTCGATCCAGCAAAAGCAGCACTGGCCTCTCTCCTAATGCTGTACCAAATCAAGTAAGCAATGACCTTGAGATAAATAGCTGACGAGATGATGTGTAGAAACTCTGCAAAAACTGTAAACAATGTTTCATAAAACATCAAAAAACATATTCCAAGTTTAAGAGCACAAATGTACGTCCAAGCGTCGTCCAGTCTTCAAGAACACTACTAGGGCGTTGTAGCCGACTAAGTTGTGGAGTATCCGGGAGGTAGCAGCACTGGCAGGATGAAAATCAGAGGTACCCTGTTTTACCCAACCACCCCATTTTCCCCTACTCTCCCCTATATGTTTTTGGATTATAATTCCACAGGTGGTAGATTTCAATGCTTAAAATCGATATACCTCCCAGTAGAGCTGCTTCGCATGATGCCAATGTATTTTTTTAAGGTGTGCTTGCGCTGCGTATTATAATACCAGTAAAGTAGCCTTATGCATAATATTGCTACATAGGTGTTTTCGGTTGGCTTTCACAGCTAACAAATATCCTAAATCC